>JARLTB010000001.1:19545000-20092104 GCA_030141615.1 Unio pictorum
GGTTATTTTTAAAACACGTTAACAAATGAGATATCACTAACTTTGTTTATTAAGCAGCCTTCCACTGTGCCATCTATACTTGTAGCACTGATTCATACAACTACAGAATGGGACGCCAAGGATATAATTTGGGTGGTATAGCAGACAAATTTCAATTGCAATCATTTAAACATTCTTTCAAAATAAAGCTGAAGAAACATATATATTTTATTGACTTTTGTCGAGTTTAGAAAATAACTACTAAATGCAATATCATACATTATAGTCATCAATAATGTTTAAGAGTATACAGTAAATATATATGCACATAAGCCTCAAGAGATTTTAGTACGAACACTTGAAATGTTTATTTGGAATGCACATTCATAAAGTTAATTGTATTCATGCATAATTAAAACGCTCATATTTAATAATTCGAATATATGAATTTAATATTTAGTGGCTTGTACACCTGTCCAAAATACAAGAGTTGTGCCTAGTATATCTCGCAAATCACAATACTAGTGTGAGAAAGGTGATTTTGCTCATATTCGAGGTTCAAACGCAGAAAACTCGTGAACGTTTTTGCGAGTTCCTTGTCAAAGTGGCACAGATGTATAAATTAACCAATTCAGTAACTTTGAAGTCATTCTACACCATTTAATTATACGTATCGCATTATTCTACTGTGTTCCATTATAATTTGCTTTCATTATCCACGATTCAAGCGTAACCTTTCCGGACCCATATTTCAGCTTCGATAGATTATCACATAATTATTTACTTCCTGGTCCGCAGTTCATGTGGTTACTGTAAATATTTTGAAGAGTTATTATCATATAACGTACAAACAACCTCTTTTAAAAGCATGCGCCTAATTTTCTTTGACCGGTGTTTGTTATATTTGGTATTGTTTGGGTACCATATTCACAGTTTCAGAAACCCTTTTCAATGTCCTCAATTTGACTTTAAAACCAATATGTGTCCGAGAGAGAAAGAGAAGAGAGAGAGAAAGATGCATGCATTTACAGTTATTAACATTGCTCTGTGATGTAATCTAATAAAAAGATAATCTGTATAAACATTTTTCTAACATACAAGTTACGGTATTTAAGATATCCTTAACCATTAGCAACAGTGATAACAGTATTGTTGTTTTTCTTTCTCTTCTTCTTCTTCTTCTTCCTCTTCTTCTTTTTCTTCTTCTTTTTATTAATATTATTATTATTATTATTAATTTCATTTTTTAAATTATTATTGATGTTGTTTAAGTCCAACAATCTTATTACCTACGATAAATTGCTCTTTGGGGGCTCGCCAAAGACTTGAAACCGGTTTCACTTGAAGGAAATATGGGATTGTCTGTAGAAGCCTTAGAACTATATTCACTGTTGTATAAAGACATTATAATTGCTTTGATGGCGTTGATGACCAGTTACAAAATTCTCAATAGACTGCATACATATTGCCTAAGGTGGACATTGCCAGTTAAGATGGGAAGAAAATAACCAAGATTGTTTGTATTTCGCAGAGGTGGCTATCTCAGAAGTTAGGAAAAGTGGTACTATGGCCATACAGAGGTATTGAATCATATGAGTATTATTTAGGATGCATATCATCTTCGAAAACCTCTTGGTATATTAGCTAGAAAACTGTTTTCTTGCCGGCGCTGAAGGCTATGCATATACTGAAGCAAAGGCTTTCAAACTATAGCAGATGACCCCTTAACTTGATTGCTCCGTCTATTTGACGCGAAGATAGCTCCCATTCACCGCTCCGGTGGCCTAGTGGTTAAAGCGTCCGCCCCGGAAGCGGGAGGTCGTCGGTTAAATCCCCGGCCGAGTCATACCAAAGACTTACAAAAATGGTACTAACAGCTGCCTCGCTTGACGCTCAGCATTAAGAGGTTAGTGTTAGGACTGGTCGGCCTGGTATCAGGATAATGTGACTGGGTGAGACATCATGCTACATGTCTGCGGCATGATGTCTCAGTGCTAGACATCACTATAAACTGCCTCATTGCAGACATCGTAGCGATATGACTGAAAAATTGTTAAAGCTACGTTAAAAATCCTAATCAAACAAACAAACAAAAGCTCCCATTCATACTTGTAGGGCTGATGATTAGGGTTTTTTATGTCAATTTGTAGGAAGAATTAGCATGTAGTGTATAAGATATAATCATTGACTAAGAATTCTAAAAATGCCATAAGACAGATATCCTAAACAATGCACGATTTACAGTCAAGATGGGATAAAATTGTAATTGCTGAGTTAACATTTGGATTTGGCAATGTTTGGTGTACTTAGAGCGTACACGATGAATCTACGTTTCTTAGGTCATTCAGGCAGATATGTGAAGAAAGTTTTACGCAAAGGCTGCAGTAGAAGATTAAGTCGATGAAACAACTGCGTTTGTATAAGTCATCGGGAGTAGAATTTGATTTTCAAAGATATCTAGAATTGTCGAGAGATAGCCCTCTTTGTTATATAATTACTTAGAGTGAGAAACTTGCCAATCAGAGGTAATGCGGGAAGATTTGAAAGTATTTGCTATGAGGAAAGACTGTGCCAAATATGTAGCGTTAACATTGAAAATGAATTCCATTTTATTACTGATTGTCCAATATATGAAGAAATGCCAAGAAAGTATTTAGCCACCTTTTTTTAATACTAAAATCCAGCTATAGACAAATTTAGATATTTTATACAAAATAATGGCTACAAATAATGATGGATAATTTAGCAATGTTTATTATAATAACCTTAAAGAATATATACCTCGTTTTATCAACTACTTCTGCTACGTAAGAGTCTAGATAAATATCACAAAACGTTTTCAAAAATGCATTTGTGTGGTTGGATATTATTTACTTGTATCTCACCCAATTCAAAACATGCATTTGTGTGGTTGGGTATTATTTAATTCTGTCTCGCCCAATTAAAAGAATGCATTTGTTTGGCTGGATATTATTTACTTGTATCTCACCCAATTCAAAACATGCATTTGTGTGGTTGCGTATTATTTAATTGTGTCTTTCCCAATTCAAAGAATGCATTTGTGTGGTTGGATATTATTTACTTGTATCTCACCCAATTCAAAATATGCATTTGTGTGGTTGGGTATTATTTACTAGTATCTCACCTAATTCAAAAACTGAAAAGTACATTTTATGGCAAAACGAGAGAGAGAGAGAGAGAGAGACAGAGAGACAGACAGACGTATTAATAACATAAGTCCTGGTAACGTTATGTTATTAAAATCTGCTTCATGATAAATTAAATTAGTGGGTACAATTTTTATTGTTGGGGCTTCTTCAAGTTGGAAGCTTATTCTCTTTAATTGTTTCTCAAAAGTTTCTAAGCATTCATATTTTGCCCTCCCTCTTTTAAACTTCTTTGTAACTCATCTCACCTACGTAGTATACAATAATTTATATTTATATTTCGTCACTATTGCTTTCCAGCAAATCTTATTATTGCACCGTGCAAAATTGATATTTATGTCAGAACTGTACTCAATTTTACAATGTCATCAGATTCAAAAGAATACAAACCAAATATTAGAAAACCATTTAAAAACGCTAAAAGTAACGAAAAGAGATGCGACCTTTGCCCTGCTTCTTTTGGCTCTGTTATTTTAATTAAAAATTAGACTAGTAATACGTGAAGTGTAACCTAATTTCTCATGTGTTCACTTTTGCCCTGTCTTTTATTGTTGAATGCCATTTTATTTTGCTGCCATTGTTTTTGCCGCCACCTGTACATTGGATGTTATTTGCCATCTTTATTTCTTTCCCGTATATACCGAACAATCATTCCGTCTTCAATTCAATGAAACAAACAATCTACATTTGTTTTTCGTTCCAAATTATAGTTGATGACATAAATAATAGGATTTCTAATAATTCTCGTTTGCACATTATTGTTGTGACAAAAATATAATTATTATAAACAATTTTGAAAATAAAGTTAGTGTCGTCAATATTGTTCAGCTATAAATTTACCTTAATAGATGTCAATTCGTATTATGAGTTTCCGATGTTATAAACAAAGTGTTGCATTGGGAGATGTATTTTATCAATCTATCAGACAAGTCCCACCATCTGGGTTTGAGTTGCTGATCATGTTTCATAACTTGGAAGCTGTTGAGAAACTCATCCGATAGCTATATAGTGGCTTGAAATACAGATCAGACCAATACAAACCACAATATAGGGTCGGGAATAACCCCTGATTTGTAACTCGGAAAAATATTAGAAACCCATGCTCTAAACCATATTGGTTTAAATGATATAATGCGAAATCAGACATATGTACATTGCAGACATTCAGAAAGGGGACTTGCTCCTGCGTGATAAAAATACCGAGATTATATTGATGCTCAGCCTAATAATGGAGACTGTCACGATCTTCAACCACAACCATATATACGTATAATGGAGACTGTAAAGATCTTCAACCACAACCATATATACGTATAAAGGAGACGATAAGATAAGGTTCATCCAACACAGACACAGGGTCATGTTCCTGTGATTAAGAGCTTGCTCTTGGCCCTTACCTTGGAAAGTATCACAATTCCAATGTTATGTCAATTTGCACACGAACTTGATATGAAGAGAGAAGTATGCATATATGGAGTTGGAACACTAGCCCCTGGGTTATGCATACACAATTGTCCTGCCCACATACAACTAATGAGGCAAAGCTGGGTAGGTTCTTTTATTGATATAATTCCTTCAGATGACACAATAATGAGTCCAACTTGTATATGGTCTTTGGCTGACACAAATTACCTTCCGATTTTAATGTATTTAGCATTTTGATTTTAGCAATGAATACAACTTTATTATTTTGACATCATTGCACTTAAATATGTCAACTATTATTTATCAAACCAAAATAAATATGATTTGTAGATCATCTAATTATGCTTTGAGCGCTTTCGATGTCAGCGTCTACGTTATCCGAAACGTTCGGGTATATATTTTCTTATCAATAATTCTTGTTAACTCAATAAATATTTTATTTGCTACAAGCATACATGCAGGATACATAGTCACCTTTCTTTCATGTTCCTTCTCACAGTTCTTATCTCAAGGTACAGTCAGCTCAATGGTCATAAGCTTCGTCTTAGACTCTCTGGACGTAAAGATGCAGGTTGCAATCAAGGCTACAACATTTATCACAGAGATCACACACATGGTTTTCAATGAACCATATCTGTGCAACTTTGTTGGCGATGTCAATAGAATCATACACTGATTGTATTGATTTATTGATTTATTATTTTATAAAGCTTCCCAATCAACGGGGAATATAAATGGCGTGTTACTTAATATTAAGATGAATAGTTTCTAAGTATGAACGATGGTATATACATGATATAAAAAATTCGAAAGGATAGCATACCACTTAGAGCAAATGTTTACTTCTTTCAGTAATTTTAGAAAGATGGACACGTTCATTGTATCATAAGGTTCCTTCATGCGATGAACATTGTAGTAACGATCGTGTGCAGGTTGCAGATAATAAGAATCTAACAACACATTCTTAACAGTGAATGGTTCATGTTCATGAAACACACTCGGGTGGATCTTCGCCTTTCAATGTGTAGTAGTGGGTTATCGAAATATGATAAATTCTAATTCATTTCTGCACTGACTACCTCGTCTCTACGGATGGCAAAAAGGAGCCCAGTCTCCTAAGGTTGGCTTGATCGCATGGAGTTTGTTATTCACAGCTCGATATGTTTGATAAATATATTGGTCAGTAATACTTTTTCCAGGTTTCTATTGTGTAGTGACTGAAGTACTGATAATGAGTCGGAGAAGATGATGCAATTTAAATCACCTTTGCTTCCGACATATCGTAGAGCAAAATGCATATTGCTCTTATTTCGGCTGGAAAATTCCAGATGAAGCAGAAATACAAACTATATACGCAAATCAACCCATTGGCAAAAATGTAACAGAAGCATAACTATATTATATGAAAACAGAGGCAAAAAATAAATGTAGATATTTTTAAGAGCGTAAATTATTTAATCAAAACCAACAACTATTTGCAGGTTATTTTGTTGATAAGGAAAAGTCAAATCACAAACGAACTTAAGAAATCGGGCTATGAAAGGTATAATAAAAACAAGTAGAGGGCATACATGTAGGCATCAGACAAAAATATAGATGCAAATAAGAAAGCTTCATTACATGAACTGTTGGAAAATATTACAAGCAAAGAATGTGCATTTATAGTTGGATATTTATTCGATCTGGCAACAAAATAATGTCCCATCCAGAGTTTATGTATTAAAAATATTACAGGAGACGAGAAAAATACTGGTGGCGACAACAAAAACAAAAACAACCTGCAAAAGTCATCCATGGATGATATTTTACTAGGCGTGGAAAATATTGCCAAGTATTTATTTGAGCTTTGTTTAAAAAGCAGTGACAGGAATGAATGGTAATAGTGGCAATGTATTAAGCTAACTTTTAATAAACATTAGAGACACAATTTATAGTTGACTGATACTTTCATTTGGCTTATTATGTATTATATGTCATTTTGCTTATACAAGAAAGATATAAAAAATGAAAAATTATTGAATAGCCTATTTTAAAATGTTTTCTTTCTACGTTAGTGATCCACATGTTTTAAGCTATGTTCACTGGCGATGACACTTCTGATACCATTTTTGTCGATAGAGTTTTTACCCATATTCTCTTCTTTTATTTTGTTATTTTTCGCTTCAAAACTTCTTTTAGATTGTTTAGCATCTGCATGCATCATACGTCTCTTTGAAACTAGCTTCCAGTTGAAATGGTATTTGTAAACATTTATAATCATTAGGTGATTAAGGTTGACAAAAGCTATGATTCCATTTTTGTTCATATGGTCTATAACGTATTTCCAGTAATTACTTTTTGGAAAGAGAAAGAAATTCCAAATTAAATACACCAATTTATTTTTTAATTTCGAGTTCCTTTTTCAGTCGAAAATATATATTGAAATTAAAGTTATAGCCATCAATGAATGGTATGTTCCACTTCGACAATAGTATATCTGAATGAAAGCGTAAAATCTGTATATCAATGGTGCTGCTATTCCGCCTGATAAATGCCAGATTCCGCATCACGTTGTTGCCATATATACTGCCCAATATAATTTATTCTGAAAAGGACTCACATCACACTTTCTTGTATCCATTCAAGTATTCAAGTTAATTTCTCAACAGCGTTCAATGGTTTCCATTCGAAACTTTAATGTTTGTGTAAAAGATGTAAAACTCGTTAACTGGTTGTTCAGTTTCACAGTTAACTAAAGTACTGAACCGATTTGATTGTAATGTTTATAAGGTTTTAATCTGCTGTTCACATTTTTATTTCCATATGTCACATTTTCATAATTTAATTAAGTCATGAGCTATAACGCATTTACTCTTCCTTTTCTTTTTCACATATTCATTCTTACGATTCTCAGTTTTCTTTGAGTTGCTGTAATTGTGCTTACTTTGACATAGTTTTGTTCTTACATGTGAAAATCTGGTATAATTTGCAAAGTCTTGGCGCAGTTGTATTTAAATATGTCATTGTCCGGTTTTGGCGCGAATACTACAGGCTGCAATAACAAATGTTCGATCAACTCTGTGTTTGTATAAGTAATCTTTCAAGCAACGTTTGGCATCACTTTTTCCATTTGTGCATTGGGTTTTAACTTTGCTTCAGCAATAACTCACCTCCGTTTAGTTCAAAAATGAATTCTTCGATAGTTCAAAACTGGACTCCTGTGGTTCATTGTCAGACCGTTGGTCGCCTACTATCTTTGATCATCTATTATATATTACATGTTTGGCAATACTTTAGGATTTGTTTTTCCTTTTATCATCTTCTGTAGTTGATAAATTTGATCGGAACCACCACCTTGTTTACTACTTAATACACACCATATTAAAGCACGAGTAGTTTATCTTAGTGTACTGATAACGTTTGGACGTCATACCTATCTGCCTTGTTTAGAACAGCCATCATTTGCAGGTTTGCAGGACTCGGACATTTGGTTTCGCTGTATGTGTGTCGAGAATCTTTCATCTTGTTTGAAATGGTAAACGTATTTAGTACAGGTGCCAACCTCTAGAAATCTCTAGAAAATGTCGGATGGACACGTTACGAGTGTTTGGATTAGTCACGTCTATTTGAACGCTCATAACATACTTTACCCCCTATATAGACGTTTCCAAAATGGTGGTGACAGCTGGATGAAACGACAGGTATTTTCAATGATATAAAGGTTACTTATTCAAATTCATTGCAGTGTAGTTAAATACCATATCTTGCATAAGAAAGGATTCTTAAAATGGATGGTTGAACAGATGCCAAAGAGAACAGGATATAACAAATAACTACGTTTTATTGTTATTGGTAATCAGTTGTTTATTGTAGAGATTTGCAGTTACAATAATCTGCGGATTATCGGTACGTTTCGAAACATCCTTTTTTGAATATGATGGGCATTCAGGACCACATAATTTTCTCATTCAGTGATTTACATTAAGAAAAGGCCCCGAGTGGCCGAGTGGTCTAAAGCGCTCACCGTTATGGATCATTGCCATCTCACCTTCAGTTTGCGTGGGTTCGAGTCACGGGTTCGGCCAATGTGGGTATGTGAAAAAGTTTGCCAGTTGCTTCTCGTGGGTCTGTGATTCTTTCTGGGGTTTTCCCGGGTTCTACCTCCAACATTTATAATGCCCGCCATGTATGACCTATCTTGGGCTGAAAAGTGGTGTTAAACCCAACAACAACAATAACAACGGTATGCAAGAGTAATTCAACATTATTGTGCACACTGAATTAGGTACGTACCTGATAAAATTGCATCATGCATTAAAATATCTTTGACATAGTTTTATGACAACAAAACTGCATCCGTTAATGCAAATGGTAGACAATAGGTAACAGAGATGGAACCATGTTAATTTGCTTTTCTTCCTGGCAAATTGAAGAATATTTTGTACATTTGCTCATATATCGTAAAGATATGGCCATGACTACTTGTTCTTAACTTGTAGTAACTTATACAATGTCTAAATAAATAACTCGTTTACAATACTAGCTATATTTCCGTCATGTACCATGTTCTTTTGTTTCTTTGACGGTTCAGGATGGTTTTGTTCCACCTTATATTTGCTTTTTTATCACTGATTTTAAAACAAAATATATCTTCCGTCCCTTGCCTACACCAAGCTTCAATGACGGCCTTAGAAGGTGACAAAGAACAATTTCCGGTAAAATACTGTCGAAAAGTTAAAGTTAATACTGCCGTTTTATTGACTATATAGCGTCGACTGAAGATAAGTATAGATAAGATATTTGACCAGACTAATCGAGAAATATGTACATTCTAGTCTTATTTTTGATTTCTAGTAAACATGAGGTGAGACTCATTGGTAAAATATTGGTATTTTAGGTCTATTAATATGAGAACAGTTAAAGTCCATAATAACGAGTTCTTGATCATTTAATGATTCTTTATTGCTTATTGTCCTGTTTGCTCGTGGTTTGAAACTCCTGATGTTTAGGCCAGATACTATAACAATTGCTTGTCTCTGACTTTGTTTAATCACATTAATGTTATCTGTAAATCTACCATACTCTCGACTGTTGCTTCTATGACTGATTTTTATTGCAAGGCAAGCTTCTCTATAGCAACAATAAAGCTGAACACTATTGTCTTAAGCAAAATCATTGTTCTAACGATGAAGTCGGTATTGTCGTATATACTGATTAAGACAAAAGATTGTTTAAATATTATAAACATTTTTACTTAATTTTTTATGACAACATTGCAAAACTTGTATTATTATTGATCGTATTTTTGTATCGTACAATTAGTCTTGAAAATCTCGCAATCGTATTATAAGTTAAAGAGCTATATATTTGATATTGATATCTTATTACTTGTTTGTTTCATGTGCTCTCATCTCTTGTCAACCCATCTTTCAATTTACTTTCTTATTTCTAAGGGTTGAAAGTTTTAAAAAAAAATTGCATGCTATGAACGTAAATTATATTTTACGTTTTCACATTTCGTCATGTAGTATCATACTCAAGTCAAATGACTTCAGTATAGACAAATCACACGACTAAACCATTTAAACTTCCTGTTGAACATGGTAAGGTGCGGCCTGGGGGACATTCATTGTTAATCTGTAGAAAATTGCAATCATCAGACCTTATAATCTGCAATATATTTATTTTGCGTTACAACATTTTCATATGACGTATATTCAAATAATAAGTTAAAAATTACGGCCCTCAAAATCTGACTTTTAAGATCTCTCTCATTCAGATTGTTCAGTGTATAGTCTTCAACATGACATTTACAATGCCACAGTAAACAGAGCAAACTAAGAAATAATACAATCACGATAAGAGAACTTTTTATTTTTGGATTTGATTGAACTCCGCAATGCGATAATAAAAGAACATGAAAAATATTGCATTTTTATGTTCAGATGTATTTTTTAAAAATTCAAAGGCTTTTATTTTAATCAGATTCACAAAATATTTGATGCGCTAGTTTGCCTTTATGAAAAAAACCTCCTAAATTATTTACTGGCATTAGTGTTATGATAACGCGCTATAAATCTGAACCTGAAATGTCTAGAGGATACTTATATCTAGTACGATTTACAATCTGATTAAACTGTCAACATGACTGTACAAACATCAGCCGTTGAATCATAAAACTTGCGTTTATAATAAACGTTTTTGTCCAAACATGTAATGGCTAGTACGTTAATCCTGTGCTGATTTGATTGTAATGATATTGTCGATTGTCATCTGTTTACTAATACACTGAAATATCCCTACGTTGGCTTAAGTCGTTTTTAGAGTGTCCGCCTCTGATACGGAAAGTCGCGGATTTGAAATCCAATAGAGTCATACCAAAGATTTTTTTAAAAACTGAACCATCAGTTGCCCCTTTTTGTGTTCTGTTGTAATATGTCAGTGTTATGACTGGTCGGCCTGGTGTCAGGAAAATGTGACTGGGTGACCCATGATGATACGTGTCAGCGGCATGATGCAACCTTCGTATCGAGATCGAGATCGAGATCGAGAGAGAGAGGAGGATATGCGGAATGGGAAAGACAATATAGATTAAATCATTTGGAACTCGCAGGCGGCGAACTCTTCCACATTTACATACAGGTTCAGGTTTTGATATTACCAGCAATATTTGGTTAGTAAGTAACCCCTTTTCAGGAAATATTAATAATACTTTCAACACTTTGAGAAAATTGCGGTAAACTTAAAATGTTCAAGACAACGTTAGATCTATTAATACAATATGTACTTATTGACATAGATCACGAATCTTCACTTTACTGTCAGTCATTCAAGTGCCTGTTTCCCAAGTCAATATGATATTTCATTACACCTTACTGATGAAAGTCGAATTTGTAGACGAGAACTTTAGGTCTTAGTTTTGATGTACATATCACTCACTCTGCATGGTCGTTGTCATATCACTAGCTTTAGACGTACATGTTTTTAAAGTACAAATTCACCAATCAGGTTTTAATTATTTTGAATTTTTAAAATGTCAAAATTGCACTTTCAGAAAATAATATTCCAATATCGGCAACTTGAACATTTATTCAGTGTTCCCAGTGTTATTTCATGTACATATTCAATTCATATTACACAGATCTCATTTAAATTAGATGTCAACGAAGGCGATTCATTGGTTTTCTTAATAATGATCAATAATCATTTTCTGCGCATTTGTCTCCAAGTTAACGTGTACCTAGTCGATTGAGCCTTTGGACTTGGTTATATTTAGAACACGTTAACAAATGAGATATCGCTAACTTTGTTTATTAAGCAGCCTTGCACTGTGCCATCTACACTTGTAGCACTGATTCATACAACTACAGAATGGGACGCCAAGAATATAATTTGGATGGTATTATAGCAGAAAAATTTCAATTGCAATCATTTAAACATTCTTTCAAAATAAAGCTGAAGAAACATATATATTTTATTGACTTTTGTCGATTTTAGAAACGTATCTACTAAATGCAATATCATACATTATAGTCATCAATAATGTTTAAGAGTATACAGTAAATATATATGGATATAAGCCTCAAGAGATTTTGTACGAACACTTGAAATGTTTATTTCGAATGCACATTCATAAAGTTAATTGTATTCATACATAATTAAAACGTTCATATTTAATAATTCGAATATATGAATTTAATATTTAGTGGCTTATACACCTGTCCAAAATACAAGAGTTGTGCCTAGTATATCTCGCAAATCACAATTCTAGTGTGAGAAAGGTGATTTTGGTCATATTCGAGGTTCAAACGCAGCAAACTCGTGAACGTTTTTGCGAGTTCCTTGTCAAAGTGGCACACAAAAATAAATTGACCAATTCAGTAACTTTAAAGTCATTTTTCACCATTTAATTATACGTATCGCATTATTCTACTGTGTTCCAATATAATTTGCTTTCATTATACACGATTCAAGCATAATCTTTCCAGACCCAAATTTCAGCTTCGATACATTATCACATAATTATTTACTTCCTGGTCCGC
Source organism: Unio pictorum (assembly GCA_030141615.1). Classification (NCBI taxonomy): domain Eukaryota; kingdom Metazoa; phylum Mollusca; class Bivalvia; order Unionida; family Unionidae; genus Unio; species Unio pictorum. The sequence goes on from JARLTB010000001.1 coordinate 19,557,593, forward strand.
AGTTCATATGGTTATTGTCAATATTTTGAAGAGTTATTATCATATAAAGTACAAACAACCTCCTTTAAAAGCATGCGCCTAATTTTCTTTGACCGGTGTTTGTTATATTTGGTATTGTTTGGGTACCATATTCACAGTTTCAGAAACCCTTTTCAATGTCCTCAATTTGACTTTAAAACCAATATGTGTCCGAGAGAGAAAGAGAAAAAGAGAGAGAGAGAGAGAGAGAGAGAGAGAGAGAGAGAGAGAGAGAGATGCAAGCATTTACAGTTATTAACATTGCTCTGTGATGTAATCTAATAAAAAGATAATCTGTATAAACATTTTTCTAACCTACAAGTTACGGTATTTAAGATATCCTTAACCATTAGCAACAGTGATAACAGTATTGTTGTTTTTCTTTCTCTTCTTCTTCTTCTTCTTCTTCTTCTTCTTCTTCTTCTTTTTATTAATATTATTATTATTATTATTAATTTCATTTTTTAAATTATTATTGATGTTGTTTAAGTCCAACAATCTTATTACCTACAATAAATTGCTCTTTGGGGGCTCGCCAAAGACTTGAAACCCGTTTCACTTGAAGGAAATATGGGAGTGTCTGTAGAAGTCTTAGAACTATATTCACTGTTGTATAAAGACATTATAATTGCTTTGATGGCGTTGATGACCAATTACAAAATTCTCAATAGACTGCATACATATTGCCTAAGGTGGACATTGCCAGTTAAAATGGGAAGAAAATAACCAAGATTGTTTGTATTTCGCAGAGGTGGCTATCTCAGAAGTTAGGAAAAGTGGTACTATGGCCATACAGAGGTATTGAATCATATGAGTATTATTTAGGATGCATATCATCTTCGAAAACCTCTTGGTATATTAGCTAGAAAACTGTTTTCTTGCCGGCGCTGAAGGCTATGCATATACTGAAGCAAAGGCTTTCAAACTATAGCAGATGACCCCTTAACTTGATTGCTCCGTCTAGTTGACGCGAAGATAGCTCCCATTCACCGCTCCGGTGGCCTAGTGGTTAGAGCGTCCGCCACGGAAGCGGGAGGTCGTCGGTTAAATCCCCGGCCGAGTCATACCAAAGACTTACAAAAATGGTACTAACAGCTGCCTCGCTTGACGCTCAGCATTAAGAGGTTAGTGTTAGGACTGGTCGACCTGGTGTCAGGATAATGTGACTGGGTGAGACATCATGCTACATGTCTGCGGCATGATGTCTCAGTGCTAGACATCACTATAAACTGCCTCATTGCAGACATCGTAGCGATATGACTGAAAAATTGTTAAAGCTACGTTAACAATCCTAATCAAACAAACAAACAAAAGCTCCCATTCATACTTGTAGGGCTGATGATTATGGTTTTTTTATGTCAATTTGTAGGAAGAATTAGCATGTAGTGTATAAGATATAATCATTGACTAAGAATTCTAAAAATGCCATAAGACAGATATCCTAAACAATGCACGATTTACAGTCAAGATGGGATAAAATTGTAATTGCTGAGTTAACATTTGGATTTGGCAATGTTTGGTGTACTTAGAGCGTACACGATGAATCTACGTTTCTTAGGTCGTTCAGGCAGATATGTGAAGAAAGTTTTACGCAAAGGCTGCAGTAGAAGATTAAGTCGATGAAACGACTGCGTTTCTATAAGTCATTGGGAGTAGAATTTGATTTTCAAAGATATCTAGAATTGTCGAGAGATAGCCCTCTTTGTTATATAATTACTTAGAGTGAGAAACTTGCCAATCAGAGGTAATGCGGGAAGATTTGAAAGTATTTGCTATGAGGAAAGACTGTGCCAAATATGTAGCGTTAACATTGAAAATGAATTCCATTTTATTACTGATTGTCCAATATATGAAGAAATGCCAAGAAAATATTTAGCCACCTTTTTATACTAAAATCCAGCTATAGACAAATTTAGATATTTTATACAAAATAATGGCTACAAATAATGATGGATAATTTAGCAATGTCTATTATAATAACCTTAAAGAATAGATACCTCGTTTCATCAACTACTTCTGCTACATAAGAGTCTAGATCAATATCACAAAACGTTTTCAAAAAATGCATTTGTGTGGTTGGATATTATTTACTTGTATCTCACCCAATTCAAAAACATGCATTTGTGTGGTTGGGTATTATTTAATTGTATCTCGCCCAATTCAAAGAATGCATTTGTGTGGTTGGATATTATTTACTTGTATCTCACCCAATTTAAAAAATGCATTTATGTGGTTGGATATTATTTACTTGTATCTCACCCAATTCCAAAAATGCATTTGTGTGGTTGGGAATTATTTAATTGTATCTCACCCAATTCAAAATATGCATTTGTGTGGTTAAATATTATTTACTTGTATCTCACCCAATTCAAAGAATGCATTTGTGTGGTTGGGTATTATTTACTAGTATCTCACCCAATTCAAAAAATGCAATAATGATTACTTTCATGTATATCACCTCCAATTAAAACGATGTTCTTTTGTTACGCACTATACCATTTTTTTTGTACCGCATGATATATGGATATGTATCATTGTCCAGTGGCCTGTATTACACATAAACATATTATTATTATTATTATTATTATTATTATTATTATTATTATTATTATTATTTTTATACACCTGAAACTTGTTTGCTTGTTATTGGCTATTTTTATTTTCCAGTCTATTGTCCCATTTCCAGTTGTGATCCAGGATCAGCAACCAAAAAGGGACTCATCTTTAAGAAAAACAATATGACTGATGTGTCGACAATGTACAACTTCCATTAAACACTTTTTATTATCACAAGATAAACACATAATTAAATCTGCATATATGTATGTGTGCGAAGTAATATACTGTAGAATAGTCAACCATATCTTATTTAATTTTTCTACATGATGGTTTGTTCCTTAACGTAACTGAATATACAAAATGAACTACTTTTTATACTATTTGTAAGCAACACCAATCTATGTATGTTCCTATTAGTTATCTCACTTTGAGATAAACTGGCATTGAACATTCACTTTATACAATAAAAGGTTATTATTATCATTCTTCTTCTTCTTATTCTTATTATTATTATTATTATTATTATTTGTGCTGTTTTTACTGTACTGCTTTAAACTTTATAGATCATGATATTAATAGAGTATATGGTAAATTTTGCTTTGCCTAGACCTTCGGTACTGTTTAGTTGTGATTAATTCATAATAAGCATTGAACAATATTAACACGGTTCATATGCGCTATATATAAGCTATATGTTTAATTTCAAATTTACGTAATTTGTTTCATGTGTTTCTCTTGTGATAAAAAATGTGTTTTTTGTGGAAGGTGTGCACTGCCAGCCCATAAACTTGACCCATAGAGGATCGTTGATTAAGGTGTCGGACCACGTTAGCCTTTTTTTAATTCTATACCACTTAGTGTATACTCCTTTGCTTCCTATTGGATAATCCTTGACTATAGATTCTCTTCCTCCATTTATGTAGCTCATCATGGCTCATAGACCATTTCGTAGTCGAGGCAGCTTTCTTCCAGAGCTATGAGTGCACTGCTCCCAAGCCATGCCTTCCCTAGTAAAGTGTTCCCACTATATGCAGTGGTAGTTTTTACTTTCTGCTGAATATACTACTCTGAAAACTGAGCTGTTTCTATAAGTTCTGATTTCAATGCCCACTGCACTCATCTTGTTCTGTGAATGCTTCAACATCGCAAGTAGGATTGGTTTGGTAACCGTGTATTCTTCCACCACTTATGTCAGTGATAGCTGGATCATATCAGACTTTGTGTGGATTAGAATTCCTGTAAATTATTGTGGTATTCAAAACCATCAGCGCAGATACTTGCTGATGAATGCCTCTAATTTGTCGTTCTTAATTTGTATATGAACGTTTACCCGACCAGACTAAACATTATTCCGTTTTGAAACATCCTTGCCTTGAATTTCAAGGCAGGTCCTGCTCGGTTAATCTTCTGAACCCTTTTCCTCACTGATTCTTTAGCTGTTTGTGTCGTTCTACGTCGTACCATGCCACATCCCAAGGCACTTGATAGGGTATTGTATATGAGATCTCTTCACCTTGGATCTTCGGTACACACTGGAAGGTGATCCAACTGTTTCTTATCGCCATTGACCCTTCCCCAAAGACCCCCTGGTCTAAATGTGATAAAATCGCTATGCTCGCCACATTTAACTTTTAGGTTCACGCTTATTCGAAATTATATACTTTCAAAGCTGGATTTGACTTTGTCCAAAATTGGGTTTATTTCTGCTTGACCTTATTGTATTTTGTTGTATTTTTTATATTTAATTCATTTATGTAAACACCTAATAATAACTTCATTATTCTCAACTAATATCTTCATTATTTATTATCCGGATTATTATTCTGGTAAACAAGGATTATACATGTTGATCAGGGTCAGGGTTTGGAGATTCCTAAGTGAAATTTGTAGGCTATTGTGTTGAAAATAATCAAGGCAATTATATCATTAACGAAGGTTATTTTCATTAGGAAATGGTTGTTTTAGGAAAATGCTAATTGTGACCTGAGGTCAAGCAGAGAACTATATTATCTTGTGACTGTGAGGATTTTATCAGTCGTGCTCTAACGTCTAGCACTTTAAGTTGTATTATGTTTTGACCAGTATGGGCTGAATATTATTTTCTTGATATTACTGAATTAAAGTGATTATTATCTCTGGAAATACAATAGTCTTCCATAAAGATATTTATTGGAATTTATACTAAATTGAACCCTGGAATAATATTTATATGATTCAACAAGAGACTGTTTACACGTCAGTACTTCGCAGGCTATAACAAGACATCATCACCTTCAATTCTGGATCTCTTCGGGAATCGAACTGAGTTTTGCTTTTGACCTTTTATTAATGGGACGTGTGTCTTTAATTCTTGGATTTTTTTTGTTGGTTTTATTCTCATTACAGTAACTTCTTGTTCACTTTTATTCGAGGGAAACAAATTATTTGCTAAATTTTACCAAGCCTGTTATCTTCACTCTTTTCTGTTACGTTTTTAAGAGTTAATACTTATAACATTGATAAAAGAAAGTTTCCTTTTTCACCGAAATAATAAAACATCTGAAGTTGAATACGTTAAGAGGCAAGGTCAAAATGTTTTCATCTGGTAAGACAGTGTTATATTAACACATTTCACCGATATGTTTAAGACTGAAAGCCTTATGGATGCATTGTCATGCCAAAACAAGATGATGACATGTATTTATATGAGCATGTTATTGCTTTGCACAATAAAACTGTTGCCAATTTACATTCTTTTAATGTATTTTAGGGTTTTAGCTAATTCTCACCAACATTCAGTTCAAGATCTTGTAATTTACTTATAAAGCAAAGAATGTTGAAAGAACAGCTGATTGTTTTAATAAAATATTGCGTTTGCAGTACGGCCTGAATGGAACGTCATAGCAACATTATGATCTCTACTAACATATTATGTGGTATAATTTGACCTATAGTAAATGAAAATGATACTTCTACTATACGACCACCATAGCAGCCCATCATATCCATCAAGGGTAAAGTGAAATAATTCTTAACATGTCTAGCTGGCCATGAATAAAAACGATGCCGATCTGCCATGCAATATGGCAACGACCGTCTTCCTAGATATCTAGTTGGCTCTGAATGAAATTGGTTCTGATCAGACATCCAAATGGATGGTGATGATAACATTGGGGTTTCACCAAAAATATTCATATTATGTCTGGTTGGTCCTAAATTAAATTGGTAATGAACTGAACTATATGAGAGCAACATGGCCACCACAGTGGACAGCTGAAAAACTTCTTATCAGAAATTGCATAGAATGCCATGAGGTTATCACAGTTAGACATCTTAGGATATCTAGTTGGTCAGTATAAAAAATGGTACCCCGCAGCCGCTCAATACGACCAACAAGTTGGTTGTCTAAGAATGACACACATATTCAAAATGTTGTTGTCTCTACTGCTCCATAATAGATGGTTCACTGGCATGGGGCTTTCAGAACCTCTGTGGTGATTGCAATGCTCTTTGAGTTATAACTAGACAGTTTGATTACTATTTAAATGATAAGTAGGTATATATATATATATATATATATATATATATATATATATATATATATATATATATATATATATATATATATATGGGTGGGTTAATACACTTTTTATAAGTTATGAATCAGGGCATATTCCTCAGTTTGACATGTACAGTTATGAACATATAAACTGTTTGAGAGACAGACTGATAGACGAAGACAATGACATAGAGACAGAGAATGATAATGAGAAAAGTGGGTAATAATTGTAAATGGTCATATACTGTTTATTGAAGGACAATTTTAACTGGGAAGAACATGTCAACCTTTCAGAACATGTATACAACACCTTTGCCTTATAATTATATTTATAATTTGGAAATAGGTTCAAATAAAGATGATGTGTGAATATTTGATGGTTTTTGTTATAGTCATTTGTACTTTGTGCATGATTAATCTCCAAAATCATACTGAAGAATGTTATACAGACATACAGATCTTATAAATTCCTCAGTTATACATGTGCCATGCAATTTAAAAAATTGAGAATTTAGTTGCAAAGGTTTGCTCAGTAAAATGCATTTCATCTATTGATCAACACAATTTACACCATAATTTATAACAGTTATTCAAATATCACAGAATAATTAGAGCAGAAACAATCGTATCCGGAAAGATGGCCGCTATCGCTTAACCGGCTTGACACAGCTCTTCCGTTTATGTGCTATTGTTCATGATATATGTACTTGTTGTCTATCTTCATCTACATTATTGTGTTTCATCATGCATTAGCTGTTCAGTTCGTATATGTTTCTTTATCTCCTTGTTTAGAAAACGAGAATAATTATAATTTTTCTCAGCAGTTTTGTTCCACTGTTAAGACGTCCTTTGTTGTTTTAATAAACCGCCATCACGTGATCGCCAGTTAACCCGCTTACGCTATGATGATCCTCATTAATTGTTTTAAATGACCATACATTGGCTCTTTATACTACATTGTGCTCAAGACTAAACGAAATGGGGCTACATTCGTCATTACTTAAATGTAAACGGAAGCTAATGAAGAAGCGTTGTTTCAAAGCTGGCCAGCGTAGAACAGGAATAGTAATTAGTTATTTCCCTTTTGCCCTGTCTAGATAAACAATTTAAAATTTCGGCCTATAATTTTGATAACCTGGTGCCAATCCATCTTAAATCGTAAACCGTTGTGTCAACTGTCCCAGAGATACCATTGCTTATTTCATTATTCAACGCCCAATCAGTAGGACCACCAGAAAAGCGAACATAAACAGTTAATATTATCAACGACCAGATTAATGGCTTATTCCTGACAGAAACATGGCTAAAAACACCAAGCGATGAGCCCAAGTGCGCGTATTTAACACACCGCTTACTCCATCAAGTCGTTCCCCCGCCACTCTCGCGGAGGGGGAATTGCTGTTATCACAAAGAATTCCATGATAAAATGTCTTAACACATTAACCCCTGGAGGTTTTTGCTGTTTTCGCATGAAATGCGAGTAGGAAACGCATTTTAGGGACTATTTCGGAATACATCGTAATACATCGATTTCCCATCAATAATCCGTTAGACAAATGGTTGTTAATGATACAGGAAATGTTTCATTGGTTAGTTTGCTGGCGCATGAGCAGAAGAGCAAAAATCGGACTCCTTTTTTTTTTTTTTTTTTTTTTTTTTTTTTGCTTAACGGACCCATAATTTTCGTATATAGAAGACTCTTTATTCAAAATGTCCACCTTATCCTACTTTTTGCACAGGTTCACCTGTCTGTGTGCGTCTCAGACCGGTCTTCCGTAGGTCTGAGGTCATAAAGTCTAAAATCTGGACACAAATTCGGAATCCGACCATGGGCGATTTTTGGATGAAAAAAAAAACGGGTCCAAAAACTTCGATTTTTCCCTCTGTATTTTGTAATGCAATTAAAATGTCCAGATTACTTGCTATCATTGTAAAGCTACATCTGTCTACTTTTCATTGATACCACCCACTTTAGTGTATCATTTATGACCTTGACGCTACAGACCATGGAAGTAGGCTACTACCTCACACCTCGTAAAGTCGTCGCTAGGGGTTAATGTGTTATGTACAACACAACCTTCAATTTCTGCTACACATCGTTTGAACGAGTCCAAACAACACTCACACTGAAACAAAGGTCAGTTCAATTTTTCTGTCTCTACCAACCTCCCCTTAGTAGAAAAACAAGCTGACTGCAGCTCTCTTTTTTGGAGCAGTTTACAAATCTTCTGGAGTATGAAAATTCGATAGGCGGCAACCTAATTATTCTTGGCGATTTCAACTTTCACTTTGACTGTCCTGGAAACCAATACGCGTCACAACTCCTAGAATACATTCATGTTTTCAACCTTAAACAGTCAGATAACCAACCTATCCATAAACGTTTAGACTGGATTCTTCATAAACCTGATGATAATATTCTGCAATCCACCCTTGTATCCCAGGAACTTTCATCAGATCACCTCTGCATTATATGCCATCTCGACGTACGAGTCCTTAACCCTCCACCTTTATTTACTACTAAGAGAAACCTCCGTATGATAACAAGAACCAAAGTAATGCAGGACATCCAAGACAACCTAACGACTTGCTTACCTCCTACAGCAGGACAACTCGATAACTGCCTGCGTTCATTGCTTGAAAAACATGCACCAGCAACCAAATGCAGAATATCAATAAAGAAATGTTCTCCGTGGTATATCAGTATTAGAGATGCTTTGGCTTTCCACCAGACTCACTAATCATCAACAGATCTATGAAGCCGCAAGAAAAGACGTCACAAACATAGTCCATTTAGCCAAATTATCCCACTCCAGTACATAAAATCACGGAGAGTTCCAGCTGCAAAGAGCTCTTTGAGACAACTAACAATCTAATGTCAAGGAACAAATGTACACCACCTCCAATTACATTTTCTCCAGTACACCTTCCAGACATATTTGCAAACTTCTTCCGCGACAAGCCATTCGAGATACGCTTGACAACACAATTTCAATTGAATCATAGTCACCACCCAGTTATGATACAGAATTTCAGCGACAACCATTAGGAGCATTTGAACCCGTCGCTATATAATTTAGTACGGAAAACTGCGAAGAAGAGTGTACCAGAGTCATGTGAACTTGATCCAATTCCAACATCACTCTTGACTGAGTGCTCAGACCCAATATTACCTTCACTAACTGATGTTATTAATATATCTCTCTCATCTAGGGAATTCCCATTATTTTTCGAAATTACAATCTTAAAGCCTCTACTGAAAAAACAACACTTAACCATAACGATTTAAAGAACTACTTCCCAGTTTCTAATCTCCCGTTCATATACAAAATCTTAGAAAAAGTTGTTCTAACCCAACTTGTATCTCATTTGAATTCAATCAGTTTTTTTACCAATGTACTTTCTGCATCACCCTTGCCACATTACTGAAACTACTCTACTGAAAGTATTTTATGCCATTCTCTCTGCTTTGGATAGCGGAAAGATTACAGTCCTCACCCTCCTTGATTTGTCTGCAGCATTGGAAACAATACACCATGATATATTACTTCACCTTGTCCATCATATATTTGTCATACAGAATTACAGCCTTACGGCGGTTCAAGTCCTACTTAGTCAACAGGACACAAATTATATCCGTAAATGGAATCAACCCCAACCCCAGTTGATCTATGTTGTGGTATTCTACATAGGTCTGTTGTTGGACCTGTTCCCTTCATTATATACACTCAGCCGCTCTCAGGTGTTATAGATCACCACCCAGTATCTCAACAATTGTAAGCTGATGACACCCAAATATACAAGTCTAGCCACCAACTGAAGTTGATGCTACCATCCATGGAGTAGAGAAATGCATTTCTGATGTGAAATCATGGACGACATGTAACAAGCTGTAGATGAACAATGATAAAACTGAGACCATTCTGATCACAACACAAAGACGTTTTCATTTACATCCTGTACCTCAAAGAATAAATATCAGCAACGCCAACATTAAATTTACACAATCACTTTGAAACCTACGTGTTACTCTGGACAGTAGTCTCACATTGCACCAACATGTCATGAACATATGTAAGGCTGCATATCTTGAGCTGAGACGCATCCGCTCCATTCGCAAATATCTTTCAGTTGATGCCACTAAAACATTTGTGTGTTCATTAGTACTTTTAAGACTGGATTATTGTAACTCAATTCCGTCTGGTTCGTCTCAATATCTACTCCAGAAACTTCAAAACTTTCAAACCACAGCTGCTTTGACCATCTTTAGAGTACTACGATCAGAGCAAACCTCCACACTGCTCTGTACCCTACACTGGATATCCATTCGATCAAGAATCAAACACAAACTTTGTTCTCTGTGCTACGTTTCACTGACGAACTCCAGTCCAACATACCTATCTGGCCTCACCCATGTATACACACCAGCAAGATACTTTCGCTCCTCGTCTAACAATTCTTTTACATACTAGGGCCAACCAATGTAGAACGAATTGCCCATTGAAATTAGACACAAAAACACAGTGATTCCTTTCAAGCGTGCACTTAAGACTCACCTTTCTTGACTGCGAGAATAAACTTAAAGATCTAATAATGTTTCGTACATAAATATTTTCAGCATTTTTATGTTTTCCAATTGTATGTTTTGTTTGGTGTTTTTTTTTTCTTCTTTTTTTCTTTCTTCTTTTCTTCTGTAGTATTGATAAATGTTGTAATGCGCTTAGAGCTTCTAAAGATTAGGCGCTATACATAGTCCTCATTATTATTATTATTATTATTATTATTATTATTTCAGTGTGTGTTCAGTCTCCGAAGAGTTACGTTAATAGTCATGGTGTAGGTTTGGTTGAACGTGTTCGGTAGAAAACACTCAATAAGTATGTACATGCATTATGTTTTACTTATGAATTGTAGTATTGTTTTTCTTATTACAGATTTAACACAGGCCTGTCTTTTCAAGTTTTATAGAATGGATCACGAATCACTGAATTGGTTCCGATTTACAAAATGTTTAGCAGATTTGGGAAATACAGTACTCCGACGGTATCTGTATTTCCATGCAAGTACATGCAGTTTGAGTGGTTACCATGATATTTGGCAGCAAAATGTCAGTGACCACTGCCAGTCAGATGATCTGAATGTCTTGTGGACTTCATTTAATCAACACTCTTTGGCGCTAGGTGTAACAAATCAGCAGATTTTTCAGCCATTACTTACCAAGTGGAAAGGTAGTATTACCGGCTCACCTATGGAAATAAGAGAACAGCTGTCTGCTCTGGAAATCTGGGGAAAGGAATTACGAGACACAATAGGTACAAATGCTGTCCAGCAGAACACGCTGAACAAGATGTCCAGTGAAATACAAAACCTTGTGACAGAACATCGTTTATTGCTTACTGCTGTAAAGACATGGAACAAAGATTTTATCAATGTGTGTCATATGAATCAGTCGGATCTGCTGCATTTTATTGAGCAACATAATGAACAGACAACTAATATTTTGTCAACTTTCTTGCAGAAACTTGATGTAATTGTCAAACAAGGATCAGATGACTTAAAAGATGCCATGCAAACATGTCAGCAAGATGATGGAAATTCTTCTAGCGAATTGAAAACAAACATACATACCTGTTTCATCTCTTGGAAATTACATATAGACAAACTTATTGATTCATGGGTAACAATTATTCCAAACTGTTTTCATCAGAAAATTTTGCAAAATCTATTAACATGCATGAGGAATGATCTCCCAGGAGTTCACAACACATGTCAAGTAATTGTTAATGACATTTGTAGCACATGGCACACGGACTTACAGAACGAGTTGGCAGAATTGAACCATCAGTTACAGCAGGTTGGTCAATCAACAGGGGATCAACTGGATCTCGCTAGGAAATTGCATGAGAAACTCAAAACCTTTCCATCAGTATCTGAACGTCAAATCAAAGCGTTCTTTGATTCAAAGGAAACCTATTTGAAGAAACTTTTAAAGCGCCTTATTTTAACAAAAACACAGTGGTCATTGATGTTTCCATCTCAAGGTAGCATTAACCTTGAAACATTTGACATAACATTGTCATCTACTATACTCAGAAACATATGCTCTGTTTATCCACCCGAGTTGGGATGGAGTGGTAAAATATTGGATACAGATCATTCTGTTGGGGCAGACTTGATGAGACTAAAACAGTACAGAAATGACTATGTTGGCCACATATCACATCTTGCTTTGTCACACTCCGACTTTGAAGAGATTTGGGGAATATTGGAAACTATTTTGCACAGACTTTCCGTGCCCTTAGGGAATGAATTCGGGCAAGAAATTCAACAGAAATTAATCGAATTAAGAACTTGTTCATTTGATGATCATGCAGAAATGACACTTCAACTTGAGCTTCTCAACTGGTATAAGAATGATGTAGGCCGGATGCCAGAAAAACTAGAAAACGTCTATAAGGTACTGGATGTAAAACTTCACAATATGTCAAATCAAAATGTTGTCGTCCTGTCAGAGCTACAGCATTTGACTACTCAAATTGGAAATATGAATGAAGGTAATATCTGTCACTGAATTCTCCTAATATTGTTTATAATTTAATATATTAAACAGTTGTTTCATAGGGTTTTTTAATGCAGTTTGTTACTATGCTACAGTTCACAATGGAAAGGGTTTTGAGATAACACACTATTCTGCTTTTATAAAAAGTGTATTCATTGGTTGCATTACGTAGAACATTATAAAAAGGAAAAGGTATATTCAGAATTATTATTATTTAGCCGAAATATACTACTTAAAGTGCTTAAATGTTTTTGTTATAAATTGTTTTTAACTGTTAATATGAAGAATTCTTATTTGATACAAAAATGCGACTTTTAATTTAGAAAGAAATATAAATTAATACTTTAGACGCAGTACCATTATAGATGATACTGTGAATGAGGCCATGTAAAAGAAAACCAAGAAAGCTTTCTTCAAGCATTAGAAGATAAAGGTTCAAAGTTTGACCAATCAAAGTGATTCTCTCTTGTCAGAGGTGTAGCATTTGAATACGCAAAATGACGATAGTGGGGAAGGTAATAGCTCTAATGAACCCATTTCACAAAATGTATGTAGGAAAAGTTGCCATTCCTGATATTAAATCTCTAAAAGTCAAAACGAGGTTATCACAGCTGGGTGCGGGTTGTTGATAGTGACTGTCATTGGATATAATTACCCAAGTTTGAAAGAAATCGTCGCGTTTCCTATTTATCTTAATCGTTCCATCCTTAATTTTACCAAGAAATATTTTTTTTTTATTTGGCATAGGCTTGTTACGTGCTTTAGAAGCGGAAAACTTAATTTCTAAGCATCCATAACTATTATCATTAATACAAATATTTTTGCATCTATATATGATTCAGATCCAGACTTGAAAACATTAATATACCCATTCTCTCGACCTCATCTGTTGCACTAAACTCTGATTGAACAACAAGCTTAGATGGATTGGTATATGTTACGACTATGTTAACAATATATGAGGTGATCCGCTACAGGATAATTTTGTTTATATCAAAACGATAAAACAAGCTAGAAAAGAATCATGTGATTTAGAATAAAGTGTTTATGATTACAGATAAATTTTAAATAAAATTTAATATTTACTAAGGCCTTTAGTCCACCCATCCCTATTTGCATGTTTCCTTATTGCACTGATTTTAAAACGAGGGCATTTAGGTATAGTTTTTTAAAAAAATGCAACAAATACTGCTTTGAGACTAAAGCGGTTGAAACACCAAAAGCTCCTGATAACATTTCCTATTTTAAGAAATATGAACGAACACAGAAACTTCCATTGTATTTGTTGGTGATTTTGAGTCATTTATTACTCCAGTAGCTCCAAAATGTGTTTGTGGTACTGAGACGTGTAAATGTAATTTTAAAACACTATCAACACAACAACATGTTCCAGCGAGTTATCGGATGAATACAGTCTGTACCAATGATGTATTTTCAAAACTATCACCGTGCTATCGAATTAATGGTTGGTCTGATATTCCACCAGAAGTTCATATGTTGAAATATCTCTTTGAAGAACAACACAGAATTGAAGCGTTGTTGTCAAATTTCGATGATAGATTTACTCGATTAGATTCTTTTGCTCGAGGGATAAAATGTTTCAGATGCAAGAAAGAATTTTCAATAAATAATCCAAAAGTTCCGTTCTACAATATAATCTCAGGGGAATATATTGGGACTGTTCATGAACGCTGTAGGTATTTTCAGAAATTCTATCCAGTGGTATTTCATAATTTACGAGGATATGATGGTCATTTCATTCTTCGTGCGTTAGGACATCCTGAAATTGTTAAATTCTGTACTGACAATCACATATCATTGAAGCGCATTCCAAACAATACTGAGAAATTGATGTCTATCACGGTTGGAAAACTACGATTCATAGATAGCATACAATTCATGAATACATCCTTGGATGTACTAGTCAAGCAGTGTAAGAATTTTCCCATCACGGAAAAGTATTTGAAAATTAAAAATTTTCCCGAGGAGACGTTGAAATATATCACCATGAAGGGTATATTTCCATATGAATACTTCAACGGACCAGAAAGATTTTCAGAGACATCACTGCCAACCATCGATAAATTCTACTCTTCGTTGACTGATAAAGATATTACCGACGAAGAATACCAACGGGCATTAACAACCTGGAATATATTTCAGTGCAAAAATTTTGGTGATTATCATGATTTATATTTGACGGTAGATGTGTTATTGTTATCTGATATTTTCGAGGGTTTTAGAACGATGTCTATCAACAATTATGGATTAAATCCCGCACACTATTATTCAGCACCTGGATTGTCCTGGGATGCATTATTGAAATCAACGAAAATAAGATTAGAATTACTGACGGATGTTGATATGTATCTGTTCATTGAGAAAGCAATTCGTGGTGGGATCAGCATGATTACGAAGAAGTATTCACATGCCAATAATAAATATCTTTCAGAATATAATCCTGATGATGTTGATAACAACATTGTCGATTTCGACAAGAATAATCTTTATGGCACTGCAATGTGTGAAACCATGCCATATGGTGGGTTCATGTGGGTGCCTGTAGAAGATTTTTTAACAGCTGCATCAAATTGGAAACCTGGTGATGATTTCAACAAATTGATATTTCACGATGATGAAAAAATTGGATATTACGTTGAAGTAGATGTATATTATCCAACACACTTACATGATGCTCACAACGACTATCCGATGCTAGTAGAGAAAATGATAGTCACTGATGATATGTTATCACCGGAACAATTATCGCTA
This sequence comes from Unio pictorum, assembly GCA_030141615.1. Taxonomy (NCBI): domain Eukaryota; kingdom Metazoa; phylum Mollusca; class Bivalvia; order Unionida; family Unionidae; genus Unio; species Unio pictorum. Next base: position 19,573,039 of record JARLTB010000001.1, read on the forward strand.
CGAACGATGAAACACATACCGATAGCAAAATTAGTACCCAATTTGTTAAACAAACACAATTATGTCAGTCACATTGCAATACTCAAACAAGCAATAGATGCTGGACTGATACTTAGAAAAGTTCATAAAGTGTTACAATTTAATCATTCTCGATGGATGAAATCTTATATTGATGGCAACACAGCCAGAAGAGCCGCTGCAACAAATGATTTCGAAAAAGACTTTTTCAAGCTGATGAACAATTCTGTATTCGGAAAAACCATGGAAAATATCCGAAAACGGGTCAATATTGAAATTGTTAACAACAAAGTGCGACGGGACAAATTAACAAGAGGAAATGCTTTCGTTGGTGCTAAAAAAAAATAACTAATTCGTTATCGCTGATAACAAAAAAACAAACTAGATTGTTTTAGACAAGCCTGTCTATGTTGGTGCTGCAGTGTTAGAAATGTCTAAGCACATGATGTATCAATTTCATTATGGATTTGCTAGAACAAAATGGCCTAATTGTAAATTGTTATTTACGGATACAGATTCGCTAGCCTATGAAATTCCTGGCAGTGATTGTAATAATGATCTTTATGAAGACATTTATAATCATCGAGAATTATTTGATTTATCGGATGTGGATCCCAGCGGGATTCAGGGACAATACCACGACGCCACTAACAAAAAAGTAATCGGAAAGATGAAAGATGAATTTGCATTTTCCCCAGTCAAAGAGTTTGTTGGGCTTCGATCAAAGATGTATGCGATTCTTACTGATACAAATCAATCAACAAAAAAGGCGATAGGGATCAATAAAAATTATGTGAAAAATAAATTGAAATTCAATGATTATTTGACAGCATTAACAAGATCTCCCGGGGTTGCTCTGTCAACAGTAACCACACACGGTTTTAGATCTCACAATCATGTTATTTTTACAGATAGACTTACAAAAGCGGGTTTGTGTAATTTCGACGATAAACGATATTGTCGCGATGGTATTAACACGTTTGCGTTTGGTCATTACTCAATTGGAAAATAAATTTGAATCGCTTATTTAACTACCAATAAAGAAAAATGCCTCCAAAACAATCACAATCAACAAATCAAAATAAAATCGGAGAAGCTCAGATAACTAGATTAACAAGAGAATGATTAGCTGCAATTAAAAATTATCTTCCAGTCAGAGATTCGTTTAGAGATAATTTGCCAGCTCAACAACAACAGCGACAAGATGAACAAGAACGAATCAATTATTTAGCACAAGCTTTTGCACGTGCGATGAATCATTCAAGTACTGGGAGAAGATTCGATTAATCTCATTGATGATTTTATTTTTATAACACCACCAACCGTTGAAGAATCACAACAAATTGTAATTTTAAACTATTGTTTTTTATAATCATCGGGTAATCGATCATAACAGTTATTAACGAAATTAACAATCTCATTATAATCTTGTAGCAGTAGATTGTATTTTTTAGTTAATGATTCATCTACATCTTCATCTGATTTCCAGATCTTATAGATACGCTGATAACTGATTTTATATTTATCAGCAATTTCTGATATCGATAAGTTACCACGAAGTTGTTTTATCATGTCAATGTCATCGATGCTCAGTATTCTACGGACAACCATTATATAATTAACAACAATAACAATAACAACAACAATAACAACAATCTATTAAAAATATGAATTAACTATTAAATGTCCTACCTAAAATACTTTATTATCAGAATATAATGAAATGTACTCGCGGGTACCTGATGTTGGTACCACCAGTAATAAAGTCACTAGTGTGGCCACCAGTGATAAAATCACTAAGCGAGAAAAGAAAAAACAAAAACATGATGATACATGGAAGAAATATGTACCTGAACAGGATAGTGAATTATTTGATGAAATTGAAGAAGTACTTAACGAAAAAGGACCGTCACAAAAACGAAAACTTCCATGGGAGCTTGATGATTAGTGGAAAAACCTTACAACAACTCCGTCGTAAAAGAATCATAGACCGATTTAACATAAATTTTGTCGTTGGTAATATTTGTATTGTAACCGTCGCCGTGCATGATCCGATAGTTTCTCAACCATTCTGGATATAAATTTTCCTCCCTCTGGTGATTTTTGTACAGTCCGAAATTTTCCATTATGAAATTTTACCCTAACAGCTGAATGAGGATTTATTGACAGTTGCCCCTGTACAATTGACAGCATTAATAATAAAGATTATTCTTGTCGAAATCGACAATGTTGTTATCAACATCATCAGGATTATATTCTGAAAGATATTTATTATTGGCATGTGAATACTTCTTCGTAATCATGCTGATCCCACCACGAATTGCTTTCTCAATGAACAGATACATATCAACATCCGTCAGTAATTCTAATCTTATTTTCGTTGATTTCAATAATGCATCCCAGGACAATCCAGGTGCTGAATAATAGTGTGCGGGATTTAATCCATAATTGTTGATAGACATCGTTCTAAAACCCTCGAAAATATCAGATAACAATAACACATCTACCGTCAAATATAAATCATGATAATCACCAAAATTTTTGCACTGAAATATATTCCAGGTTGTTAATGCCCATTGGTATTCTTCGTCGGTAATATCTTTATCAGTCAACGAAGAGTAGAATTTATCGATGGTTGGCAGTGATGTCTCTGAAAATCTTTCTGGTCCGTTGAAGTATTCATATGGAAATATACCCTTCATGGTGATATATTTCAACGTCTCCTCGGGAAAATTTTTAATTTTCAAATACTTTTCCGTGATGGGAAAATTCTTACACTGCTTGACTAGTACATCCAAGGATGTATTCATGAATTGTATGCTATCTATGAATCGTAGTTTTCCAACCGTGATAGACATCAATTTCTCAGTATTGTTTGGAATGCGCTTCAATGATATGTGATTGTCAGTACAGAATTTAACAATTTCAGGATGTCCTAACGCACGAAGAATGAAATGACCATCATATCCTCGTAAATTATGAAATACCACTGGATAGAATTTCTGAAAATACCTACAGCGTTCATGAACAGTCCCAATATATTCCCCTGAGATTATATTGTAGAACGGAACTTTTGGATTATTTATTGAAAATTCTTTCTTGCATCTGAAACATTTTATCCCTCGAGCAAAAGAATCTAATCGAGTAAATCTATCATCGAAATTTGACAACAACGCTTCAATTCTGTGTTGTTCTTCAAAGAGATATTTCAACATATGAACTTCTGGTGGAATATCAGACCAACCATTAATTCGATAGCACGGTGATAGTTTTGAAAATACATCATTGGTACAGACTGTATTCATCCGATAACTCGCTGGAACATGTTGTTGTGTTGATAGTGTTTTAAAATTACATTTACACGTCTCAGTACCACAAACACATTTTGGAGCTACTGGAGTAATAAATGACTCAAAATCACCAACAAATACAATGGAAGTTTCTGTGTTCGTTCATATTTCTTAAAATAGGAAATGTTATCAGGAGCTTTTGGTGTTTCAACCGCTTTAGTCTCAAAGCAGTATTTGTTGTGTTCGGTTAGTTTTTCCAATGTGGTAAATCCACAAAGGCAACTGTAACAAAAATACATTTTGTGGCCATATCCTGACATGGAATAACTCATTAATCGGCTTAGATCCTTTATCCAAACATAGTGTTCGTTATACCACAATATATTTACTGTAGAATTGTCTACAACGTGTTTACTGGCTGGGGAAATCAGATAAGGAAATACTTGTAATTTATCATCTAACGAGAACACATTAATTCCAGAACGAAACAATGTCAGATTTTGTTGTTCAATTTTTGGTATTTGTTTGATTGGGGTTGGATAATCAATTCCTGTCATATTGATTCGGCACTGATATGGTTTATAATTACTGACTCGATCTACATGATCATGTGCTGGAAAACACGCTGAAAGTAACGCCCATAACACACATTTATTATCAGTATTTTTCACGTTTATACAACATTTTGACGCCTGAATCCTTTTAGGTAACGGCTTATAGGATGCTCCGGTGGTGGGTTTAAAATCATGTATTGAAAGTTGAATGAAATTAATTTTTTTAAATACCAATCCGGTTTTCTGTGATGTGAAAACATCATATTTTCTTGATATCACCGCGAAGAAATCTTTTGCTGCATCTTCAAGATTAGTGGATCTAAAAATAATTTGTGGATCTGCTCTCAACGGAACCGTTGTTATTATATCAGGATTGGATGCCAAATACATATCAAGATCGTACGTCACGTTAATTTTTAATAGAGGCCGTTCAAGTAAAACTATCGGGACAACACTGTTGAAAATTTTAATCAGGTCACCAACCACAAAATGGTTATAGTGCTTTCCCCTGGGAATGAATTTGATATATTTATCAGAACCAGCAAACGCTTCATCGATGATATAACCTCCCTGTTGAATTTCTGCGTTGATTTTTTTCCTTCGTCGCAGAATTGTTATTCGATCTGTTAATTCTGCCAATTGTTGATTAGTTCGAGGCCAGTCAGGTTTAGTTTTGGTTAATTCGTAATATTCGTTAACTAATTCTCTCGCAACTACATGGCGAGATTTTTTTGATGCTTCATTTATATGCTGGATCATTTTTGGGTCCATTTTCAACAACGATATGTTATATATTTTTAACCATATCTTTAATTAAACTTTTGCTATAAGTTTCAAGCAAAATTGACCACATTATTAATTATGAATTAAAGATAAGTATAAATATTGTATATAGCATGCTCACGTTGAGTTCATGTCAATGGTTGTTGAAAAATTCAAACGATCGCTGTGGAAAGTCTTGCTACGGGGAATATTGTGGGGTTCATGCGTATTTGTTACGAAATAGCCCCCGAGCTGGTACTAATCCCTGTATCAGTTGTGGGGTTGGTGTTCGGGGAAAAATCCATCTCTGTGATCAATGTGGTAGAAAAGCGTATCGATCTATTTTAACGTATTATAGAAACAGAACTAATAAACATCATGTTGTTGTTGAAAAGCCACCTACGGTAGAAGAATTTATTGCTGAATATAAGCCAAGGATCAATTGGATTAAAAATATCTCAGTGATAGAAGCTTCAGTTTAACAAACTAACACTAAAAAGTGGTACCCTTTAAGGATTGTTTCCAAAACTGTTATTTTGTCAATCTGACACTTAAAATAAAAAATAGAGTGGTCCAGGGTTGTAGAAGCGTTATTTTGTCGATCTGACACTTACATTATTTTTCAATAGAGCCCTTAATTCATTGATTTGAAGCCTTTTTAGGTACCCCTTTAGGATTTTTTTTATAAAACTGTTATTTTGCCAATCTGACACTTAAAACAAAAAATAGAGTGGTCCAGTAGCGAAGCTTCCTTTCAGTGAAATTAGACTTCTACAGAAGTATTTTATTTTTAGTCTCAGATTGTTAAATAGAGGGTTCCTTGTTGATTAATAAATTTCATCATTCTGCGATAGAACCTTTATTAAGGCATTTTGAGGCTTTTTAGGTACCCCCCTTTTTTTAAAAAAAAAACGAATTCGTCAGATCGTCAAAAGGACAGTTTTAAAAAAATCCTTCCCATAGGAAATACATTAAAGTGGTCCAGAATCGGGCTTCTTCTATACTACTCCATGGTATTTTTACTGTGTTATGATACATTTACACTGTAAGTAAAGAATACAAGGGAATTCTGATGGAATCTTATTATGACTTAAATTATGAAAACATCGTGTTTCATTCTTAATGACAAAATTGTTCAGCAACCTATCTATTTTAAAAATGGTTGCATCTTTCACAAATTAATGGCGAATATTTCCAATATAATTTTATTACATACCCATTTAATCTTTTAATTCGAGGGTGTCTCAGTCCTCGTTATAGGACAGCTCGGGACAGTATTTGCACCTTCCGTGTCGCCTTCGGCATCATCGGTGACGATTGTGGCAACGACAAAATCGCTGACGTTCTCTCTTTCCCGGTATCGCTTTAGTTTGACCTCCGACAATACCAGTTACGACGTCCGGCCCCCTCCAAAAATCTTGGAACTTGTGTTATTGGGGCAACAGCAACAACACCTTGTCACATACGTCATACATGCGTGGTTTCACACGCTTGTTATAATACTTCGCTTGACCCGCCTTCGCTAGCTTGAGGTTAGGTTCTCCTGTGCGAGTGTGCAAACTGACTCCAGTTTGTTTCGCAAATCCGCCAGGTACTGATAGGTAGTACGTACTTAATTGACAGCGGCGATTGGGTCAAGTACGGTCGTTCCGTATAAGATTTCAAATGGAGAAAACCCTAGATTCACTTGGGGTACTTCCCTATATGCAAAAAGCATTGCAGGAATGTACCGTTCCCAATCTTTGGGGCAGCCTTCGTGCAGCTTCTTGAGCGTGTTCTTCAATGTCCGCGTCAAACCATTCGACCAGTCCATTACATTGGAGGTGGAACAGTGTTGTCGTGAGGTGTTTAATCGACATCAGTCGGTTTACCTCTGCCATCACGCGACTCATGAATTGTGTACCTTGATCGGTCAGGATCTCGTCGGTCACTTCGACTCTTGACCAAATCCCAACCAACAGCGCTTCAGCCACGGTTTCCGAATCAATATTATGCAACGTGACGGCCTCCGGATAGCGTGTAGCGTAATCTACGACTATTAGAATATAGCGATTTCCATGCGACGACGCGGGTTTGATCGGTCCGATTACGTCGGTGACATTCTGTCACATTTGTCACAGGAGAGACAGAATCTCTTGACATCTCCCTAGACCCCTGGCCAGTAAAATTCATTGAAAAGACGGTCACGTGTCTTGGCGATTCCCATGTATCCTCCCATGAGACTGTCGGGCGCGAGTTTTAACACTTCGCCACGCTTCTCTTTCGGCAAGAGAACTTGCTTAAAGTGTTCGCAGACTTTTCTGGCGTGGCGATACAACGAGTTGGTTTCGTCTGTCGATTCTTGGACCTGGTTTCCACAGCACTCACCGGCATTGGTGTGCAGGTTTTGGGGATCGGTAATGTCAACACATAACGACATCCTAATATGACGTCATGTAACTGTCCAGCCAAGCATGCAGCTTCCATTTTCCACTTTACGTACGGTGCACTGAGGTCAATGACAGCCACCGGTAACGAGTAACGCGTGCTGTTCGCGTACTGGACTTCAGTTACCTCCCGTATGTATTCCTTAGGCTTCACGTATTTCTTGCCGACAAAGGCTGGAACGCTACACCTAGTGTCGTACAAGATTGTGGCACCTTCTCCGTTGACATTTGCGGAAGCAAGATTTGCTGCTTTACAGCTTGCCTTCGGTTCGCACTTCTTTATAGCAACGACATTCACCTATATTTTCCTGCCCTTGGGACAGTCCTTAGCAAATTGCCCCGGGCGTTTGCAGTTAAAACACGTCGGCGGCCGTCGCCGACCTGCGAGTCTGGTTTTCGTGGGTGAGGCCAGTCCGGGTCTATAGGTGTCATCCCTACCTGAGGATCCTCCTCCGACCTTCCAGTCGCCCTGACGGTTACCGACAGCAGGCTCTCCCTCCCCTACACTGCACGACTCGGTGGGTCCGGGTCGATCCGTGTCCCAAGAACCTCCACTCTTCGAGTGTGCCTGCTCGTATCTCTCCGCCATACTAGAGATTTCTTCAAGCGTCCGGTGTTCTCTCTCTCTGCTAGAAAGACTGTCAACTCGCGATGGTACGTACTCAGGATATGCTTCTTGAGTATAACATCGCGTAGCTCGTCGTACGATCGTTCTATGTCGGAAATCTTCATCCACTTCTCATATAACCCTTTCACGCGGATGTGAAATTGAGCGTGGGACTCCGTTGTCTTTTTCGTCGAGTTCCGAAAATGTTTAAGGTATGTTTCGGCAGTTAGCCTATAATGGCGATGAAGGACCTTCTTGAGCGCATCGTAGTCATCAGCTTCGTTGGCAGCTAAGTTGTGGTAAACTTCACGAGCTGCACCATGCAAAAAGGCTGAGACGTTGATCGCCTAATGTTGCGGTAAACTTTTGAGAGTGGCCGTGAGTTTCTCAAATTACACGAGGAAATCATCAATGGACTCGTCTTTGTGATTGAATCGCGGCATACTTATCTGTACCATTCGGTGGTCGATGAGTGATCGTACGCTAATTCAAGGGATGGTATTGGAGTCGTCCCTATCTACCCTTACCTTTTCCATTTCGAGAGTGTGAGCGATCTCTCGTTCTTTTGTAGCTGCAGACATCCGGGCCAGCTCTAGCTGTTTCTGAGTTTCCCTTTCAGTGGATATCCTGGCCAGCACTAGTTCTTTTTGAGTTTCTCTTTTGGCGGATATCCGGCACAGCTCTAGTTCTTTCTTTGTTTCTTTTTAGGCGGCCTTTCCTGCTTTCCATTATTTAATACTTTCTTCTATAAACGCTGTCAGGCTATCTCCTTTGTAGCCGAAATCTACTGCGCCCATGGTACGGTACTCCTTAACCATCTGTCTCTCAGTAGCTATGTTATTATTGTACTAACAATAAGTGACACCTTGTCTCTACACAATTGACAGATGTTAACGTTTCTAACCAGAAACTCACATGTCGACCCCTAACTTTGTTCAGGTAAAATATTTGCTCGATATTTGCTTCACATTTACTGCAAGTAATCAAAAATCTACCAAGTATGCAAATTTCAATATATAACATACATAAGATGAAAAATCAACAAATTCAATTACACAGAATTAAAAAACTCACACTGTTGACTACAACTTCCTAACAAATAACTTTAGATTCTAAAGAAAATATTTGTCTTATTCATATCCCGGACAAACCTCCTTGTAAAGGTTAGGTTCATTCCCTTTTTTGGGTGGGGTGCTCCCAATTTACTTAAATTAATACAGAAGACCCACCCTGGCTCTTTTTTGTCAGAAATTTAAGTAGTGATAGATGCAAAGCTCTGAGCCCCCAGCGGTGGCCACAGTTAAATTAATGAATACACAGATTGTGAAATTTAAATAACAACAATTTTATATAATTCAAACAGTAATCTCTCAAATACAATTGAGATAAAATCATATCACTCAAGTGATGGCCTAGTTCATCCTTTGAATTAGTGTGTGAAATTTTCACTTCTGTCCTGAGTCCTACTCATTTGTATGTTTCTTCTCTTTTCCTTTGTCTCCCTCCGTTCTCTCTTCAACTTCTCCCTTTGTACTTCCTTCCTCTTTTGTCTCCCAGAGAATCGGACCAACTACTGGGGTAATTCCCTCTGGTCCCTGAAACTTCTTCTTTCTTGTATCCCTAAGACTCGGACCACAGCACTGAGTACTTCCTTCTGGTCCCTAAAAGCTTCTGTTTCGAAGCTCCAAATTATTCCCAGAATAATAATCCTTGTTCCAAACAAGAAATCGTCACTTACACGTGAACAATGTTACGGAAGAAACTTTGGCAAAACTAACGCGCGTCTCTAGTTTATGGCTATGTCAATTAACTAGCTGGACACATCAGACATTTTGCCGGCGTGATATTATAGCCCTAGGGTCTAACATACCCATGCTGAAATCTGTTTTCTTCTACAACGTGACAATAACAAATGATTGACTCTTTCAAGTATTTCTGGCAGTCCAAGATTGCACACGTCTGTCGTTCTAATATATTAAAGTTCATAAGTAAATAAAATGTGCACAAAACCACGAACAGGAGTTCATTATAATGATTATGTTGATTAATCATATATATATATATATATATATATATATATATATATATATATATATATATATATATATATATATATATATATATATATATATATATATATATATATATAGGTATATAACTGATAGTCTTTCGTACCAATGCATTTAGAAGTATGAATATATGTAACAATGCTTATTCACCAGTACTCTTAGCTTATTTATTTCAAGATGCATTATATGGTTACTGTCGTCTGTGCGCTTCTGTACGTACCAGTGTGACAGTGATCATAAACGTTTTTCATTTGTGAAGCTTAAAGCTCCTCTAGAGAAATCCACTAGTGTATGATGGCGGAAACTAAAAGCGTTCATTGGTCCTGATCATGTCTGCAGGTGAAAGTTGTTGCCTCATCCAACTTGCTGTAACTTTCAGCAAATAAATAAACACCTACAGATTCCTTCCCAATGTGGAACATTGGCGGTTCAGCCACATCATCACATCTAACAACAATGTAGCAACGCCATCATTTTTAGAAAAAAATTTCATAGTTGATGGAACCTCTGGGTTTGCATATATAATATGTTCAGGCATTCAGTGTCCATGTAAATAACATATGGAAACGTCATCTTCTAATGTATTATTTTAAATTTTTAAACACTGATGTTTGCATGCAAAAATACTTCCTTATATTTGATGTGTTAATATGCCATGTGGGGAAACTGATTTAGTTGCATGTACTGTAATGCCATATATATGTTCCAACAACTCAGTGTAAACTGAACACAAGAATTTTGTGTGTTTTAGTAATTGAATTGGCCGAAGCCTGCTGCACCAGCTCGTACTACCGTAGATATCAGCGATGAGTCATTCAAGCTTGCTCATGTTTGTAACTTGTATCGGGAATTCTACTTTACCACACAACTTGAGTTCACCCATGTACTATTGATATTCCTGAGGTTGATCTGTATGCACACGATTATCTACCTGAAACATTGGTTGATGTGTTTACTTTCATTTATGTTTGTTGTGCGGTATAAGCTGATGTTGGAAAAGAACTCGACCCATGCTGTTTGACGCTGGTGTTGGAATATGCCTCATTTTGAAATGATGTGCGTTTGACGTTGGGATATAAATCGACCTACTTAACGACTTGTATGGCGAAAATGAAAACTAACTTCCAAGGATGATCTGGAAAGCATCTATCTGGAAGCTCTTCTGTAATATTGTTTAAACTTCTTGAGGGTCTTATAATAACTTTTGTCAGTTCTATTGTTAATGGTGTTTGTTTCTGTTTTTGGAATGCACTGGTATTTTTATGAAAACATGGCTGTAACTTTATAGATTGTGCAGGGCCTCTTTTGGTTAAATAACTTTACATTGTAAATTCCACCTTGTGAACAACAATACCTACCTTGAATATCGACAGCAGAACCATTCAACTTGCGTGATGCAATGCTGATATAGTCGTCAGACACATACCTGATAGCAGCTTCAAAATGGCACTGCCTGACTTGTCCCACTGCGATGATTGTCCTGTAATCCGGAAGATCATGAAACCTGTTGTGCAACTTGAATTGAAGAACATGACATTCACAACACCAGTAGTATGTGTAATAAGGTGTTAGTCTGGTTCATCATCAACATTGTATGTAATATCATAGTGCTTGGATAAAGGATGAATCTCAACTATGCTGCTGTTTCATGGAATTGTCCCAATAATTTGAGTGTATTGGTGCTTTTTTATAGCATCAACATGTATTATTCTGCATTCTTGTGCAGATTCTTGGAATTAACCTAACTGGTTTTGATTCATATCAGAGTCCTAATGCGGTCATGCTAGATTTTTTATTACTGCTTGGAGTCCCATTCCGCACTATTTGTCAGATTGTTTGCATCGATAAATGAACTATGAAAACAATTCTGCACAGTGACGTGTGTGGATGACATGCATTTGGGATAAATAAGATGAAAGGTCATGGTCACGATGACACAGATTGTTGTAAAATGGTTTGGGTATGATAGCTGTAGTAGCTGTAATATTGGTCAGTAGAGCATCAGTCTCCGTTGAGGTATTGATGTTTATCTACCGTATCATACTGTATCATACCGTATCATACTGTAATATATAGTACCATGAAACATGGAAAAATCTAAATGTTGATGAGTTATGCAACTTCATCTTAAAGATAGGTCACCGTGACCAATATTTCACATTTCAGTGACTTTGGTTCATTCTGATGATTTTACTGTTCATTCATCATACATCTTTCTTAATAGTATTACCATGATACCAAAAATCGTAGTAAATCTTTTCACCTTTTATTGGCTTGGGCATTTAACATTTGACTACATTAGGCTATTGAGAATGTTTATCTACCGTATCATACTGTAATATATAGTACCATGAAACATGGAAAAATATAAATGTTGACGAGTTATGCAACTTCATCTTACAGGTAGGTCACCGTGACTAATATTTCACATTTCAATGACTTTTGTTCATTCTGATGATTATACTGTTCATGCTTAAATCATCATACATCTCTCTTAATACTATAACCATACCAAAAATCGTAGTAAAGCTTTTCACCTTTTATTGGCTTTGGCATTTATTCAACTCATGACTACATTTTTCTATTAAGAATGTATGTATTTGCTGTCCTATTTAGGATCATTAAGCATGAGGATGCATCTTCATGACCATGACTCCATCAATTTTAGTTTAGGTCATTACGGACCATATTGTATGCTTAACTGACTTGGTTAATATTTGTTGTTCATGTTTCAGGCACTGTTTATACGTGAATCATACAAGTGGTAAAACTGTGTGGTGGTGGATTTGTTTTTTGATTGGATTTGGGATTATCTTTACATAGTAATCAATATTGTGTTGTTTTTTTTCAAATTGTAGGTGAGTGCCATAGTATCTTAGATTAAAAATAGTTTTTTTTATGTTTGAACTTATAAAAATGAATAATAACTCTTCAAAACACTTTATTTTATGTTTTGCTAAAACGTGACATTAGTTATAACTTTTAAGTATTTTTCTCTGGTTTTTATGATGCAGTATCCAACCTTCGATTTTGCAGGTTTTTGACCGTGATCACTTTTATGAATCTGGCATACCATAAACGTTTGTATTACCTTGGGTCTTAATGATATTAGTTGTCGATAACAATATGTGAACGTAAACATTTGGAGCAAAGGTGTTCTCAGCTTCAGAGAATCATATCCTTTTACAACTAAATTGGAGGAAAAATACATTTAGTGTATCAGCTAATATCACCATAGTTTGAATTGGAATATTCATTTATTTCAAAATTTATAATTGAATTGTAGATCAGAAGGCAAACGGGACCAGTAAGCAGAATCAGAGAATAGGTGAGTACATTATACTATATTTATATATTTGAATCACAGTGAAATTATCGCGTAACAAAATGAATGTGCATCTATATAATGCTTTCTTTAGTCATAAGCTTTATTTGCAAATGTTTTTGAATGTCATGATAACTTAAAAATTATCCACAGGTAAAAAAATATTATGTTGAATCATTATTTCCATTTTGTATAACTATTAGGACAGAAATTTTAGTAAAAGTAATAAGATTGACATTTTCTCTAAATTGTATTAAAGTAATGTTTCACTCATTTATATTAAAGTAATTTTCTAAAATATATTAAGATTAATTTGATTTATTTCTAAATCACAACTATATATTAATGGAATAAAAATGAATGATTTTACAAGCAAAAAGCAATGTACATTGTTGTGTGGAATAAACGTGAATGATGTTACAAGCAAAAGGCAATGTACATCGCTGTGCTATATTATTAATCCCAGTAAGAGTCAGTATGCCACAAGATTTATCATTATCATTTCAAGGAAAAGTGCTATTGCAACAACTTTCTGTCGAATGACGTAGAAACAGTATGGTTCTTATGAAGTTAGAAATGAGAGAGACAAGTCTTTTCTAACTTCTGGATGAGAGGAATTGTATTTAAATAATCAACACACATATATTACTGCATTCTAGAAACACATCTATAACCTCTATAAGAGTCAGTAGAAAAATGTGTGTATGTTGATACAGAAGTTTTTAATCATGCCACGAAAATCTCTGAGAAATAAACCCCTACTTTATAATATTGCTGTTAAAATCGTCAGTCAGGTTTAGTTCACAGATGTAAGCTACACTAGCTCAATTGCTACAGTGTTAGACTTGTAATCCAAGGGTCACATGTTCGATACCAGCACAGGTTAGCATGGTGGGTTACCTCAGCGTGTCCTTGGGGCAACACGTTAGGTTCACATTTCCTATTCATGATATCACCAACGATATCTTAAATGTACCGACACAAACACGAAACGATCAGTTGACAGCCAGGCTTAACTGACATATTTCTTGTATCAAACCAATTTTTTGAGTGACCTTTTCAATTGTTTTGGACTTCAAAATGATTTCTGACTTTCGTGATATTCATTGCATTCAATTCCAGTGTCAAATACATCAAATAAGTTATCTATTATCTCGCCATATATTGCAATTATCGATCTATACATATATCAATATATCTCCTATTTATGTCAGTGGGATGTTTTAAATTAATCTTCCAATTAAAGCCCAAACTCTAGCAACATTCTTATATATATATATATATATATATATATATATATATATATATATATATATATATATATATATATTGTAATGAGCAGGAAATCCAGCCGCTAATTTTGTTTAAAACAGTTACATTCGTCGTAAAGCTTTCGGGGGGGGGGGGGGGGGAGGGGGGGTAAAGCAGCGTGATTGGTAGTACTAATACTAGTGCCTCTAATTCGTAGACGGGGTTACGACATCGCAACTAGGTGGGTGGGTGTTGTCAACATTGATGGACAATCTCAATTTATTCATTAATACCTACTGTTATTTGCTACCGAACGATGACTGGTATGATTCTCGGGTATATTTTATATTCCCAGATAAATTGATAATAAACCATTCATTTAACTCTTTCATTTCACAATGTTATTATGCCAGGAATGCATGTATAACTTTCTTAGGCATTAAGCCTCGTTTCCAATTTTGGCACATTTGGAACACTCCCGTTGTTATCTCGTATAATAGTTCGGGGTCGCTTACGACATCACTAATTTTGAAAGCTAAAACATTTAATTTGAACTGCAAATTTTGACAACTGAGGAATAAATTCGATGTATGCACACTTAGCTACCACAAAGTGTCATATAGGTATTCAATTAAAATTCTTAATTTAAGTGTAGTTTTATTGCTATCAGTAGCAGAGTACGGTTGCCCCTGCAAGCGCGCGCTCGCAGAATTTTTCCTGTGGTTGTTACCCAGCGAACGGCAGAATTTTCCCTGCCAAGCGCAGAATTCCGCGGGAGGTATAAAAGGCTTGTCAGCGTCTCCACTGGGACCTGTTCGGGTTTCCGAGGGTCACGGTACGAGCTCCTTACGTTAGGAAAAAGCGTGGGAAAATCTTTTACTATTATTTTACTACGAATACCATATAAGGAAGTGCGCAAAGATAAGGTAACTCTTTTGTTTATTATTTTCCGCGAATCAGAATTATAGTTATTTCACAATATCTACATAAATAAATGCAAGGAAAATAATGTTTCTTTTATAGAACATTTTGGACAGATCTAAACTAAGTTTTGAATTCTACATCTGTGTATTAAAACCTTTATAGACATTCATTCATTCATTGTCATGTTTTAAATCAGCAACTCAGCTTACATATCTGCTTATCAGTTAAATAGCACTCAGACAGTATTTCATGATCCTGTGAGGTCAAGTCAAGTGTTTCTTGCAGACCTTGTTCAAATAATGATGTTTAGTACAATTCAATAGGAATAGGTTAGCAAATAATAATAATAATAATAATAATAATAATAACAATAAGTGCACATTTGAATATAGAGCAAATGAGTGTTTCTCAAAGCTCTCTCTAATAGCTATTTGTTAAATTGTAAAGCTGCTGAGTGTTTCTCAAGGCTTTGTACATATGTTGTTTGTTATTTTGTTACAGCCACTGAGTGTTTCTCAAGGCTCTGTTTGAAATTAACCTTATGAACTTAGTGAAAAGTTAGCCAATGTTCCAAAAAGTCCATCACTAAACATTAAGTTAAATAATAACATCTGAACATTAAATTTGGACATTGATAAATGTTAATATCAACTTCTAACCTAAACTATTACTTAAATGACTATGTTTGTCCAATGGCATACAACCACTGTGATGTAAAACTTAATGAGTTATTATTTCAAGTGATGTATCTGATGCTTGAGTATTAAATTTGTTTAATAATATACAAGTCTGTGACTTAATAAACCACCTGAAACTTAAATCTGAGTCTGCATTTCATCACTAGTCCCATTTTTATTGTAAGGATTCCCCACTTGATAAGATAATTAGAGACCTCTTGGAGTTAAGGTCAAAGTTTAACTGGACCTTTTACTCTAATGAGAGTTTATCAGCCATAGCGAACATAGTGAGTCATTGAGTGGTCACCGGAAGTGTTTTATTACGGCCAACGCTACCCCGTAACAACTTTTTGGTGCCAAGCGGTGGGATCTACTTAATTTGAATAGTGGATCCAGAGATTTGAACCCAAGCCCAGGACAAGCACAACACAGTGAGAAGACATTTCATTGGAAATATTTTGCTGTTTGAGAGTAAGTTTGAAACAGGTCTGCACAGAACATAACCAAGTCCTGAGTTACCTGACAGAAAGATGGGTAAGAAGAGAACCCAAGTCCAAGGAGCTGACCATGTTTTGACAGACAAGAACCAGGTTCAAGATGATGGGATGTCATCTGAGTTGGAAATGAATGCTGGTACTAGATGTCCAGTGGTGGAACTGTCAGAGAGTAGCAAGAGTGGAGTTGGCAAGGACTATACTTTGGAAGACAGGTCACCCAGAAGGGGGGAAGAGTTACCTGTGAAAGAAGGTGAAGCAGACATGATAATAAATAATGGTGAAGCAGCAGAATCCAGTAGAATGGCAGGAAGGTGTAGGTCTTTTGATGAGGAAGAACATAGATTAAGAAGATTTGGTACTTCAGCTATGTTGCAGACTTGGGGAGACAAGTCGAAAATTTGTGGAGATACTGTTGATGAAGATGCAAGACAATACTCTATAGATCTAAAAGAAAGTGTTGCAGCTGCAGTAAACACAGCTGTGACTGGGGTTATGAGAGAGATGTCTGGGGCCATGAACAATATTCAGATGTTGTTGCAGGGGATGACGACTAGGGCAGAGCCGTCAAGAGGAGTTACTCCTGCTGGAGTGCCAAGAGACACATTTACTGAGACAAGAGATGATAGAGGATTGACTTCAGCACAGGCTAGAATGTCAAGGATAAGTATAGGCAATGCTGATGAGGGTAATTTGAGCTCATCAGATGGGAGTGAATCAGAAGAAGAGAGATATAGCTCGGGTATTTCTAGATTAAATCTGAGTAGAAGTCATGCATCAACAAACAGAACTAGTGGTATCAAGACCAATGGTGTAAAACTTCCCGCATTCACTGGAAAAGAGTCCTGGAAAGTGTGGATCAATCGTTTCACTGCAGTAGCAGAAAGGAGGAAATGGACTGAAGAAGAGAAATTAGATGAATTACTTCCACGCTTACATGGAGCAGCTGGAGAGTTTGTATTTAGTCAACTTCAGCAGAAAACTTTGAACAGTTTCAACAAACTGGTGCAAGAATTAAACACAATATACAGAGTTATAGAGACAGCCAAGACCTATGCAGGACAATTTAGTAGACGAAACCAGAGACCCAATGAACTGGTGGAAGAGTACGCTGCAGAGCTGAAACGTTTGTATGATAAAGCTCATCCGGAAAGAGATCAAAAGACAAGAAGAGAAGATCTACTTAGGAGATTTCTGGATGGACTGCATGATGAAAATGCTCGCTTTCAAGTTGAATACATAAAGGAACCAACTGATGTTGATGAGGCTGTGTACCATGTGGTGAATTTCATGCAAACAAGAAAACGGGATAAGGGTAATAAATTCTGTTCTGACAGAAAGTTCAAGAAAATGGCTAGAAGGGCTGCACAAAAAGAAACAAGGTCAAATGAAAATGAGGAATCTGATTCATCAGAAGAATCTGAGATGAGTGAACACGTCTACAGAGTGCCCACCAAAAACAGTAACATAAAGAACCAACCCCTTGCCCAATCAAGTGGAAATAATGGGAATCCAAACAAGGAAGTGAAATCTGAGAAGCCAAATGAGAAAACATCAAAAGACAATGATTATCAGAAACTAATGGAAAAGATTGAAAAGTTAAGAGTTCGACTTGAGACAAGGTTTACGAAGAATGGACAATAGCAAGAAGTTTACCAATCAACAAAAGGGTACAAGGAATGAGCAAAGTTATGTTTGTTTTACATGTGGAGAGCAGGGCCACTTTGCACGAGACTGCCCATTGAGAATGAATAAGACCATAGTGCAAGCAAATGTCCCTGAACAGAGAAACCGAGGCTCTAAATATCAGGAAAGACAAGCAGTCAGTGCAAACAATGACATCCATACTTTAAACTAGAAAAGGCTGGCCTTGAGGGTCAAAGTGCAGCCTTGCTTACAACTGGCCCATTGAATAACTTCAATAAAATCTCACAAGATGAAATAACTGTTATACGTCGCAGACTTCCAAAATATGAGGGAATCTACCTGAAAGGAACTATAGAGGGAGTAAAACTTACTTTTACAGCGGACACAGGAGCAACAAAAACCATTATATCAGATAGAGTGTACAACAGAATATCGAAAGAGAAACGTCCACAGTTGCAAAAGTCTGCAAGTCTAGCAGGAGCAGGTGGCACACCACTAAAAGAATTTGGGAAAGCTGTTTTCCATATTGAGCTAGGACCACTGAAGCTTGACAGAGAAGTGATTGTTGCAGAAATAGAAGATGAAGGGCTTCTTGGAATAGACGTGCTACAAAATGAAAAAGATGGTCCCGCAGACGATCTACTTAGTAAGGGGATTATCAAATTAGGTGGTGCTTCAATACCATGCATACAAGTTGGCCTCCATGATGACAGGGTGAGGAAAGTTCGTGCAGCAGACCATTACATTATACCAGAATACAGTGAAACACTGATTGATGTTTTCCTGGAAAGAGAGGATGGGGATGAACAAGCCACCAGCACGGAATTTATTGTGGAGCCTTGTGAGAACTTCACTGAGAAATATACAGTGATCATGGCTCCCTGTCTGGTTGACATAAGTGCATGTCCAACTCAAAAGGTCAGATTGTTAAATCCATTTTCCACATCAGCATCCATAAAACAAGATGCAATAGTGGGTCATGCCTACAAGCATGATGGGGTTCACACTACTATTTGTAATATGGAAGAAGCAGAAGAAGCCAGTAATTTCAATGCTGTGCAACAAATTAAATGTCATCCCATTGGAAAGAAATATAGCCAAGGAAAGACAGAAACAATAGAAATTGCAAACAATAAGAATGATCTGTCAGAGCTGGCATTAGAAGATGAAACTATGAAGTACCAGAGCACCTGAAGGAGTTATATACCAACACAGTGAAGACAAAGGGCTTTAGAGAAGCGAAAGCAATAGCAGGATTACTGAGTAAGTTTCAAGATGCATTTTCACGGGATGATAATGATTTGGGTTTAACAACTCTAACAGAGCATACCATAGATACCGGTGATGCCAGGCCTGTTAAACAACCACCACGAAGAGTACCGCTGGCCTTTGCTGAGGATGAGAAAAAGGAAATACAAGAGCTAGAAGAAAAAGGTGTGATAAAGAAATCTACATCACCCTGGGCTTCACCTATTGTGTTGGTCCGGAAAAAAAATGGCAAGGTCAGACCATGTGTGGATTACAGGAAACTGAATACACTGACAAGGAAAGATGCTTTCCCTCTACCAAGAGTACGTGACGATGCAAGACGATGCAGTTGCAGGAGCATCATATTTCTCAACCCTTGATTTAACTTCAGGATACCATCAGATTCCAGTAAAGAAAGAAGATCAGCAAAAGACTGCCTTCGTCACAAAATATGGACTTTTTGAATACAAGACAATGCCAATGGGGTTAACAGGAGCCCCTGGGACTTTTCAACGTCTTGTTGAGTTGGTGTTGCAAGGTTTGCAATGGCAGACCTGTTTAATATATATTGATGACATCATTGTTTTTGGTCGTAGCTTTGAGGAGCATCTGTTGCGTTTAGAAGAAGTCCTGGTTCGGATACAAATAGCTGGCTTGAAGCTGCACCCTGAGAAATGTCACCTTTTGCAACCAGAAGTTGAATTTCTTGGGCATATTGTCAGTGAAGAAGGCGTGAGGCCTTGCCCAAGAAACATTATCAAGATATTGGAGTGGCCATTGCCAACGAATGTCACAGAGGTTCGGCAGATTTTAGGTATGGGAAGCTACTATCGCAGATTTGTGAAGGATTTTGCCCAAATGGTACAGCCACTAGTTGACCTTACACGGAAAGAAAAACCTTTCCAGTGGACTTATCTATGCACTGCAGCATTTGAAAATTTGAAAAAAGCACTGACTAGTCCAGATATTATGTCCTATCCACAACCAGAGGGTCAATTTGTACTGGATACAGATGCATCCGATATTGGCATTGGGGCTGTACCGAGTCAACACCAAGATGGTCAAGAACGGGTAATAGCTTACGCAAGTCGTGCCTTAAATAAGGCGGAGAGGAACTATTGTGTGACTGACAAAGAACTTCTGGCAGTATGATACTTTGTTGAATATTTTCGCCAGTATCTACTGGGCAGAACTTTCAAGATCAGAACTGATCATCAAGCCTTGGTATGGTTATTTAAGCTAAAGGAACCAAAAGGGCGTATTGCACGATGGATAGAGATACTATCTGCCTATGATTTTAGCATTGAGTATCGACGTGGTACTAAGCACGGGAATGCAGATGCTCTGAGTAGATGTTTAAATCCCAGAGACTGCACCTGTGGAGAAGTTGACATGATGGAACCATTATCTTGTGGTCCATGTAGAAAGTGTCAAAAGAGGGAGCAAGAGATGATGGGAAATTTAACTACCCAACATGTATCAAAACAAATGATTTCTAGACAAGCAGAGGGTTCAGAGGGGGTCAACTCTAATTTCAAGCTTGACCTAATAGGGTCAGGACAAGCAGAGGGTCCAGAATCTCCTGATCATCATGCTAAAACTCTTCGAAGCGTGAAAACAAGATCTCAGCCTAAGAAAGAAGAACAAACCAACCAAGAGAAGGATAATACGGATGTTATCGCTTCTGGTGGGGAGTTAAGATCTAAAAGTGATCTCTGCATACCATGGGGAAACTATGATATACAAAAGTTGAGGAAGTTACAAGAGGCGGATATAGACATAGGTCCAATCTTAGCCGAAAAATTGAAGAATACCCGCCCAACAAGCACAGCAATGGCAACCACCAGTCCAGTTTTGCGACACTACTGGTTACTGTGGGATTCACTAGCAGTAATGGAGGGGGTGTTATTCAAGAAATTTTTCAGACGAGATGGAACCGGAGAACACTTACAATTTATTGTTCCCAGAGTATTAAAGAGGGAGATTATGTATCAAATGCACAATACAGTTCTATCAGGCCACTTAGGATGTAGGAAAACGTGTGAAAAAACTCTTCAAAGGTTTTATTGGTTTGAAATGAGGGATGACATTAACAATTGGATCAAGAGATGTGACATCTGTGCTGCCGACAAGGGGCTCAACAGGAAACCAAAAGCATCTTTGGGATCCATGGGAGTGGGAAGTACTTTAGATAGGCTATCTTCAGATGTATTAGGTCCATCACCAAAAACACCAAGGGGGAACTGATCATTTTTCCAAGTGGGTGGAGATTTTCCCTATACCAGATCAAACTGCAGAAACTTGTGCTCAAAAGATTTTAAATGAAGTTATCAGTAGATATGGCTGCCCATTGTCGCTGCATACGGATCAGGGAAGAAACTATGAAAGTGTCATATTTTCTGAGCTTTGCAGAATGTTAGAAGTTCGCAAAACGAGAACGAGTCCTAGAAACCCAAGATGCAATGGCCAAGCCGAACAGTTTAATCGCACATTGCTGAGGATGATAAAAGCCTACCTTAAAGATGAACAAGAAGATTAGGATCTACATTTAGGGTGTTTAGCTGCAGCCTATCGAGCCACACCACATGAATCTACTGGTATGACACCAAACCTACTTATGCTTGGGCGTGAAGTTAGATTGCCTGCTGAGATAGTGTATGGGAGAGTTGCAAGAAATGATGAAGTTACCACTTATGGGGAATATGTAGACATTTTAAGGGACAGAATGCAGCATGCTCATGATGTAGCCAGGAAACATTTAGCAACAGCAGCAAAGCGCCAAAGGGATCTGTACGATGTGAAATTGTGTCAGTTCACTTACATCCCTGGGGATTTGGTCTGGATCCTAAATGAATCTAGATACCAGGGTATGTCACCCAAGTTACAGAAGCTCTATGATGGTCCATTTATGGTCAAGAAGAAGATAAATGATCTTAATTATGTCATTCTACTTGATGAAAAAGGACGGGAGAAGCTGCTGCATCATAACAAAATCAAGCCTTATGTTGGAGAAAATCCACCAGAATGGGCAAACAGAATGCGGAAGAAAATAATCAGGTTGGATAGGAGTACAGAAAAATACAAGAATGCCGAGAAACATATTACTTAAATGAAGGCATCCTTCAACCATTTAGTTAATTTGTCAAGATTTTGTTTTAATCACAGTGGAAGTGCTACGGACACAAGTAACTTAGTTAATAATAAATAAACAAGTAAATAGCTATATGTTATAGAAGTGTAGTGTAAATTGATAAGTCTATGAATGTCAATGCAGCCAAACAGTTGCACAGAATCGGAAATGATCAGGGTATTGACTAATCATTTTTCAGATTAAGATGACAACAAGAGTGATTACTGTCAAGTCCCTCACCAACACAAGAGGTAGAGCCTATCGATGTCGAAAATGTCCAGCAGAAGTTGCAGTCATTGGAGAGAGGAGTAAGGTGGTAAGCCACATTTACAAGAAACACGCACCATTAGATCAAGCACCATTTTACTGTAACCTGTGTACATTCAGGTGTCAGTATCAGCGTGACCTGGAGCGACATGTGCAGTACTACCCAGCACACAGAGAGAAAGTGAATCAGTTGAGAGAACTGGGGAGCCCTGTGAACGAGGAGGCTAACCTGTTCCAGAATTTGCATCCATACATTCCTGGGGACAGTGACATGGAGGTGCTGGGCCGCGAAGACTCAGAACAGATTTGGAGGGAAAGATCACGCCAAAGAGAGCCAGGGAACCATTTATCTTCCATGAAAGACACTGTACCGGAAGATCCAGAACTCGATACTGTAATCACATTGGCACACCCAGCTGCCCCTATGATACTTGCTGAACAATCATCGACACAGTCAGAAGTTAATTTTTTGGATGAACTCTTAGATTGTGGGTCGCCTATGAATTTTTCTGTTGCCCATTTGCCCCAACAAGAAATCAGCCAACAGATTTCAGTCCCACTGAACACCGTGATGCTTAGTTCTACTTTTGTACCACAAGGGGAGGCCCATCACAGTCAACATCCAAGGAACTCCAAGCCAAAAGATATATTGCAATGTGCTGAGCAAACAAAGGTGAAAGCTGTGATCTCCATCTCGCACCTACGAAAAATCTCAAGCCAAACATCAGTTTCCTCGAGTAGTTGTAGCTGTGGCACAAGGGAAGAATTGAGTAAACTAGTTACTGGCATTGATGCATTGAGGGATATCATGGAACAACAAGGTACGATGCTAAAAGAAAACAACAGCCAGTCAACCTTTTTAATACGGAATTTGACAGATGCAATCCAGGAGCAAACAAAGACATATAAAGCACTACACAATAATATAACAAAATTGATAGAACACTTCATTAAGAAGGGGAAACAGCATGATAGATTGTCTGATGACCAAGAGAAAATTGAGGGGCAAAGAAATCAAAAGGAAGAGAGTTGCATGAACCAAAAGGAAGAGGAGAGAGGAAATTCAAAACAAGAGGTTCCAGGAAACCAAAGGCAGGCCAGGGACAGGGGAAACCATCAAGACAGAAGAGATCGGGAACAAAAAGAAAGTGAAGTCATGAGGAATAACCAAAAAGAGAACAGTCGCCAAGGCGTTACCAACATCGACATTCACCATACTAGGAAGGAAGATTTTAGATAATCAATAATGATCACGTACAACTATGGTGCATGTAAATTATAGTGATAAAAACAAATTAAATGAGTAAATTTCACTGCTGTGTCATGGCATTTGTTAGAAAATTACCAGGTAAATGAAAATGCATTGTACATTATATGTTAGGACAACTTTTAACTTGGACTGAGACACTTTAAGATGTTAATGTTGTATTTGTGTTTGAAGCTATTTCAATTTTGTACATTTTTGACAACCATGCTGAACGAAATATTCTATAAATTTTTGCAAGGATTATCTTTACTGTTTGTGAGGACACTAAACAGAAAAAGCAGAGGGTAATGTAATGAGCAGGAAATCCAGCCGCTAATTTTGTTTAAAACAGTTACATTCGTCGTAAAGCTTTCGGGGGGGGAGGGGGGGTAAAGCAGCGTGATTGGTAGTACTAATACTAGTGCCTCTAATTCGTAGACGGGGTTACGACATCGCAACTAGGTGGGTGGGTGTTGTCAACATTGATGGACAATCTCAATTTATTCATTAATACCTACTGTTATTTGCTACCGAACGATGACTGGTATGATTCTCGGGTATATTTTATATTCCCAGATAAATTGATAATAAACCATTCATTTAACTCTTTCATTTCACAATGTTATTATGCCAGGAATGCATGTATAACTTTCTTAGGCATTAAGCCTCGTTTCCAATTTTGGCACATTTGGAACACTCCCGTTGTTATCTCGTATAATAGTTCGGGGTCGCTTACGACATCACTAATTTTGAAAGCTAAAACATTTAATTTGAACTGCAAATTTTGACAACTGAGGAATAAATTCGATGTATGCACACTTAGCTACCACAAAGTGTCATATAGGTATTCAATTAAAATTCTTAATTTAAGTGTAGTTTTATTGCTATCAGTAGCAGAGTACGGTTGCCCCTGCAAGCGCGCGCTCGCAGAATTTTTCCTGTGGTTGTTACCCAGCGAACGGCAGAATTTTCCCTGCCAAGCGCAGAATTCCGCGGGAGGTATAAAAGGCTTGTCAGCGTCTCCACTGGGACCTGTTCGGGTTTCCGAGGGTCACGGTACGAGCTCCTTACGTTAGGAAAAAGCGTGGGAAAATCTTTTACTATTATTTTACTACGAATACCATATAAGGAAGTGCGCAAAGATAAGGTAACTCTTTTGTTTATTATTTTCCGCGAATCAGAATTATAGTTATTTCACAATATCTACATAAATAAATGCAAGGAAAATAATGTTTCTTTTATAGAACATTTTGGACAGATCTAAACTAAGTTTTGAATTCTACATCTGTGTATTAAAACCTTTATAGACATTCATTCATTCATTGTCATGTTTTAAATCAGCAACTCAGCTTACATATCTGCTTATCAGTTAAATAGCACTCAGACAGTATTTCATGATCCTGTGAGGTCAAGTCAAGTGTTTCTTGCAGACCTTGTTCAAATAATGATGTTTAGTACAATTCAATAGGAATAGGTTAGCAAATAATAATAATAATAATAATAATAATAATAACAATAAGTGCACATTTGAATATAGAGCAAATGAGTGTTTCTCAAAGCTCTCTCTAATAGCTATTTGTTAAATTGTAAAGCTGCTGAGTGTTTCTCAAGGCTTTGTACATATGTTGTTTGTTATTTTGTTACAGCCACTGAGTGTTTCTCAAGGCTCTGTTTGAAATTAACCTTATGAACTTAGTGAAAAGTTAGCCAATGTTCCAAAAAGTCCATCACTAAACATTAAGTTAAATAATAACATCTGAACATTAAATTTGGACATTGATAAATGTTAATATCAACTTCTAACCTAAACTATTACTTAAATGACTATGTTTGTCCAATGGCATACAACCACTGTGATGTAAAACTTAATGAGTTATTATTTCAAGTGATGTATCTGATGCTTGAGTATTAAATTTGTTTAATAATATACAAGTCTGTGACTTAATAAACCACCTGAAACTTAAATCTGAGTCTGCATTTCATCACTAGTCCCATTTTTATTGTAAGGATTCCCCACTTGATAAGATAATTAGAGACCTCTTGGAGTTAAGGTCAAAGTTTAACTGGACCTTTTACTCTAATGAGAGTTTATCAGCCATAGCGAACATAGTGAGTCATTGAGTGGTCACCGGAAGTGTTTTATTACGGCCAACGCTACCCCGTAACAATATATATATATATATATATATATATATATATATATATATATATATATATATATATACATCATTTTCTGCAGAAAGACTATCGGACATATGTATTCATTGTTGGTCGTATTGGTTTAAAAATTATGATCCGGCTTAAGTGCTAGAAATATACTTAGAAATTACACAATTATATGAAAAAAAGAAATCAATATTTGTATCAGGATTAGAATATCATGTCCAAGACTTAATAATTTTTCCCAGGATGCAAAGCAAAACATGAACATTTTAAGGCCCCAGCAAACATACGATTTATATGTGTAAATCTGTATTCCTTAAACGTCTTCATTCTTCTTTTACTTGTGGATCTGAAACTAATAATTATTATTCTACTACTACTTGGTACCACAGTGATAATGTTACTACTGTTAGAGATCATGGTCATGAATAATAATAATAATAATAATAATAATAATAACACTGTTGAAGATAATAAACAAAATGATGTAAGGCTTTGCAATTCTCTAATCATTTTATTAATTAACAGAGCTAACAAAGGGCATGATTAGGGAGTATAACGAGAAAAAGAAGAATATTCATGTCAGCACCAGAGCTTATCAACATGCGAGAGAGATTTTGCTAAAACATAGGCATCTTGTATTGCATGGAAGACCAGGTGACGGAAAGACCCATACAGCGTTGTCCCTAATTGCAAATTTAATGGAAACGTACCAAGAGATGCAGCCTCTAAAGGTCGATAAGCCTAGTCAGTGGGAGAAATTTGTAGATATGACACAACCGTTGATTGTCTTTATGGATAATGTGCTAGGAAAATATGGAGTCTCAGAAACAGATCTTCTTAAGTGGGAACAGCTTTCAGAGTTAATCTACCCAAATATTGATGACAGCTTTATTTTCGTAATTGTTTGCCTTAGAGACCAAATTGCATTGAAGATTAAGAGACATACTCATAGAAATGAAGCCCTCTCATGGATGTTTGATTCCAATGTTATCAATATAAGTGATGAAAATAATTGTCTAACAAAACAGGAGAAAGAAGAAATGTTGATGAGATATGCCAAAAAGCATTCGAAAACCCCAAGCAGTTTTGAGGTTGATAAAATCGTCAATATTGAAAATCTAATAGGCTTTCCCGAGAATTGCAGAATCTGGAGTTGCCAACCACACTTAATCTTAGAAGCTGTCTGTGTAAATAATATGTTTCTTGTTGAAGAAATACGAGATATCTCCAGTAAGGGTCACCAAGATTATTTGTTTCTGGTGTTGCTAATGCTATCTGGTGGTTCGTTATCATTGGACAAGAACACAGAAGAACTTATAAGTAAAATCAAGGAAATATCTAAACTGTGTGGTGTAAGGGAAAAGTTAACTATTGGTCAATTTAAGGGCATCGGTGACTCTCTCTGCAGAACATTTGTGGAGTATAACACTGAAACAAAGAAATTCAGCTTTCAACATGACACTATTGAATTAGCGGTGTTTTTGTGTTTTGGAAGTGACTTCCCAAAAATAACATTAGAAATGTGTTCTTTACAGGCACTGACAAAAATGTGTTTTTTGAGAAACAAAGACAGCAGTTCAAATGATAGTTTCCTAAATTTTAAGCTTTTAATTGAAGATGATGCATATTTTGCGGTCATTGTGGAAAGATTCAGTAACGCCCTTGAATCTAGAAATAGAGAATTATTTCAATGTGTTGCAGACGCACTTGTTTGGCAAAGCACACAATTTTCAGATTATTTTTTGAAAACTCTATCTTCCTCAGAATATGTAGTCACTTTTCTGTCCATGCAAGATCTTGATGAACAGAGTCTACTGGTATATTTTATTTATGCTGATAACGCAACGGTTGTGAGAGGAATAGTTGACAAGATTGCCCAATTTAACATTCGAAACCATGATCTCGTCTCAAGACAGATTTTGCTTGCGACTGTCAATGCTTGCCTGGCAGATAAAGAACATATTTTCAATTATCTTGCTGGTCATCACAGTAAGATTAATGACTTTGTACTATTTGCAGCTGCCTCAACAGGAAATGTGTCAATTATGGACACACTTTTACGTAATGGTGGAAATGTAAACGCCACGATAAGTGACAAGTTTAGCAAAGATCTTGCAAATACCATCAAGCATTGTGCTTCTTATCCAAACAATGAATCATACCATCATGATATTAACCTGTTCCATGTCGCTTGCAGTAACGGCAGAGTAGATATGGTAAAGTACCTCATGTCTTCCAATCCCAAGTTGATACACAAAATAAGTAGCGAGGGATTCACATCTGCTCATTTCGTAGCACGTTCAGAAAATGTGGAAATTATGAAACTCTTTTCGGCAGAGAAATTAGTCACAGCGAAAACCTGTTTCGGCTACACTGTGCTCCACGTAGCAGCAGCAAATGATAATTTGAAAATGGTGAAATATTTAACCGAAACGTTCCCTCAAATGCTATTTGAAACCGACAATGACGGTTGGACAGTGTTACACTCGTCTGGCTTTGGGGGGAATATCCTTGTTTTAAAGACATTGCTAGAGAAAGGATTGGATATCATGGCTAGAACAGATACTGGTGAGAATATACTTCATATATCAGCAGAAAAAAGTCATCTCCTCATGGTTAAATATTTGATTGAAACGTATCCCTGTTTAATTACACAAACAAATAAGAAAGGGACAACCGCAGTACACTTTGCTGCCAAGGGAGGCAATTTACAGATTTTAATGGCATTGCTGGAGAACGGATTGGACATCACAGCTAGAAATAATGATGGGGAAAATGTACTCCATTTCTCAACAATGACCAATCACGTGCTCATGTTTAAATATTTAATTGAATCATATCCTGATTTACATAAACAGAGACATAAAAACGGGAGAACACCATTACACAACTCAGCTGCTTTCGGCGACGTTTATATGATTGAGGCTTTGTTGCAGGCAGGGTCAGGTATTTTTGCACGAGACAATGAAGGAGTCAACGTACTACATTTAGCAGCGTTGGAGAAGAATATTTCCACCGTGGACTACTTACTTAAAACATACCCGCACCTTGACCAAGACAGTATCAACGATGGACAGACTGCTTTGCACTTATGTGCCCAAGGTGGTAGCATTAGGGTTATGGAGCTCTTGTTACAAGCAGGATGTGATATTAAGGCTAGATCCAGATGTGGGAATAATGCACTGCACGTGGCAGCATTAAATAAGAAATTAGAAATGGTGAATTATTTGATTATGAAATGTCCGCAATTAATCCATATGACTGAAAACCAAGGGTATATAGCTTTGCATGCAGCTGCACAGGAAGGAGACGTTCAAGTGATGGAATCTCTTATAAATGCAGGGTCTGATATCACAGCAAGCAGCACAGGCGGCCAAAATGTATTCCATATGGCAGTAAGTCACGACAGACTGCCTGCAGTACAATACTTAATGGACAAATTTCCCAAATTAGTCAAACTTAATAATAAAAAATTTGGATATACAGCATTACATTATGCCTGTGAAAGAAGCGGTGTAACGATGTTTAAAGTCCTCATACAGGCGGGAGTCAATATCAAAGCGCAAAACAGAAACGGACAGGATGTACTGCAGCTTGCAGTGAAACATAATAATCTTTCCGTAGTGAATTATTTGACCGAATATTTGAGTCTTAAATAGCCATGGGGGACGGGTAGGGGACACTATGTATTTCAGTATGTAGGGAGAAGGTATATTTTATTCATTGAAATGGTCGTTTTCGTAACAGTACAAGGATTAGTGAGCAGAAGACTTAAAGGTCTTTCTTATATTTTAGTTTATAATCGCGTTCAAATTTACAGGACAATAAACTTAGTTTGGTACATGATATATAATATGTCATATTTATGTACATGCTAGTTATCTTTAATTTGTCTCACGACACGAATTATGACAAATACCGCAGCGTAAATAATTTCAGTTAATCAGATTTGCACAAAATAGAATATGTTTTACACTCATTACAGATACAAAAGGTCTTAAATTATTCTCCGTGATAAAACAGTTGTATAAAATAATTGACACCATTTCTACGCCGACAGAGACAGAAGATACATATAGTTATATCAGTTCCCGTGGACAGAGTTTGCATGGTTTTAAAGATTGCTACTGTCGGTTTTAGGTTCTACATGATAACACTTGTTTAAGTGGAAAGATTATAACGCAATGAAGCAAGTAGTTATATCTTACTGTTCCTCTGATGTATTAAAGTAAGTAACAGAAAAGCAGAGCTAACCGATTTGCTAAACGTAACAAATAAGTTAATCATCTAAGTTGTAAAATGAAAGTCCAAGAGAATCGAGAAACTCAAACTCCTTCAAATTAGTCCCAGACGTTTTAGCCACACACTAATATGGGCATTTTGTAAACCGATTGAACTATCTTAAAAAAACAGCTTCCATTTTCATTTGACTGTTTACATTTCGTCAAGTTTTGTAAATATTTTTTGTCACAGAGATCGACGGAAAAATATAGCAGCGGTCCCTCATCAACATACCTATGCTATCATGCATACACATATAAAATATTATCACCTAATACCTTTGTAATAGAAATATGCTAAGACGCTGATCTAGAGAAAATGTGATACAGTTCCTTATTAAATGAATTCTGAAAAGAGGCAGATGCATATAAAATATTATCATATAATCACTCCTTAATATAATTCTGCTTTGATGCAGACCAAGAGAAAATAATATCACCAAATTATACCCTAATATAATTGTATTATTAGATAGAGCATTACAATTGGTACAAGCTGCTGTTTAGCTTTGCGCTTAACATTAAGAGGTTAGTGTTAGAATTGGTCAACCTGGTGTCAGAATAACTTGACCAGATGGGACATGATGACAAATGTATGTGGCACAATGCCCTAGTGCCAGACATCATTGGAAACTGCCACGCTGTAGACATCATAGCAACATGACTAAAGTTAAAAATGTACGTTACAAATCCAAATAAGGCACACATAGTTTAGGAAGACTAAGATAAAATAATATTGTACAATCCGTCTAACAAAATTAACCCAACCATGTATTCTCTTCGATGGATAGGTTGATATATGTTTAGAAAAAAAGAGTGTGAGAGAGAGAGAGATATGTTTGGTTAAAACAGACCTGAGAAAAAACTAAATTCCGAAAAAAAGAACGCTAATTTTAACATTCATTGAATAATGTTTTATTTAATCAAAAACAATTTTATCTGTCCTCGTTTTCACTTAAATGTATAATAGTCATAAATATTACATTTAAATTTAAATTGATAATGCACATTAATGAATCCCCATTAATAAAACAAGGTAAAATCAAGTCCCACACTGACATATTCATGTTTATGATTATTTTATAGTACGTTTTTAACTTTACAAATATACCAATGTAATATTGAAAATGTTATGAAATATTTTAAATCAGGTTTTAAATATCTTGAATGTAAAAAAAGTCATTACGGAAATGTAACTCTGAAAAAGTTTATAATATTTGTGAGAAAAATCATATTTGGAAATTTGTTTAATCAGTTGATAGTTGATCTAGTGCTTTTATTTTCATTCAAATATTCAATATTGAGCTGATCTCAAGATTAGAGGGCTTTTGCCCACTTGACATTAGCTAAATCAGTCACCCTGCTGGATTCCAATTATAATGCAATCAAACTCTCGATCAAGCTGCAGTGCCACAAGCCTTCGGGTAGTCAACATTCTGGTGCACTTACTTCAATCACAATACTTATACTGATTAGTTCAATTTTACTGGACTTTGCCAACTAAACGTTTACTGTCCTATTCGTCAGATATTCATGATATATGTTCTGTTACGGAAAATAATTAATCATCGGTTCTGATTCGTTGTACTTATTATCATCACACAATTTGAATGCAGTCTATATAATATAATTATCACTGGGAGTGCAAATGTTTGATTTAGCACATTATTTATATGGGAATCTAGCATTTCAAATGTATATTGTTAGTTTTCCAAGAATAACCCCTCCCCCCCCCCCAACTCAGCACTGATTTTAAAGACATGTATTAGGTTTACTAAGAAGCCAGTGGAGTATTCTCCAAAAATCTAACAGGTAAGATCAAACAGTGTTGATAGAAGCAAACAATGTTTCATAGTGTTTAGAATAATATATGTTGCTTTGCTGTCCTTACATCATGATCTGTGCAAGGTTGTTTTCTGTAGTAAAAATCAAATATGAACTATATGACATGGAAAATGAAAACACTAACTAGTGCAAAATACAAGAATTCTCTATAACTATTATATCTGACATAATGTTATCTTTACCAGTTAAAGCAAGCAGTATCTGTTTCAGATTCGTATGGAATGAAATGTTACTAGTATAGTTAATTTTGCAAGCTCAAGATTACCATATCTAGCTGATTGACAGGTTAAGTAAATATTTGATTATTGATTACATGATGTGGATATAAATTATAACTAGCAATGACGTGATTAATATAATTGTTCAGTAACGAAGAGAAGGATCATACTGATTATTATGTTACAACTATATGGTCTTAAATTCAGTAAGAGGCTAGAGCGATAAACGAACAAGTTTGTAAAGTTCGCCAAATAATTGATTTAACTAGAATACAAAGTTAAAATAAATCTTGCAGTATTGTGTATGAAATCCCAAATATTCCTAAAGTCCACAAGTCCAAATGAATAGAGTTCTAATTAAATTACAGTCATGTTCCAAATATAATTCAACACAGGAGGTGTTCATGCGTCTTTAGTCTTGAATGTGCTAATGACCTGGGATATGGCGATGTTTTAACAGATTTTGACAAATCACAATGATATAATCTGAATATGTCTTTGCTCGAATTTACTATGATCCAAATTAATGCTTAAGTCCAAGAATATTATTAATCTCTTTGTAATTCCAGTGAATACTTTAGGTAACTAAATCCATCCATAGTTAAAAACCTGAACAAAATAGTAGAAACTGATTCTGCTTTGGATGCCAACACAAGAATGCTTCAAGGAAACACCATTGGTATAAAATGCTGATATAAGCAATTGAAGTCAGGATGTCGGTCAGCTACATTCTAAAACATTGAAATTTGACAATATTTTAGACTATTCGAATCGAAAGGTCAGTTTCTTAGACTCAGATTTAAGTAAACATGTTTACCTCCATTGATAATGATCCTAATAATTAATCTACACTAATATTAGCTATTTATTATGTTGTTTACATAAACAATGCCACTGATAGAAAACATCACAGGCTTGATTTGGATTAAGAAGGTAAAGTAAGTATAACTTACATATATATATATATATATATATATATATATATATATATATATATATATATATATATATATATATATATATATATATATAACAATGGATAAGAAAGTTAACAAACAAAACAACTTAAATATACATAATAATCAACTATCACAGTATCGATCTCCCATATATCTAAACTAGACCTATGGATGTCATTTATGATAAGTCCTGGTGTCATTTTTGAAATCCTAATACATTATACATTACACATGACAACTTAGTTCTGAAGGCTCTGATTAATGTTGATGACACCTAATGATTTTGTCTCCCACTAATTTAGTTCAGTGATATATAACTCATGGTATTAATTATATCTATCAAAGTTGTAACTGAAAGTGTCCGAAAGTTATAAAGCAAGTTTGCAAAACAAGGAATTCTGTGAAAAAGTGATTGAAACGTACGTAATATATTTTTCTGTGTATTCTTTTAAGCCCATTTTATATTAAGGGTGTAAGACAGAGAATTGCATGAATGCTTTTACATTAAGGGCAAGTATCAGACAGGATAATCTGATGTCAAATGATTTTGACGGCTTTTGAAATGCAGTTATATATTTTTCACCAGTTTAATCACACTATAGGTCTAATTCAAAAGTAATTTACTGAGTTACTATATGATGTCATAAGTGTCTACCTAGATATAAAACAACATTGGCCTATCAATGCATATTACTTCATTCTCTTGCCCGGAATACATGTACTACATCTACAGTTTATCTTCTTCCACGTCAATGAGTTCCGTATTGTGTCAATATGTAAGGAAATGATAATATGACAATCCTTTCTCTTGATTTGTCTAACAAAAGAATTTGGTTTGGGAACAATTGTGTGAGACTATTTTCTCTGGGCCTGCTTCATAACAGAATTATGTTAAGGAGGAACTGTGTGATAATATTTTCTATTTCTCTTATAGCATAATCATGATAAAAGATTGCATTAGTATGGGTCTGACAGCCATTTCTCTTATGAACTAAATGGATGTAGGATAAAATGACGATGTGTATGTAATATAATTGTAAAATTAATGAAAAAAGCATTAACTCAATCATCCATGCGGAAAGGATACCAAACGTGTACACAGGTTTATTATTACAATTAATTTGTAAAACTTGTAAACACGTATTTATGTATCATATTCAATCTACGGATACCTGCCAGATGCGAAAACATCACAATATATATATATATATATATATATATATATATATATATATATATATATATATATATATATATATATATATATATAAATTTATACTCACAATAATACTATCTTGTGCAATTAAATAATTTATTAATTTTATATTTCAACGGATACAAATACAAATCAAGATTAGGCTTTAAGTCTCTGACAGTGACATCAGGCAGTATCTCCATTCACTATATATAGTATACTTGGACGTTCAAGTGGAACAGATTGCACATTGCTTCAAACTGGTTCTGTCCATAGCAGAGAATGAGCCACAGGCCATACAACGTCATCATGTAGTCATAATAACCTCGCTGTTCGCCAATGAAAATGTAACCAAATCAAAGTCACCCTGGTCCTGCATACCCATCGTTATATATAAAACAACTTGTTTAATTGGACTCTCCCTGCAGTAGAGCTATATCATATTTACATAATCATGGCTATTTGTGTTTTCTTATAGTTGTATATAATTTGTATATATCATGTGATCTGAATTGTTACATTATTTTGTGTTACAAAAGACATACGTCATACACTGTATATATGCATTATATTTCCGTATGCATTCTATATGGCATCTAAATGGTATACATTATATTTTTTTTGTATTCATAATTTGATTATATCATGTTTTATATCTAAATGTATATATATATATATATATATATATATATATATATATATATATATATATATATATATATATATATATATATATATATATATATATATATAGTATAATGCATTATGCAACGCATTTGAATTCCCAATATAACCCAGTTTCATTCTTATTACGAATTACGAGACGCATATAGAAGTGCTCTTGGTTGATTTACTCATTGAAACTATCAGTTTCTGTCCGAATGATGTATTGATGCTGCAGTATCACGCAATAACAGACGAAAACAATTAATACACACAGTTTCTTAAATATATATATATATGATCTAGTTGAGACACTGTTTTACTCTAGTGCCATTCTACGAGAAGAGTAATTGTGAGCGTTTGTATAAAACCTACTTTATCGTCGTACGGATTTTTAATACCAATGCCATGCCATAACATTTTTTAAGTAATTTGTAATTATTGTCCAAAAAAATCACAATGTTTTATTCAAATGAAACTTTCTTCATAGTTGATACTAACTGTCCTTTAACATATAGCAATAAGATATACTATCTTTAGTACTTGCTAGTGAAAGGAAGTTATACTGCAACTACATGGAGAGGATATTGATGTTTAAATGAACGTAATGGACAGATCGCAAATAACTGATATTAATCTTATCAGAAATATATTGTATGAAAACCATTTGAATCATCCTGGTCCAATATAAAAGGTCCAGATTTGTTTTTTACCCTGTTGGCAAATACAATGTATTTGTACATACAAACACACCTTATAGAACTATTTTTCATTACAATTAACATGTATGCTTATAAACATACACGAACAAAATGCCATGATCATAAAAGAATATCTCCATATATTGTGTCTCCCTAGTTCGTCTCCCACTATCGTGATGATTTATATATAAGCATGTTTATATAGCTTAATTTGTAATTAGGTATTGCAATATTAGTTTATATTCATTTTTATTTGTACTATAATGCATCACACTTTACATGTCCCGTGGGTTTTTAGTAAAAGTTCTACATAATGGCTCAAGTAGTACCTGTCAAAATAGGTTAAAAGAAATACCATATTTCGACACAATTGCTATGCAAATGTTCTAGCTGCAAAATGTTATTGACAAGTGCAGCAAAGTTTCAGTAATCTGCTATTACTATTATATGAGCACTTGTTAAAAATATTTTCCAGCTATAAACACCCCTTTAGATTTGTGGATTAACGAAATAAAATAGATGAAGTTACTATATTAGTATATTAGTATTATAATGCCTTCTCCATTGGAACAGTTCTTTCAAATGCTGTTTCGTGGATATAGTGCGCAAAATAAAGGTAATGTAACAAAATACCTTCAGACAATATTTCTTAAGGTATAAATATCAATACTAAATTTGTTAATTCGCATTATATAATGTGACATTATATGACGTGGGTATGTGTGAATAATGGATACACATAATTATCTTTGCCTAGCACAACTGTATATGATTAATGCCTCAGAATCTGACTATACTCATTTCATTAGAATAATTGAACAATCCTATCATCAGATACGCCTTGATAAAAGTAGTAATTCTCATTTTATTATCAACATGATTCTTTAGTGTGGCACTGATGTTTGTTCTTGTCTGTATTGCATTAACCAATCAAAGTAGTGAATGCAATCTCTAACATTTAGAGTGGTTGATGGACAAGTAAGAATAATATTATAATCCTTGAGCTAATGAAAAACTATATATATATATATATATATATATATATATATATATATATATATATATATATATATATATATATATATATATGTGTGTGTGTGTGTGTGTGTGTGTGTGTGTGTGTATTTATACTTAATGAACTTTGTGCATGTACCGATACATCCCAACTATATGTTTGGACAAAGAACAATTTTGTTACATTGTTGTATTTTATTATTGTATTATTGCTAATATTCAATATATTTCACATGCAATATTCTGCAAACTGCAATTATATTTACTCGTTTGTCACCTTATAGTGATATTGTTCATTGGATCAATTTTAATTTGCTGTATCAGGTATATAATTATTAAATGGTTTGAACAACATCACCTTTGTTTACACATCTGACTGGAAGTCGATTTGCATGTTCTGCAAATATGTCTGCTTCTATTTAATAATTTGATAGTGAATATTCTTGTAATCATTAATTATATTTGCACAAGTATTAGCGTCTTTAAGAGTCAATCAAACTAATACGCTGACCTTATCATATATAGTTTATTCATTATTTTATGAACGTTTAAATGTTTATTTCACATATTTATTGTGTTCCGTTTGCTAACTTGAAATGCATGTAACCATGCAGCATGTCACTTATAAATTCATTACATTATTTTGCAGCAGTGAAAATCAAAGGTAATGCTCAATAGATACTCAAATCTTTTAAAGTTTAATAAACAGAAATTACAAGATGTGATGAGCTTAAGACAAACGATGTTAAGACGTTGCTACTTTCACATCATTCATCTTGTTTCATCAGTCTTTCGTAAACAATACGTTTTGCTTAATGCGCATTGAAGACGATTTGTATTTCTAAAGGAAACAATCTTGTGCCTTATTGTTACCTAGTGTCATCGGATGTTGAATAATGCAGATATACACTTCACATTTAGTCTGCCTCTAACCAAATGGGCGACATCGACTGTTACGGAAGATGTCAAACATCTAGTGTTGACGTTTTGGTCACCTGCTTCCTATACGGTCAGATGAGTTTATTGTATGGCCAAGCCTCTGTGATCCATCGTGCATGATCCTCAGATATAACATTGCTACTTATGATTCTTCAATTAATAGATTTTAAAATATTTTAATCAAGCTTCGATTATGTGCTTTTATCATCACAATGTTTGATGGGTTTTAATAATGAGACTTGCATCTGATTGGCAGAGCTTTTACTGGTTATATTTTTATGGATTGTTATTTAAAATCTCTAGCTGACTTTAATAAAAAGAATTATCCTCATGTATTATTGAGGTACTCTTTCATTCTATTAGCGGAGTTTGTTATTAATATCGAAGCTATAACATATCAGATTATGATCAAACTTCGTGTATAGGTTTATATCGTAAGATCTTGGGTAAGAAATGCTAAGCATATCACATTGATCCGACTGTGACCGAACATGGAAAATGGGACTTAATGTTACAAATTTCGGTGCATTTGATAGCGAGCAAGATGTACACACATTAATAGAGAAAGTTTACATAGATTTTGTTCTTTCATTAGTACTTATTCCTGCCTATTGAAATATACAAGACGAAAGCTATGTTGGTGATACTGGCCCATTGAGACTTCTTCTTAGACTTCATTGCCAAAAGTATGCTGAGAAAGGAATCATATGGATTGCACTACGTTTTGGTCATTATACAATTAATAGTATTATCCTTATACTATTGCAATGTCACACTGTTATTAAATGATTTGTTTGTCAACACAGTCCTTTCTATACATACGTATGATTGAAATAAAATAGTATATAAGACAACTGACGAAAGGCTTTGTTTCTAAAATCAGTGTTTTGTGAAAAACTGAACATGTTATGAAATATCTCAAGTTCATAGAGAATTCAAACACTCAAACGCAAACTATGCTATGCATTTATCTACGCATGGCTATTTTGTTAAAACAGAAAAAGTGTCCTTTGTTAAAACATCTACTCTGTGCAAACTATTTCTACAACATGTGCTTTTGGTGGTTGCCATACAAGCTAGCAGTTTTGTTCACATCATGTACTTTCCACTCTATTAAGAATGCACTAATTTTTCTATAGTACAATTGAACTGTAAACAATGTTTTTGTATGTTTTTTCTTTGCTAATATGTAGTATAGTTCATTTGAAAATATCTGCGAACCACTTTTATATTTTATTATTATTTGTTCGACAATTTAATGTTATTTCATATATGAATATATGTCTAGTTCTAGTGGTCAAAGACCAGAGAAACTTGCAGGATGATCGATGGTCCACCATCCTTCCATCCGTCAATACAAGTTTGTAATTACAGCTACTCACAAATTGTTTGGAAGATTGCTGAAAATCGTGTTACCTTTACACTTCATGAACAAAATGTCCAATTACCTTGTGGATTTTATCAGAGGAATCCGTACCATGTATTGATTGTCCTACAAGCGAACAGTGCTGTTCACACATCTAATTGTATTACCAGAGCAACCATCTTGAAAATATTATTCTCACTATATGTCGTGTATGGATGTTCATATTAAAATGGGGTGTTTACTAGAATTTTGTCTATTTGGTCCTATATAAAAATAATATTTTCACTGAAATATCCAATATGACCGTTACAGAGACCATCTTAAAAAATTTAATAACCACAACTTCTCATGAACATTGTCATATAAACATTGAATTTTATCTGAAAAATGTCTTATGGCGTATACCGGTAGTTGGTACAAAACGGAAACAGTGGCAATCTGACTGCCAATATGACCAAGACAATAACTATCGGGAAAACCTTTTTATGACTATTTCCCGTCGGTTGCTAGTCATATATGTATTATTATTTCACCAGATACGTCACAGGAGTTAATTTATCCTAAATTGATATGGTGCAAAGCTCCAATATCTTGAGAAAAAACTTTATTAAATACCTCTTAAACGTAATGTAGCTTAGACATTTAGTATTAATCAGAAGAGTTCTTGTGCCGGCTTGTCGGTCTGTAATTGTGACCAATCTCAATAAAATCAGATCTCCATTGCCCTTGTTGAAGAACTGTCAGCGACCGTTTAGAGGTCATGTCTGATGACCAGTGTTATTGCTATAATGGCTACTTGTATCAGCCAATCTGATGCAGTCTTATATATTAGCGTTTTTTCAGGAGGCATATCATCGTGGCTGAAAAGCATCAATGTGTTCCGAACGTTTTGATTTACTTTCAGTGTTTTGAAATCTGCATTTCCATTAGTAAATTCAAAGATCGCCGAAAATTGACTCTAAACGGTTTTACATATATTCGCCTAGGACAGCGAATATCTTATTTTAGTTATGTTGAAATGGTGGCCATCATGAAATCTCTACTCAAAAAAAGATTACTATCTCAACATATTTCAGTATTCTTCTTATGATACCTAGGTTATCCTGATTTAAAAATGGGTCAGCTGAATATTCAGTATTGCTGCCATGATGGCTGTTTATACGATATTGCTGTCACTACTTACTTTGAATAGATTGTCACAATGGCATGGAGCTTTCACCAAGAGCCTTCTAAAGAATTCTACTTAGTACAATATGAAACTGGTCCCACTCTGATTCCCAACATGTAAAACGCAGCAGATAACTCCAAGTTATTCAAATGACTGAAACATAAATCAGAGATTGGATTACCATTCAGTTTTAAAATGATGAAATGGACTAATCTAAGATTAATGGAAATTCTTTTCAGACAGAATTTCCCTTCGATGTAGACTTGCTATTTGGTATATCAGCTGTGTTATCAATAAATAATATGAATATACTCTTCTTTATTTGCTTCTATATTTTGAGTTAGGACTGCACTGTTCTATTAAGTAGTTTCGTTGCTTTTTAAGAATTTGGTAATTAGTATGTCTGCATGCACTAATTATATGGTACATAAATAAAGGTTTAATGAGATCAATGTGTTGAGATTGTTATTTAATGTGATTTATATACTTCATTCATTCATTTATTTCAGTTTCTTGACCTGTTTATTTCATATGCTGTCAAATCAGTCCATAAGGACACCATTACTTATCAGTCATCTGTTCAGAACGGTCGTTCTAGCTTTCTCTTGCAAATTTTCGATGTATGACCTGTATATAATGGTCAGCCGCCCTCTGTTGTACGAATCCAGGTATTCCTATCTAAACAATGGTTTCTCCCTGCCTTTATTGATCTACAGTGACAGTACAGTCAATGCAAACAGATGTTGTTTTTATTTATGGAGTAGGCATTGTTCAGATAAAGAAATATCATGTAAATAGGTATCAAATATATTTTATCTTGCATTTACTTGAAACTGTTGTTACATTGGCAAAATGTACCTCAAAGGTATCGATATATCAAATTCAAACGCGTAGAAGATTGTATAACCAGCGGGTGTGGAAACTATTCGTTTGCTGGATGGTGGTATTGTATAAGCTAAGACAAAACTTAATGATTACAAGATGGCCAAAACGTTTGGAACTAATAAAACACTGGTGAAATGTATTTAAGACAAACTTTGCGAGTGCAGTACATGTACTCTCATCTAATTAAAATATGATAAATCACCTTTTGGATCCATAGCATTCATCATTTATGAACGACAAAGTTTGCTTTATTTGCAATTCGATGATCTCTCTTCTTTTATCTGTCTCCATCTTCTCTGAAACATTACAGAAGAAAATCTGAAAGATTTCATCAGTTCACCAAGGAATAGTTACAAAGACGCAGGAAAGAAAGGAAACTAAGTAAATGTGCTCTTTTATATTAGTAAATAATGTTGGCATTCAAATTCTAGCTATTTAGCATCAATGCGACAAAAATCACAAAACTATCAAACGATCAAGATTCTTTCAGGGCACAACACAATTGACGGTTGCTAGGGTTGGGGTGGGGTACTCCACATATAATATTTATATTACTATAGAAGTTCCACATATCCTTGATTTTGTAGGAAGAGAAATTATTGATAGAGAGGTAAATCTCTGACTCCCCAATCAGCAATGTCAACAGTTAAATTAATGAGTACACAAAAAGGTGAAATTCAAATGAATACAAATTTAATACAATTCATATTCAAATAATTCCACAATCACAATTCTTCCTCTCGACCAAGTGATAGCCTAGTGCATCAGATGATTTATAGTGAGATAGCTGTCCACATTTCCTTGTTTTCTACTCGTCTGCATCTCTCCTATCTCGCTAATTACTTCTCTTCTTCTCACTAAGCTTTGCCACCTGTCCTTATTTTCTACTCACTTGTGTCCTGACAGAA
The DNA here is from genome assembly GCA_030141615.1 of Unio pictorum. Classification (NCBI taxonomy): domain Eukaryota; kingdom Metazoa; phylum Mollusca; class Bivalvia; order Unionida; family Unionidae; genus Unio; species Unio pictorum. The sequence goes on from JARLTB010000001.1 coordinate 19,615,281, forward strand.
ACATGGCGAAAAACATCAGGCGAGGAGCCCTAGTGCGCGGATCTAATACCCACCGGTTAATCCATCAAGTTGTTCCCCCGCCACTCTCGCCCAGGTATAATTACTGTCATCACAAAGAATCTCATGATAAAATGTCATAAACACAAAACAACGTCCTATTTCTGCCACACATCATTCGAACTACTCCAAACAACACTAACACTGGACCAAATGTCAGTCCATTTTCTCTGCCTCTACCGCCATCTTCATAGTAGAAAAAACAAGCTGTTCAAATCTCTCAATTTTGGAGCAGTTTCCGAATCTCCTGGAGTATGGAATTTAAATAGGTGGCAACCTGATTATTCTTGGGGATGTTAACTTTCACTTTGATTGTCCTGGAAGCGTATGCACATCAAAACTCCTAGATAATATTCATGTGCTCAACCTAAAAGAGTCAGTAAACTAACCCACCCATAAACATGGTCACATTTTAAACTGAATAATTCAGAGACCTAATAATAATATTCTACAATCCACCGTTGTATCCCACGATCGGACATCAGATCACCTCTGCATTATATGCCATCTGGACGTATCAGTCCATAACCCTCCACCTTTATTTTATACTAAGAGAAACCTCTGTATGATAAAAAGAACCAAACTACTGCATGACATCCAAGCAAGCCTAACAATTTGATTACCTCCTGCAGCAGAACAACTCGATAACTGCCTGCGTTCATAGCTTGAGAAACATGTTTCAGCCACCAGGTGCAGAGTATAAATTCAAAAGTATTCTCCATGTTATAGCAGCGTCGCAGAATATAATCCGAATGGGGTTAGGATTAAATGAATAACTCAAACACACTGTGCGAAAGTTGACAATTTATGAAATTAATTAAGAAAAATATATGATGTATAAATACAATGAATCTCACACGCTCTCAACATACGATTGATCCAATCACTCTAAACAAACATTCACACATTGAAAATAAACCAAAAATATTATATCAATCGGAAATACAAGTTAAAGAAACCTCATGGATTTCATATACGTTTCAAATAATAGTATGCACAGCAAGATATTAACATAATTTCAAGTATGGACTACGATTAAGATTCAAACAATCTCAAAGTATTCAAATATGTTTCAAATGTTCTGCACTGTAAGTGAGATTCACATTTTTCTGGAATACAACTAAGATTCAAACTAATCTCATGTGAATGAAAGAACAATTGGACCAAACATTCGCTTCTTGATCCTTGTACAAGTCGTACGATTCATAAACTGATAAACCGTACAGTTTCACCGAGTACTTGGGTTGGCCGTTACTTGTATCGGTCTCTCGCACCCTTTATGGATCCACCACATGTTCAGTTATACGTATACACGTACAGACAGCATACAACACCCTTGTATTAGCTACTTCAACAGTCGTGGCTCCACCACATGTCCAGACATAAGTACATATAGACAGCTCTACGCGTCAGTTACAATAAAACCAAACTGGTAATAATAATGAGTTCTGGAAAATGCTACATTAAACTCTAATATCAACATGTAATTCACAGTTCACATCGTTTCAAATCTGCGTTGTAATAAATGAATCATTACACGATATGACATTACAAACTCAATAAGCTTCGCATATCTAATGAAATATAATTTTAACACTCACCCCTATGACTTAAGAAGACAACGGAGAACGTGCTCTCCTGGACGAGATCCAAAGCGACCAGTGTGTCGGTTATAAATGAATCTTGCTTATATCCATAAGACAGTGATTAATATTCAGGGTAAAATCCCCGTGCATATCATGATTATAATGTCCCTCGTCGCAAGTAATTTCCGTCGCTTACCTGGATCAACACTTATTCACCCTAGATAACGTTGTACGCATGTACAACGAAAAATAGTCAAATATTTCTAAGGCGTAAACAATTTTGTTTTCCTAATTCTGTAACACACTGTTAACAAAAACCGCCGTAAAGCTTTCCATCGAACTCAATATTCAGATGCAAATATATGAAGCCACTAGGAAGAACGTCACATAGTCCATGCAGCAAAATTATTCCACTACAGTACTAAGATCACGGAAAGTTTCAGCTGCAAAGAGCTCTTCGAGATTACTAACAAGCTAATGTCAAGCACTACATGTACACCACCTCCAACTTTCCTCCAGTCCAGTCGACATTCCTGACCTGTTTGCAAATTTCTTCCGTCACAAGGTACAAACCATTAAAGATAAGCTTGATAACACAATTTTAACAGACTCTTCGTCACTATACATTTGTGATGCAGAATTTCCGCGGCAACCATTAGCAGCATTTGAACCTATCTATATGGATTTAGCATGAACGAAGTGTGCACCAAAGTCATGTGAACTTGATCCAATTCCAACATCACAGCTGACTATGTGCTTTGATCCAATATTGCCTTCACTAACTGATATTATTAATAGCTCTCTCTCTCGTCCGGGAAATTCCAATCATTTTTCAAAACTGCAATTGTAAAGCAACTGCTGAAGAAACCACCATAACGATTTAAAGAAACATCGCCCAGTTTCTAATCTCCCGTTCATATAAAAGTCTTAGAAAAAGTTGTTCTAACCCAACTTGTATTACATCTGAATTCAAACAGTTTTTTTTATAGCAATGTACATTCTCCATTTCGCCATTGCCACAGCACTGAAAATAATCTTCTGAAAGTAGTTAATAATATTATCTCTGCTTTGGGATAGCGGAAAGATTACATTACTCACCCTCCTTGATTTGTCTGCAGCATTTGACACAATAAACTTTGATATATTACTTCACCGTCTCCAGCTTGTATTTGGCATTTACAGTACAGCATTACTGTTGTTCAAGTCATACTTTTTCAGCAAGATACAAATTGTAGCCCAGCTTATCTATGTTGTTGTGTTTCACAGGTGTCTGTTCTTGAACCTGGTCTCTTGATTGTCATAGTTCAACATACAGTATCTCACCAATGGTACGCTGTGACACCCGATATACAAACCTAACTACCAAAGTGAAGTTGATGCTACCATCCATCCAAGGAGTAGATAGGTGCATTTTTTATATGAAAACATTGATGATATTTAACATGTTGCAGATGAATGATTATACAACCAAGGCCATTCTGATCACAAGACAAAGACTTTCTCATTCACATCCGTTACCTCAAGCAGATAAATATCAGCATCACCAACATTAAATTCACACAATCAGTACCAAACTGAGACGCATCAGCTCCATTCAAAAATATCTTTCAGTTGATGTCAATAAAACATTTGTGAGTTCGTTAGAACTTTCATGATTAAACTATTGTAACTCAGTTAGGTCTGGTTCGTCTCAATATGTACTCCAGAAAATTCAAAAAGTTAAAAACTAAACTGCTTAAGATCATCCTACTACGATCAGAGCACATCTCCCCGCAGCTCTGCACCATGCACTGGCTATCCATTCCATCCAGAATCAAACACAACGATGTGAACACACTAACAAGATACTTACGCTCCTCTTCTGACAATCGTATACTCATTCCAACTATGAAAACGAAGTCGTATGGACAACATTATTTTGCATAGCACGGTTCATCAACGTGAAAAGAATTGCCCATTGAAATCAGACATAAAGGCACAGTGGTCAGTTTCAAGAGTGCTCTTAAAAACCACATTGTTTGACTGCAAGAACAAACTTAAGACCTAATAATGTTCATACCTAAAATATTTTCAGAATATTTATATGTTTTCTAATTTCGTAGTTCTGTTTAAAGTGGTTTGAGCTTTTAAAGATTAGGCGCATTACAAAGTCCTCATCATTATAATATAGCCCTTGTGTGATTATGGTGTAAGCCTAAATATGAAAGTCATCGTACATCATTCTTACATCTACAATCGCTTTCTACCATTCTGTTGGTCATACGTTTTAATTAAGTATTGATCAAAATTGTAATACGGACTGATATCAAAATCTGTGACGAGCGTCGATAATGTAACTTATCCATGTTTATTAATGAGGTCATCTTGAATTTCATTACCATTTGCATGGAAGACTATGATATATGTTGTTATAGTTGTATATAGTGTCACAATTTACGTTGTAACTAAACTGTCATTTTTTCCATAATGTTATTAATACATATCATACAATTAATAAGTTAATAGGCATACAAATACCAATTTTAATTAATTTACTTTCTTTTCACGAAGTGATGGAACATGTTGAAAACTTGCTTGAAATATGTCTTTAACATTCTGGCAAACAACCTATATATATATATATATATATATATATATATATATATATATATATATTTATATATATATATATATATATATATATATATATATATATATATATATATATATAGATAGATAGATATATATATATATATATATATATATATATATATATATATATATATATATATATATATATATATATATATATATATATAAGATAAGAAAAGAAAAGATAAGAATTCTTTATTTCAAACTACAAAGTCCATACCTCTAAATTAAAATATAAAGTTTTATAATTTTTTTTTAAAAAAAACATTTTAAACATAATCGTACATACATACATACATAAATACATACATACCTACCTACACACACATATATATATATATATATATATATATATATATATATATATATATATATATATATATATATATATATATATATATATATATATATATATTGAATAACAAGGGGGACAGAATTCCCCCTGCCTCACCCCATTGGTTACATTGAAAGCTTTGGATATTACACTTCCCTATCGCACACAATACAACTGTTTCCCATACCAGTTAACTAAAGTATGAACTATGTAGACAGGTATTTTAATATCAATCAACTTTTTAAAGAGTGTCCAGTGATTGACCTTATCAAATGCCTTGCTAGCGTCTAAAAAAACATGCAAAAACTGGGCTGCCATGTTCTACATAATAGCTTATTAGCTTCCTTAAAAGCATATATGCATAAATCTGTTGAATACTGCTTTTTAAAGCCAAACTGATTATCAGAGATTGTAACTTCACATCTATGCAGAATGATGCATTCAAATATTTTTGAAATAATAGTCGTAAGAGCTATAGGTCTGTAGTTATTTTTGTCCGCTGTGCTACCAAATTTGCTTTTAGTAGCGGTATAATGGTAACTTTTGTGAAATCATCTGGTACAAAATTGTGCACAAACATGCAGTTAAATAAAATTATCAATAACACATGAAGTCTAGTATCTGAAAATTTTAAATGTTCTACATATACAAAATCTGAACCTGGACATTTACGACCTTTTTGTCTTGCTTTTTGACATTTACGACCTGTTTGGATCTCAGATAATGTGATTACTTCAATACGAACAGAATGTGCATTCAATGCTGAAAGTATATATTTCTTATTCGATTCATTTTTTACACTATTGAGGAAGTCTTCAAAATGATTTCTCTACATGTTGCATATATTATTCTGACCATGGTTCCCATCAATGCAAATTGGTAATTTTTTGGAAGTTGTCGTGGTATGTTGTTTAACATGTTTCCAGAATTCACGTTGGTGGACATTTTCAAATTTTTGTGCTAGCGAGTCTGCTCTGTGCGTTACTTCCTCCTTCTTACATAATCTAAGAGCATACTTAAATTATACTCTTGTTTGACGCATTTGATTACTAAGATGGCCGTGACGAGGTTTACCGTTATCACGTCACATAAGGTAAGCATTTCGTGCAAAATCATGTAATTCTTTGACACAGTCATTCCAATCTGGTATAATCCGGTGACTACGTTTGGATTTACTAGTCAAGCTATTACCGGAGTTTGACAAAGCTTTTACGATATCAGTGTATAATTCATTTATCTGTTTCATATGCACCTGGTTCGTGCAGCCGTGGTCATTACAGATCGCAACACAATGTGGGATCTCAATCTTGTTTAATAAGAATGCAGAAGTCAGAGTATAATTCAGTTTTTTGTCAGCTATAAGGTCTGACCAATTGATGTTGTATTTCAAGTTTAAGAGCTCATTGGGGCATGAATCAAATTTGGAAAGAAATTCAGTCTTGATAGTCATTAAAGTAGGACGATTGTCGGACCCTACTAGGGTGTGAAGTATTATCATATCACTTACAGCGGAATGAACAGACTGTGTAGAGACACAATGATCCAACCAAGACACTGTATTGTGTCAATCACTGACGTAAGTAAAATTAGTTGTGTGGTCTACAATTAGTTTTAAGTCCCATATGATATAACCATATTCGTCACAAAATATGCGAAGCTAATCTCCAAAGGGAGTGGATTTGAGCGTATTAGCATTCCGATCTCCTACTACATAAACATTTATCGTATTAGCATTTTCTACAATAGAATTAATTTTGCCAAAATAATCTAAAAATTCTCCAAAATTGTCAGCAAGATCGCAAGGTAAATATGTATTTATAAAACGCAAGAACGAATCCACCGTATGGATAGTAATACCTATTAATCTGGGATCATCGGAATGTACTTCGATAATACTTGCGAGAGATCTACGATAAAGTACCCCGACACCTCCATAAGGTCTACCGGTATGAATATCGCTAGAAGATTTAATCGGCGATTCCCCTGATCCAAAGAACTTGTCGTGTACGGATGAGATACAGTTTAGCTCACTGTCTAGAAGCAACAATTCTTCTTGGAAACAAATATCGGAAATATCACATAAAGCTCTTACATTTTGTATATTTCTTGTTAATGAACGACAGTTATTAAAAGAAATGCGTACAGAATCCATTATGTATATTTGAGTTTAACAATGGTTCAATTCCGACTTTGATAGTAGTCTCTAACTAAAGCGTTTCTTGGCCACGCATCCACGTTCATCATCGCTTTGTGCGTAGGATTATCGCATGTGATTTTAAAGCTGGCATATGTATTATATTTCGTTTTGAGTTTTTTTTACACCTGAGTAGGCTTAACTCCAGAGTAATGCTCAAAATGTGAAGAAATGTCCGATTCATGCGTTTCGGGGGCAAGTCGTGTCACGAATATGCATCGCTGTCGCATTGGACACACTGTACGCAAATTTGAAGAAGCTGCCTTTCCTATTATTACACTTCCACGCCTTCTTGGAAACTAGTGTATGGATTGGACATTCATAAACTTATTAAGCCGTCGTTGATGCAGATTTATGCCCGATGTTTTATGTGTAAATGCGGCCACAGAGGGGTCATTGTTCCGCAGAGATCTTGCAACTTTAGCAAAGTTTTGTTGTTTTCCAATTCCTTGTCATGAGCGTTGGTGTCTTCGGTACATGCGACCATTATTAATGTGGTTGTGCTGTGGTTTAATTTACCATCATCAAATATATTATTCTCATGACTTTCTGCAGTTGTATTCCATAAAGCAGAGCAGATCTTATTTGCACTAACTTGAATCTCTTGGTTGAGTGAATCCGTGTATTGCAAATCTTCTCGTTCGCTACTAGTAACGGTTTTTTCTTTTTACGACTGGGATCCGGACTATTCCTCGTTGACCTACATGGTTGGCCTTTCAGCTCTTGATTTTTTATACTACATCCTCCGACTGCAGATGAATTCTCAGTGAGAACAATGTCAGACTGAACTGTGTTCGAATTGTCAACATCGGGAGGTAATGTACTTATGACTGTCGAACATGGCTGAGTTTGATTGCATAATCGTTGCATTGCACATAATGTCTCCGCTAGGGCATAACCGACTTTTGATCCGGAAATCGGATTCCACCGGATAGTATGAACTAATCGGAGTCGGACAAGGCAGGAACGACCGATTCGGATAATAAAAATAATAAAGTTGAATTTCTATAGCACCGTGTCTAACACTGCGTGTCATTCGATAGTGCGTTAATAAAGTTAAATAAGAAGTCAGAAAAGTCCAATATGGTCAACACAACCAAGCTGTGAGACAATCTATTTGAACCGACGGGTAAAAACCGGAAATGAAGCCGGATATAGTAAACTACTAAGTAACATGCTAGACACGGCAAAACCAGATACCAGAAACCCGGAAACAGAAGAAGAAATTATTTTAGAAAAAAATACGGATTTAGCATTTCCGATTAATCGAATCGTATCCGGAATCGGAAAAATTTCATGCCCAAAATCCGGAATCGGAAATCGGTAGAAAAATGCTAATCGGTTATGCCCTAGTCTCCGCCTGTACTGACTTAAGTATGTCCACCGAATGTTTCACCTTTTCCATGTCCTTCAATAAAATTGACATGTCCACATAATTGTAAGATACCGGTGGCAACTTTGAAAGATCCAAAGCGCAAAAACTAGGTATATCATTTGGATATGTGGACAGAAATAGATTCAATATATTTTTCATATTATTTGTAGATTTATTCATACCTTTCCTCTTTATCATTCTCTCAACTGTTTGTACCACTGAGAAAAGGGTCCGTTTTGCAGTCTCAATGTCACTGTCACAAGATGTATCCACACACAACTTCACAATATAATCATATGGCAACGTATTCGTTTTGCTTTGTACAAAACAAAGAAGTTCATTCACCATTATTGACGAGCTATCAGCTAACCGCTGTCGTTGGTAATCTGCCGCCATACTTACATGGCTTCTCGTCACTCTAGGAAATCTTTTCAGCTCACATTTCGTACAAAGGAATAAATCTCCCTGACACAAATGACCAGTAGAGGTTCCACAATCTTCACACTGCATGTCGTAATCCTTTATTAACCAAATATCTCTGTACTTTTTTCAATATTACGTTATTACATGTTAAAGATAAATATTGCTAATTCCTGAATAGCATAACAAAGCTTGAAGAACAAACGGAAAGTCAATCTTGAAGCTACATTACAGAAAATAACCATCAAAGCCTACTCCAATAGAATTTCTCATCCATTTTCGAAAACAATTCTCTAACAACTTGTAAGCCGTGTATCCTGTGTACTGAGGAGTCACTCGACACCGAGGACATGATTTAGGAATTATGCTGAAATCGGCGTTTTGTTCGGTGGCTCCTGTTTTGAAACCTGATGATGACATAAGGATTGGAGGCCTTGAAAGATGCCGTGTTGACGCAAGGCAAGGAATTACTCCAAAATGTCATCGTCGACAAACAAAACTCCAATGAAGCTTTCTTGAGTACAAGCAAATATGTCTTGTAAGATCCTAGAATTTGCACACACATCCACACAAGCATATAAGTCAGTCAGTCAGTCGGTCGGTCGGTCGGGTCCTGTCCGTCCGTCACCATACCATACCATACCATACCAACATACATACATATTTATAGGGGAGACGAATTAAGTTGCAGAATCCCATAGGTATATCTTCACATGTACATTAACTAAGCTCCACTGTTGTGTTAAACTAACAATAGAAGAACTTCAACTATTAAAAGAGCATGCATGCTTTACCTGGGTGACATGCAGAGATATCGTCCTCGTTATTTCCTCTTCTTCTTACCTATTCTACTAAGGTAGTGGTGGTATACATGATGTGTTTGCAGAAGAAAGTTATTTTTTTGTGTTGTAAATTATATTCTTCTATAAAACCCATCTGATCACATTAGAATTATATGCAACCATCCTCCCACCCATCCCCGCAGTGCGAGTATTATTTAAAGTATTGATCAAGTAATAAAAAACTGATTTTTTGAACCCTGATATACCGGTAGCCACCTAAGGAATTGAGGAGAGTTACTCTGTAAGATTTGCTTCCCTCGGTCTATTTAATATATAGGCAGAACGACAGTATTTGATTTACATGTTTTTTTCTACCAAATCTTTTTTTCTGATAAATTTTGTTGGTAATATCGATAATATCGATATAATATTTTGCTGTAAATCAGAGCAAGATAATTTGTGCAGTTATTTGAGTTGGAAATATAATTTTTTTTAAATATCCCATGTCTCAACATTAGAAAATTAAATGGTTGGTCCATCACATAATTGCGGTATACCGAACTGATATTTTTATATGTGACGACTATACACTGATATATTCACTTGTGGAAAAGAAAATGTGTAAAAAAGATGTATCATCATGCATGCCATATTATGCTTGATTATATGTGTCCACTTTGTGAGTGAGAGCAAGGATTGGAAACATTTTCTTTTAGACACGGAACATTTGAGGGACTGAGCTAATTCACAAGCTGCTGTTAAAATATACACAAGTTATGTCCCATGTAAAAGGTTAAAAGTCACATTAAACAAGATGTCAGCATTGTCAACAATGTTTAAAAGCCCCATGTAAGTACTCTCTTGTCAACATTAATAAAAGCTATATGTATGGTATAATTGTCAACGGAGTTAAAAGTTCCATATGCAGTACTACCTCATCAAAAACATTAATAGTCCCACATACTTGACTACATTAAAGACACATACACGGTAATATTATGCCAACAAAATTAAAAGTCACAAGTATAGTATTACATTGTTAACAATGTCGATGACACGGTGTACATTTCGATGCTATACCCAATCAGAACTATTTTATAATCAGGTAAGTTAAAATATTGCTTTATGTCAACCATGTATTCTGGGTTTCCTTTCTATTTTATTGAGTCATATAAGGGAATCACAAACTTTCCATTATGTTCCTTGTTTTAGTATATAACGGGCCTTAGTAACGGATGGATATGCGTGTCTAATTAAATTTTCCTCTGATTCATCGGCTACATTTTGTATTATTGTACTAGGAAACGTAGGACTAGTTGGTTATGGACAAGACCAGTAGCAATTTCAGCCTCCAGGGTTTGTGGGCTTGATGGATTGTTTGGTGGGATACAAAAAATGTATATGTGTTCATCGTGAATCCCTCCAATGAGTTGATGATAAGTAACGTTAATGCATATTAATGAAGTGATCTTGTCTCTGATTGGCTGAGCTTGTGAATACCTTAGTGGCTATATTTTGTTATATTAAACTTTGGTATAATTGCTTATGTAACTGAAATCGAAGACGAATTTAGTTATGAATTATATCCATAAATATTAATGATGCCATATTGCATCTAATTGGCTTATCCTGTCAACAGTCTAGATGCTTTCTCGCTGACCAGATTTCACCAGATTTGGCAAATTAATGAGGAATAAGGCTGATCTCATCTTGGGAATGGAACTTACAAATTTCTGCTCACATGGTCCATGTCTTAACCACTGACCTCACAGCTTCCATGGGTGCTGATCTTGATGGGTCCTTTGTGGAATTAATATCACCATCCCTTGCTCATTGTAGACATTGTGATGTTGACGTGTAGGTTCATCGCCCATTGCCTTTGAAAAGATAGAATTCACAGCTACAACATGGTAACACCATCTGGTAACCATTCCCAACAGGGTATATCACATTTATATTACCTTACTAAGCTAGCATTAATCAATAGGAAGATGGTTTATCTTCTCAGAATTTGAAATTACAACATTCGTTGTCTTTATTGTATTGACATTTGAGACAGAACTACAACGTTAATGAAATATGACATGGCACTCACCATTAGCGGTTGTCACGTTGCCCTGCCCGAGATTGCGTAAGTCAGGGGAACAAAAAGATAGTTAGACGCAATGGATATATGTTAAACACCGCGGCTATAATTGGTCATCTTCGCTAGTGTAATTTAATCCAGCTTTGTTGGGTGTGAAAAGTCGCACGAAGACGTTGAAAGTTTTGTTCAAGAACAAAGGAACCTTATTGGCGTCGTAAATCGCACCACTTTGACAGCCAGCCCAGGTAGCATTGTCTGCTAAGTTGAATAGAAGAAGTTACAATCGACATCCAGTCGAAATTTAGAGGGTGTCGTCACCATTTCAATCCGAATTTCAGTTAGTATTTTCGAGCTAGGAACTCAGTAATTGCCCAAACATCGTGCGAAATGTTATAAGGTTATAAAAACAATACTCTGGGGAAGCCACGCGTAATGTGGCGGGGAAACTTAGGAAATTTTAAGAAAGACATAGCTTTCTAGAAGTCAGGAGCGTATTAACCATTAAGCAGATTTAGCACGTGCTTATGGCACCAGGGCCAAAAGGAGGCACCACAAAGATGAGAAAAGGGTGAAAACAATAAAAAAAAGAATAAAGATTTGTAAAAGAAAATTCATAAAAATAGTGCAGATTGATGATAATGTTGTTTCTTGATCATGGTGCCCTAGGGTTTTTCTTCCCAGGTGTACCACAAGGGGCACTGCTGGCGCAGTGCACTCTGACCTATTTCGGTCAGTAAGATCATTAACATTTGCACATTTTTCTTCTTGTGAAATATTCTCGACTGACATCTGTGCCTCATACATGATGTGTGCGATATCCTTGGAAATTTAATACCACTGCATTGTTAAGATGTCCTACAGCTTCAATTATCCTTTTTGTATTGCTGCAACCTGAATTGTATATCTGGTCAGACAGGTAACTAAAATGGACTGGGTCAGCGTGGAAAGGTAGGAGGCACCAACATTTGTCAGTGCTTAAGGCACCAGTGAGCCTTAATCCGCCCCTGGTAGAAGTCAGTAAGTTGTTTGCTCGATTGTTGCAGAAGATTATGGCATTGTAATTATAATTACGTGCAGTATTATACTTCATTAATATGATCGTTTGTAAGTATCATTACCACTGTAGTGTTTAATTTACAAGAGTATCTGAGAAATGAGCTATGATTATGTAAAAAATTTATGCAGATTGCTAGCTCGTCGTCGGGATTAATATTGTAATTTGCTGTTAGGTTACGTTGTAGTAAACTAGTGCATTTATTCCTGTGATATTCTAGATTTTGCAACTGTTGAATTAAATTGTAACTTTGGAAAACGGTTGCAATGTGTAAAATTAGTTAATATGTATGTAAGGATATATCAGAGCATGCATATTTGAATATTTGTGTACACTTTGTAAGAGTACTATGTACAGAAATGTTGTGATATGATTCTTTATATATATATATATATATATATATATATATATATATATATATATATATATATATATATATATAACGATGTGACGCAATTTATAGATGTCTATGATAAGTTGTTCATACCATGTTTTTATTATAATCTTGTTTACCATACAAGAACGTATGGGTATTTCCATGTGCACGAATGCGTGACAGACTAATGTAATAACCTTAATCTGGTGATTGATTATTAGTTAGTTTGAGATGAGATTGCTAAAGAAATATGCTAACGTCCTTGTGCTCTCACGGGAAGCTTGTAATGGACAGACTTACGGTATAGTTTAGTCCCGAGTCTCACGGAGTGAGACGGAATAAAGACTAGCGTAGAAATCGATTGTGAATCGAATGCTTGTCGGGAAAGGAGTCGAGCCGAGAAATTGGAAAAGGGGCAGTCAAGGAGGAGAAAGAGTTAGAAGTGAAGTCGTAAGGAGAGAAGGAATTGACGGGATAGGAGATATACAGATGAATAGAAAGAAGCACAGGTGGAAAAGCTATCTCACAGTATAAATCAAATGACGTAATAGGAGTTAAGACGGAAGGAGAGTAGGAACTGACGCGATTGGAGAGATATAGACGAGTAAAAAACAAGAGCAGGTGGAAAAAGATATTTCACATTATATATCGAACGATGCAATAGGCGCTCACATTATTTCCAAAGAGTTACTCGCATTTTTGCAATGGAATCATCTTTATTATTCCCATAGGGATGGGATGTTTTAACTAATGTTGGATTGCGCATCAGCATAGTTGAATATTCATCAGTAGTTATTGTTGTCTCTTTCTTGATTTTTACTGGTATCTACTGAAAATGCTTACTGGCATATACTGAATGTTTTTCATGGATGTTCCATTTACACATACTACAGGGGGCCCAGTACAGGCTCTTTTGAAAAATATATGACACGGTAATCTGGTTACTCACAGGCTTCACGTGAAAACAAAAATTTAAAAAATCAATATTGCGATTTGTGTGTGACTACTACACTAAATGTGCATTCCCTAGATTCTACACATGTTTTAATGAAAGCAGATAATTTTGTTATACTTTTGTCTAATTAAGGTGGTTCAATGGTATTAAAAGATCAGGTTGGATAGACCATGACTACGGTTACAGCTGACCTCACAGTAATAGTCAAATACATCATATCAAGTAAATTAAAGTTAGCAACAAAGGCTTTCATTAACTGCATTATACTAGCAGTATCCGGTCCATCAACCATCTTCTTCTATAAGTCTATGCAATAATACTCTAAAGTTTAGGAATAACATGGTCATACTTTGATAGGACGATAGAATGGTAGGCAACGTTCCCTCTAAGTTGCGTGCGCGCGTGTGTGCACGAGCAGCAGCTCATACATTCCTGCGCAGCTGAATTGTTTCTTTCAATTCCGTTTGTAAATATCTTTCATTAAAGTTCATTGCCACCTGATGAATTCTCGAGTTCAAAATTGCTAAATACAGGACACATTTTAGGATGTAGTGTTAATGCAGGATACTGTACCAGTCTAAGATTATTATATCCTATGAGACACTATTCCCATGTGATGGCCTCATAAATCACAAGACAGCATGCAAAATACTAATCTGTTATAGCCGTCTACTCAGTAGCAATCGTCTGGTGGTATTAAGTGCCCTTTTCTTGGGAAATATACCCACCATATAGCAATGTATAAAACTGTTATCTGATGAGAAAACAAAAATATATTACCCTGATATTGTTTAAAAACTAAATCTCACCAATTTGAAGGGTTATGATGTAAACGTTGTAAATATTGCTCCAGCTTATCCGTATAAAAGTAGATTAGTTACAATTTGCAGCAATATTCTTCGAAATTTTCACTTAGAACATTGCACTTGTAGAGTTCAATTGATGCATCAATGCATAAATTAATGAAAGTATGCCAAAATGTTGAATATAGCAAGACATTTATGAAACCATAATTGGTCATCAATTAATGTATTTATATATAAACCCCTGAAGCACAGTGCAATATAATAATAATAATATAACATGATTATAGCGAACACATTTGCTACTGCATATTTGATTCCATTATAAGTATTCCAATTCCAACAAGAGTCCCAAATGGAAAAGATATTGCTCATGTTGCGTATCTTGCTCAACTCTTGAACATTTCATTAAGCAGGATAATATAGCAATGTTAGAGTATAACTTCTATGAGGGATCTTGCATAAAATTGATCTTTACGAATATATAGATCTTGTCATTATTGATATTCCCAAGAGCATGAAAACATATAAGCCCACATTCCATGTTCAATCATAATCGGGTCAGAATTATGACAGATGCAATATATCCCTTCATTAGTATGCATGGATCTGGCTCTAAGAGCTTGAGAAAATAAACATATTCCAAGTATAAAATGAACTCTATTCAGAAATATCCATCTGAAACTGGTAACAAGTTTAGGCAACCACACCATATTAATAGGTATGGGTCTATCTCACTGTCGAAGCTCATCTAAGATTTTGATATAAGCCCATATTCCAAGTCAGATCAAAACTGAACCAAAAATACAAAATATGGATTCCAGAAAAGCGCATTTGTAGCTGAACAGACGATGCAGGGTGAATGTCAGATGCGGGAATATGTCATCAGCTCACTAAACTTGGCCAATTGTAACTTTTTGGAGATTGAAAGTGAAAGTTGTATTTTACTATGCATCACTCATTTGATTAAGGTTACGATATATTGAAATAAAAAGACACCTTTTTATTTTTATGAAACCTTTTACACGTTCATTAACTATTCTATTTATTGCTTCTGAAGCATTATCTTCAATTCATTTTAATGTTGAGTTGATCAAATGACTAAACACAAGCATTTATTTAAAGTAGATGTGCCACTCCACAGGTATATGCGCCACTCTACCAAATTTAGGATAATGTAACACATGGAAACTGTCACTGGGTAACGTTAAGTAAAATTGATTTTTATTCATAATGCCAGAATTCGACTTTCTGAGGGTCACTCAAGGTCAGAGGAGTGTCTAAAAGAGGATTGTGGTTGAGGGGTGTCTGTTAGAATGACTGACGTTGGATGCAATTCTCCCGTTGTTATTGTTGTTGCTTCCGTTGTAATAGTATTTCAGGGCAAGCAGCAGATAGTGTGAACAGACTAATTTTTCAAGCTAAGATAACGTTTCTATGACTAGGTTTTTAATGCAAATAATAGTAGAGAGAGTGAACAGACTAATTTTTAGACAAAGAAACCCCCATAGTATGCACATTATAATTGTCAAAGATTCAATAATATGAAACAAAAGGCATCATTGACTTCAGTAGCAAAACAAAAAAGATGCCCGTGCGTTACATAAATTAAATCGAATGTACACAAACAAAGAAAAAAAATGGTATTCATAGCGAAACGTCGTCGGTGATTGAATATTTTTACGATGAAAGTCTTCACGATTTCACAAATAGATCAATTTGTAAAGTTTCATCTTGTAAATCAATTAGATTATTAGATTGATCAACGAGTTTGAAATTAATTCTTGTTAGTGAATTATTATGACATCGCATATAGACTGGATTGATCGGAGATTCTATTATTAATCACCCTGGAGGAACTGTTGGTGCGAATGAATATAAGATATATCCCTGCTGAGCTTGATTTGATCTTCCAATATCTATTTGATAACTTCCTTCGATGACATCACACACTAAATTTAGCGCTATCACTGTTGATATATTTACGTTGTGTGGAGCGATATGTTTTCCGTCGCCTTCTTGGGAATTATTATGTGTCAGATTTTTATTTCCGGTGATGTTACTTTTTTCCATGCATCATGGATTGTTTTAAAACCAATATCGATGGCATTACTGAGAATTTTTTTTTAGTTCTGGTACGTTATATCCGGGTAATTTGAATGTTGCGATATCTTCTACGCGGATGTTATAATCTTGTGCAAAGTCGGTTCTTCCTCGAGGATGATCGTCACGTAATATCTTTTGAATAATTTGTAAATTAAATGTTTCCATATCATCGATGATTTTATTACACGTTTCTACGACGCTGATAAATTCATCTCGGATGAGAGTACCGGATTTAAGACAGATTAATAGTAGTGAAAAATCATTATTCATATTTATAAAATTCTTATTAACCATATCTTTTTTAATTTTGAAATATGTATATAACACACCCTTATCTGGTAATACATTCCCATCTCTTGTAGGTAAAGCTGGTGTCTTAAATATAAAACTCCACTCACCGAAATTTTTATAACTTCTTACAGGATTATCAGGTTTTATCTTGTCTGTGACATAATTAGATTTTTTTGGTTCGGGTATATTAATCGTTTTTTCTTCCTGTTCAGGTAGTAGTTCAGGCCAACCTAACACGGTTCTAATAGAACTCTGATAAATATCTGCGACGTAATCGGGTGAGTTTATCTCAACCGCAGATGATAGCGTTGGCTCATGAACCGTTATAGAGATTTTCGATTCTTTTTCCCCGGTAAGTGATTTTATTCTACGTTGAAATTCATTGTTAATTTGTTCAATTTGATAACTCCCAGTTGGAATTAAAACAACATTCCAATCTGGAGTTCCATCTTCACGTTTTTTCCACGCTATCACTAAAGAATTATTTGCTTGTTGACCACTAAATGGTTTTGATCGTATATTTGGCCAACTGTGGTACACTCGTAGTTTTGCTAACGCGATTTCGTTCACGAGAATTAAAGTTGGAAAATTCACACTAAATTCAGGTTTTGTTGTTGTTATTGATATCATGCTTGTTTTCACCGGAGTGGTATTTTCTGCTATTCGTTGAAGTAGTTCTTGTGACGACATTATTATTATTGTTTTCAATTTCCAATTTTGATATCGTTGAATTATACAATCAAACCATTTTCGAGAATTCATCATCGGTTATTACTGTGTCGTCGATCGATGACGAAATCAACATCGATAATTCTGAATACGCATTTGACACAGTAATAAATTTAACCGTATTGTCATGCAGTTTTCGCTGGGAACATGATGATATTTTTTTGTTATTCCGGTAAATACTCCCGCCATAGTTGCTGTCGCGGAAATACAAATTGGTACAACAACTGGAGCGATCATTTTCACCGATGATAGTATTATTCCTGCGCTGACAATAACACCAGATACTGAGTATACCGCTACGTCAATGATGGAAATTCTTCGTTGATATTTTTCATTTTTATTTCGATATAATTCAATTAATGCTTGTAATTTATTCTGAAAATCTTTAACAGTATTATAACGGTTTTGAAACACTGATTGCGTTGACATTATTAAAATTATCATGCATTTTCAAATATGACTTTAGTTTAGTTGTTTACTTAAATCCACTACGAATTCCACATACCATGATATTGAAACCCTAACCTGATTGTTATCCGTGGATGTTATTGTAAATTGTTCAATTGTCTCCTTGTCAATGATCGCTGATATCACATTGTTAACCCCAGATGAACTCGATGATGATATATTAAATTGAGTCGGTGATACTAGTGTTAATCGGTAAATACCTTTGACGGCTGCGGTAATATTTAATATATTATTGGTTGGTGTCCACGCAAATGATCCGTGTTGAATCGTGTATATGACGTTGTTGGTTCTCGTATGAGGAATTTTTATTTTGTCAAGTACTGTTACCATCCTTGGAAAATCATCTTTGATGGCATCGTTGAATGTTTTTGTATCATCGATGAATTTTTTTATCTCTGAGAGTTTTACATCGACTTTGTCCACGGAGATTCCAAAGAATTTATCTACGATATTTCTGCGAAATACTGTAAATTGTTTTACATGGTCTTCATATTTTGCTTGTAACACTGTTAACTCTGTCAATGAATCTTTTATCTCGCTGAGTTTCGGTGTGGTCACTGTGGGATCTCAAAAAAATTCAAAGAACGGTTTTTCTATATTGGTCACGAGGGTATTTTGTAACCAAACAAACTGATTAAATGTATTTATATGATTGTTATACTTATCATTAAGTGATTTTAATGAATCCGCTGTGTTATCGATTATTATTAATTTATCTTTGATTGTCCCAATAACAACATCAGGTTTGAGTTTACCTTGATCGTTAAATATCGCAATGGCATTTTCTGTTACTCCGTGTTGTTTAATTAAAATATCATCCACGGAAATATTACTAGTTTTTAATTTACCTTGACGATTCTCAAATATGACTACTTCGTTGGGATCAATACTTGCAAGATTCAACATCGACGCGATTTCATCTTCGATTATTTTTTTAAATTTTTTATCGTCAACAATATCATCATCGGATTTTGTTTTTACAATTCCTCCTCTTCCCCAAATATCTACCATTATTATTAATTTAAAGATCTCTTTAAAAAGTTATCACTGGTATATTCACTCACAACAATATGAGGTGGTTTCGTCAATGATGAAATCCTATCAAGTACATTTAATACTTCATAACCATATATTGGTAGATCTGTTAACGTCTGCGTTGGTAACGTTGAATACCAAATTGGAATTTTTAACCCGTTTGTATATTTATAAAATTCTTTACGTGGTGCTAGTCCATATGAATCAAAATAGATAATCCCACGTGGATGTATCGCGTATGCAATCCAGTGAGTTCCAGGTCCATCATTGTCATATAGATTAATTATTCCAGTTTCTAGTATTTGTGGTTGCTTCGGTAATTGATCTCTTATAAAAACTCCTCAAAAGTTTTTTATTGCTAATTTTTAGTGGCATTAATTAAATCAAAATTTGACATTGGCGAAAATCCTTTGTGAAAATTCGTAGAATTTTTCACCGAGGTGGTCCTAGTCGTAGGCCGGATCCTGAGTACACCCATCCTGGGGGGGGGGGTCCTGGTAGTCTTAGTCCTTTCCCCTTTTTTATATCCCGATCCACTAGTTGTTTTACTTCCTAATGCCGCTTTAATCGCTTGTAACGCTGCAGCCAATCATGCTGGAAGTAGCACTGGTAGTATTTTTCCTCCGCGTTTATATCCATTCCCGGCTGCCTTTTTCAATGCCATTCCAGCTGCGATACCGACAGCTCCTAACGCTGCTGCTTTAGCTACTGCTAGTGCTGCTGCTGCAATTAATGCTGGAATTGCAGCTAAAAAACGGAAATATACCACCGGTTTTAATCATATTTTTAATCGCAGCCGCTGAAAGTGTAACTTGAACACCTGTTCCAGCGGTTTTAGCTTTGTTAAAATGATTAAATTGAGTATTCGTCAACTATAATTTATTTAATCCACAGGTCATTTGCGAATGTTTCAATGTAATTGTAGCTCCAGTTTGTTTAGCTAATCCTGATTGTAATTGTTTTATCTGACCGGGTGTCAGTGCGACATTAACAATATTATATGACATTTATTAATAATATATAGAATTGATTCTAATTCGCAAAGCGATTCAATGGAAATAGAAAATTCATACGATTTTCAACTGAAAGATTTTCCATTAAAGATTTTCCACTGGCGCATCTATGATTCTCATTCGACCACCAACACCTTCTAACAGCATTGATTTATCACTGAGAATAACAGCAACTGCTCTATAATTAGCAATAGCACCGGGACGGATTACACGAGCTCTAAAGTATATATCAACGACGGATTGTCTTGTTAAATCAAGATGCTCCAACGAAAAGTAATAAATCGGATACGAATTTTTAAAATCCAACTGTGATATTTGCAAACCATTATCTACGTTTTGATCGCGTCCCATATATGAGAACAGGTTATGATATGCACGCGCGATATGATTATTAGTGTAACTAAGTAGTATATCCTCAGATGGTTCTTGTTGTCCATTAATTCTCAGCGAGACTTCATTAACACCTATCTGATCAAATATCATATGGGAACGTTCTTGATTATTTAATCGATTAGTATTCTGTAACGCTATAAATATATGACATGGAGCTGAAACGCCTTGTTGCGATGCCATGTGCCATGTTAGTGTACCATCGATATTAGAATCCATGGTATCCGTTGTTGTTGTTAGCCAACTCAGTAAAGACTTTCCTCCTTGATCCATAAATGACAGTAGTCGTTGTTCTGTTGTCAACGATGGAGTCAGCGTTGGCATCCATAGTGTTAGATTTGTTAAAATGACTTTACTGTCAGGAACCCCAGCGTCATGCCAGATTGCATCATTAGTGGTGCATTTTCGCACGAGTGCTACTGTATGTTTCGCTCCATAGATAACATTTCGGACATTTCTACAAAATCCGAAAATATGATGTAGCGGAATCGCGCATGAAAAACGTTGATGTTGTCCTTGTAACGTTGCTACGCGTGTTGCAAATCCTAAGTTGTATCGAGCTCTGTCACCCTTAACAATATCAAAGGGACCATGTGGTTTTACTTCGTGTTCAACATCATCTGGTTGTGCGACATCATCAGCACCTGAAGTAACTCTTGGTGTCCTTAATTTAAGATATTTATTGTGATCCGCGTGGTCAGTAATATCCATCGCGAACATCATAGATGGACCTGCTGATCTTGTATAATCATCAGAATATCTAGCTAACCCAATTATCGTCGTTGAAACATCAACCTCACGCTCAATAGATTCAATTTCTCTACCATCGATGAGATATCTTGCACTTTCAAATAACGCCATGATGTCATTGTTGACAAACCCAACTTTGATAGTTGGATTATTGTCATGCGGTGTATTCGCTGCGACATTTGTTACGAGTTCACCTTGGATTTCTATAAATGCTTCACACGGTAGAAAATATTTACTAGTATCATGAACTTGAAGTTCAATTCGCGATCGAAGATCAGGTTGTACTGCGTGATAAGAATAAAATTGATAATCGCGTACCGAATCATTTTTTTAACACTGGAGCATCCATATCAAATGCTGGATCAGGTTGTTGTTAGAACATTTTATTTAAATTATCATCGTCTAAATTATCGGTGACTTTTCTTTGAATTTTTAAATCCACTTCCCGCTATCATATTTGCGGTCATAACATCTTGGTCGTTTGTTACCAGCGACTCTAGTTTTTGTTGTACCGCATCATTGATTACTTTACTAACATTTGCAGGCATTACCGTCGTAGATGGTAGCAGTCCGGGTTTCTTTCGTCGCCGTACTAATGATACTAATTTATCTTTCACAGTTGAAAACGCTTACCCGGCAAGATCTCCAACAACGCCAATACCCTTATCACGAATAACATCAATTGCTTTCATCGATGCTTGTTTTAGAAACGGGGCTACTTTTGAAGCCATTCTCGAAAATAACCCCATAATTGTATCACCGAGACCATCTCCGTAATACGCGCTATAAATTGGTAATCGTGAATTAACTACATACACGCTGATTGGTTTATAATGGTTATAGTGTACTATCATCTTATTGAAAAATTCACAGATTTTCTAATTGGTGAAACTCTACGGTGATTAATCGCTGTAAAAATCCAAAGGATTTTCATCTACGAGTTCATCAATGAGATCTCGGTATGTTCTAATATCCATGATGCCACCTTGAAATAACCTTCTACAGATATCAGCGGATTCATTAATTATTTCCGGTGAGTTATTTTTAGCTCGTTTTCCTCCAATGAGAACCTCTAATCGGGTTATATCACCGAGAATATTACCAGGGCAAGTAATCGAGTGATGAAAATCCCTTGGATTTTCCAATCCAGTCCCGGTTATTTCTTTTCGGAATATGGTGGTGGTGGTGGTCTTGATTGTAGTTTTGGTAAATCTACTAATACATTACCTTGAAAAATTAAATATTTGTCGCTCATATCTCTTGTGATTCTAGTTTTATTTCTATTTACTAAAAATACTTTTTTGCCCAAAGTTTTTTTTATTATTTATATGATCTTTAGCTTTATGATCTTTTAAATAACTCTCTCTTAATGACTTCTTAAAATTATCTTTGGTAAATTGAATTAAATATGCATCTGAATTAATTCTTCTAATCATATTTAACGCTTCAGTCGTAAATAGATCTTCAGGTGGATAATCTTCTCTGGTATCACCTTGTTGAATTGGAATCTCGGGTAGTTCGGTAATATCAATATCACCTTGTTGAATTGGAATCTCGGGTAGTTCGGTAACATCAATATCGCCTAGTCGTTGAATTTCCTCTTCGAGATTCTGTTGTTGTCTTGCAGCAGTTACGATATCACCGGGTAGTGTTTTTAAAGATTTTTTTGCTTGTTTAGATCGTTTTGCTATTTTTTCAAGCACGGTAAGAAGATCTTGGGGTTTCCCTTGTTGTTCGATGGCTGATTTAACCTCGCTGGTCGCACTAGTTATCGGTGTGAATAACTGTTGTGTATCCATGATTAAATCCATTTTTGATTGTTGACGTGTTTGTAATTTCTACTTGAGAGAATCCCTCACCGGGATAAGCTTTTTAATCGCTGCTAATCTCTCTCGGGTTAGTTTAGTTGCTAGTGATTCTTTGACCATATTGTAAATTTATATGATTTTTCAATTTGAAAATTGCGTAGCAATTTCAATAAATGTATCAACACACACGAGTATTCATCTACAATAAAGATATCCTCGAAGATGCTATCAGAAAAGCATTTGAAAATGGAAATGGAAAATCTCAAAGAGATTTCCACATTGAAATAGTATTAGATAATCTAGGCAATGAGAAGTTTCTATTGACGGATCAACTGTTACAACTTCAACGAAACGTTATAACATCAATCAAGTTAAACCGTGATC
This sequence comes from Unio pictorum, assembly GCA_030141615.1. Classification (NCBI taxonomy): domain Eukaryota; kingdom Metazoa; phylum Mollusca; class Bivalvia; order Unionida; family Unionidae; genus Unio; species Unio pictorum. Next base: position 19,638,908 of record JARLTB010000001.1, read on the forward strand.
AAATAATGCAATACACGCATGTGTGTACACCCGTCGATGAACTAAAAAAAATAATCGGTGAAAATCTCCGTTGAAAATCCTTCGGATTTTCCATTTCCATTTCCAATAGTAATTATAGAAAGTAATTATGATCAATAATAATGATTAATAATTATGATCAGTAATTATATTTTTTTAGTGTTATTTTTTAAATTGCTTTGCAATTTACAATCAAAGACCTTCACGGGGGTTTTCAACGATGTATAATTACCGCTGACATAATTACCAATCATAATTATTTTCTATAATTACCAATGGGAATATACGCGTATATTATACCATGCCAACACACGCCAAATATTTAACATTCGACGACGAAGAAAAAATTGGCTCGCTGAGAGGAATGATGAAACCCATAGACATAGCTAAGTCATATGGAATCAGATTAACACGATTATACAAAATCTGGACGGATTCAACTCCTGATAAGAAATTTCCTAATGGATTCGTCGGTGTAAAATCTGGTAAAGTATTAACGGAGCAAATTAATAAATTGGAGGATCGTGCTCGACAACCGCGAAGAAGCCTTGATGAATTTAAATATATTAGTGGGAAATTATCTGCGGAGATTAAAAACTACTCCGATCAAATACAAACTCTGCAAAATTCCGTAAAATTATTATCGAAAATTCAACAACAAAATCAACAACTGGAAAAAACCATCATTGAGAAAAAGAATGAAAATGTAAAATTACGCGAGGAGATTAAAAAAATCAACGCGGAGATAAAGCGACAAGAAGTAATGTCAGCGGAGCGAGGAGAAACATACAAGAAAAACAAAGCAACACTTGAAGATAATGACATAGTGCTACAACGCCAACAGGAATTTATCAAACAACAACGATGTAATCTTGAAAATGGAAAATTGGAGATTTTCTCCTCTGGATTTTCAACGAAGATTCCAGAAGATAATCCCCTGGATTTTCAGGGTAAAAAAACGAAAGTGATTTATCGATGATAAATCATCCGATGATAAATTATCATGGAAAATCATTTGAAAAATATTTTAATCAGAATTTTGATGAAATTATTCAATGAAAGTTTTATCGTATTGCTTTGCTGCAGCGCTAATAAGTTCTTCCTCGTTGAATATATCCCCGATAGATTTCAATAACATTTTTAATAGTTTCGATATTGTTACAAATTCTTTCAGTGAATCTTCTTGACGAGTTTTCTGTAATTGATAAATTATCTCATTTCGTTTCCTCATTAAGATTTTTCCAGTACGATATTCTGAGCGATAAGTTGGATAATCTTTATCACGTGAAGCAGATATTTTTTGATATTCCGTGTCGAGCCATTCTGAGGTAAACACGCTATCGTTGTGGAGATCTCGTACACGGTCGAGTTCGGTTTTTATTTCTTCGATGATTTTATTATTCATGATTATATATAAAATATTTTTATTTAATTGTTGAAAAGTAATTTCAAGGATTTCCATTTTCCTCCTCATAATCTGCCCAACTCTCATTTAAACGTTGTTCTTCTTCGTAATTGTTTAACAATTTTACAGCATTGTTCACATCACTGTATTTATTAATAATCGGTGTTTTTTTTTTTTTAAATTTCTTACCGTGTACTACATTTTTCCAGTGTAAAATTGTTTTATCGTAGTTGAAATAATCTTCTAATTCCGATTTTGCATTTTGTAATTGTGTCATAAAATTTTCGTTGTATATGTAATATTGTCGAATTTGAATTCTCGTCGTTGTCGTTTTCGTGAATTAGTTATCATTATATATATATATATATATATATATATGTGTGTGTGTGTGTGTGTGTGTGTGTGTGTGTATGTGTGTGTGTGTGTGAAAATATTTGTCTAAATTATAATTCGAATAATGAGAAAAAATTACATATACGTGAATGAAACTCTACAGTTGATATTTTTTGTATACGTCGTTGAATAAATACCATCGGCGGCGTGTCTCACAGATTCAACGTGGATGTTAGAATATTTAGCCGCTGAATACAACGACGAAAAATCTTCAATGACGTTATTATAAAACGCCGTCACAGGTTTCCGTGTGGTGTTTTTACTCTGTTGAGGATTTTTATTATAACAATTTTGTTGTGGAGTAACAATCCTTAAATTGTCAACGCGGTTATCTAATTTATCCCCGTCGATGTGATCGACTACAAAACCGTCGTTGATAGGTCCAATAAAAATTTCAACGATAAATCTATGAGCTAGATAATTTTTTCGTTGAAGTTTATTTCTAACAGTAATTAGTAAATAACCCATATTACTAACTTGACCAATAGGAACCAACCAACTTGACCAATAGGAACCCTTCGTCGTCGATGTCTGACATTTTCATTTCTTGATGCTTCGTAATTAACGTAGATTGGGTGTGAAACATATTCGTCGTCGTTCATTTATTTTATATGAGGTTTTATTTGTCTAATTCATTATTATTTTTATTTACGTAATCCTGCTGAGATTTTATAACCGGAGCAAGATGATTAATATGAGTAAATACGTCATAATATCGTTTAAGTTCTCTATATCTTTTACCACCACAATTAACGCATAATTGAGATTTTCCTTTTTACACCTACACCACACACAATACAAGGATGTGAACCGAAACTTTCACGTCGGACACTTTGCATATGATATCCACAAAATTTTCTCTTTGACAATTTATTACACGGGGTTGTTGACCCTATCATAAGCCATTTGCAATTGTTCATTATATTTAAACCAAATATTTAATTAATTAAAATTTAGAATATTTGGTTTAAATATAATTTTTAATTAAATATTTGGTTTTATAATAATGAATGAATTATATCGCACTGAAGAATTACACTCGAGGATGAAAAATATCGCTGTAAAATATTCATCTGAAAACTCGAAGAGTTTCAACAATGAAAAATTACTCACGGATAGTTTCACAATTCCATCAGTGGCAGATCATTTCGCGAGAGAGAAAAACTCATGGAGACCAACACGGAGTGATATTCTCGCAGATGTTAAAGCAAGCTGCGTTGAATACAGTCATGGAGGATTGTGGAATACAAAATACACCCGTGAAGGTATGATTTCAATCGATATATCTGCGTGTTATCCTGGGAGTTTTCTAGGAGAAGGAGAATGTTACCACAACCCGATCTAGATAATATAATTAGCGAACAACGAAAACAATTTCCTGATTTTAATGAACAACAAATCATGGATTGGTCTAAACAGTTATTTGAAATTGAAAATGGACAAGCTAAAGATTTTGGACGAAGAATAATCGGTAAATTTACTCAAGGTGGAAGATGCGTGCAAAATATTCTTCGCGGTTGATCATAGATAAAGTTGAATGTGATTTTATTATAGATGATTTAACGAATCAAGGAAAACTTGGAACTCGTAAAACGGCTTTTTTTTAACGGGGATGATATAGGTACAAGTGTTACTTATTGTGACGGATTTAGTCCCCAATATACACATCTGAGAAGTTCTATGCTTAGTTATTCTGCTATTACTTTATTTTCCTAATACCGCTGTTAGAGTAGCTACTGATTCGATGTATATACACGAGAAATACAGATCAAACGTGGCTGCATTTACAGATCCGGAAGAAAAATCGGGGTGTTGGAGATTTAAAAAGGAGATGCTACACGAATATTGTAAATCCGCTGATGTTCCCGTCAAAGATGATTATTTTTAAAAAAATGCGATATCAGAATTTTCTAATGCACCACCGATATCTGATCCAATATGCAGATGGAAAACTATTTACTTAAACGGTTGTGGTGGGTCAGGAAAGGACAACTCGTGTGATTGAACTATTTCATAGGAAAAATCCAACGGATTTTCACGCTAGCGTTTCCAAATCAAATATGATTGTGCTAACACCAACTCATACACTTGCCAGAGAGATGATACAACGAGGAGTAAATGCTTGTACATATCATAGCTTCTTTAGATGGCAAGGTAATACGTGGACTCCTGATCGAATGGGAGAGAGATTTATTCCTGATATTATTATATGGGATGAAATATGCACGGCATCGTTGAAAATATTACAAATATTCCTTGAATGGTTGTCAACGAAAACAACAAAAATTATGTGCGGCGATCATGGTCAACCACCACCATTTGTCGGTGTATCTCCACATGATTGGTTGAAATCACACGTAGATTATTACGAAGAAATTAACACCGACCATAGATTACTTAATGAACAACTACGTGAATTAAAAAGTAAAATTAGGTTGCAACCGGATTATATTCAACTAGGAATATTCAGAGAGATGATTCCAGAAACTCCATTAGAGGAATTTTTAACATCATGGAGACCAAATGATATGATAATCGCGAGTAGAAAAATAATCAGAGACACACTTCAACGGGTATTATTCCAAATACATAAAAAAATTATAACATTTCAAGTACCACTCTGTTATAAACCTTCAGATACACGGCGGCAAAATATCGAAGTTGATATTCCAGGGGGGAATGAGAAGTAGCATTTAGTATTAAATAATATTGTCTTCGTTGATATTAATGTTGTCGAAGACGCATTACGTGTTAATAAATCTCCGTGGACGTTAGGTTATGCAGCGACGATACACTCCTCACAAGGATTGATTATCACAGACACAATTGTTTATATCGTAGATAATCATATCACATGGTCGAATTTAATTTATTTAGCAGTGTCACGAGTACGGAGGATGAATCAACTTCGAAGAATTATTTTAAACGACAATAACATTATCAACTGCGTTAGTTGAGACCACAAGGTGGTAATTGAGTATCCTCGGGTATCACTTGCAGTTGTTCACGAGTAAATCCTCGCTGAGGAGCAGTTGAATCCAATATTTAGATTGCTGGTCTACCAGTGGAGCGTGTTATAGTAGATATTTTATGTGTAGTAATACTCCAAATAGGATCAGTAGCTCTTTTTTTTACCACCTTCAAGCTCTCCTGGTTCATATAAATACCTAACAGTGACATTACCGAGTATTTGATGTTTTGAAAAATCTTTTCGTAGGGGTTTAGGTATATATTTTTTCTTAATCGCGTTGTTAGGCTTCATGTTGATTGTTCGAGTAATCTCATTATTGAGAGCGGTAATCACAGCTGGTAATCTCTTGACCCATTCACGAGATCATTTATGTTGAATAAATTCCTTCGCGTATTGATATCCAAATAACCGCTCAGCAAGTGTCCGATTAAATCGTTCAACAATTGCCTGATCGCTATGTAGTGCAGTATGTCCTCGTCTGATGGTGACATTATGATGTTTCATCGTTGATAGAACCGCACCCTGAAATTTCTTGCCAGGATCAACTTGTAAAAGATTTGGCCAGCGCAGAGTACCCCTTCGATAAATCCTTTCAAACGCAGAAGCAACTTCAGTTGATGATTTTGTTTTTAACGGTTCTGCTTGTTTGTATCGACTCGCAACATCAACTACAGTTAGCACGTATTTGTAACCACCATCATGCGGTATAAATAATATATCAGCCTGATGAACCTGATTAGGAACGGTCACATCAAAATGCGAGTAGTTAATTTGTTTAGGCGACGGTAGATAAATTTGCCATATCGCCAGTTTAGATAACCAATCAGCCGCTGTAGTATATTTCACCTTCGCGGCGCTAGCGAGTTTATTGATTGCTGCTTTACCCCTCCAGTATCATTTTGGAGAATAATAAATACATTCCATGTTGTTATTAATTACCAGCACCTAACATCAATTTACCTTTCATAGCCGATTTTATCAACCATGAAGCCAATTTTTCTTTGAATGAAACACTAGTGTTTCCAGTGATAGAATTCAACGCATGAATTAATTTTACATCTGCGAGATGACGTTGTTGTAAATCACCGCTCCGGTAAGCTATATTGTGTATCCGACAAGCCTCATCGATAGCATTTATCGGTGATTCTCCACGATTTGGATTATTTTCACTATCAAGTCTGATATCTAATCGTGTTCCCGGTCCACAATAATTATATCCTGGAAGATGTTTTTCACCTGGATACTTTGCCCATGGTGCTCCCGGAAGTTTAGTTAACTTGGCGGCGATGTCACCACCGAGTTTTTTTTATAAATCTAATTTTTTGGGTACCACACTGTGTACAATTACCAAAAAGTGCCCATCGATTATTTTTAGTTGTAACCGTCGTTGGGTTATTTGTATCAGTACGCGCCTTGTATTTTACACAATATAAATCCATAATTTATATATAACAACATGAATGTAATTGATTATTCAGCTACTCGACGACGAGAACCTGTTAAACATCATGCAATGTTACCAAACTCTATTAGAATGATTATAATTGGACCATCTGGAAGCGGTAAAACTCAATTGTTACTTAATTTAATAACCCGATGGATGAAATGGGATAAATTGTATTTGATAGCTCCAAGTCTAGATGATCAACGATATTATAACGTGTTAAAAGATTGAAACGACAGCGCAATAGAAAAATCTGGCGAGGGTATCATTGAATTTATAACTGATATCGATGAAGCACCGAACATCGATTCCATCGACTGAGATATTAACAATTTAGTCGTATATGATGATATCATGTTAGACAATCAAAAAAATCCCGATAGGATATTTTCCAGAGGTAGACATAAAAAACTGACGTGATATATATTGCTCAACGATACACACAAATACCAAAAGTCATCAGAGATAATTGTAATTTGTTATGTGTGTTTAACGGAGTTGATACACATACTCTTAGAAATATTTGGCAAACTTAGTGCAGCGGTGATATGGATCATAATATATTTAGAAATTTCTTTAGTCATGCTCAGTCAATTCCACATGGATTTGTGACGATAAATTTATCAGATCCTCGAACAAGATATCGTATCGGACTTGATAGAATATTTAGTTGAAATCATTTACATAAACATCGTAAAAATATTCAATCACCGACGACGTTTCACTATGAATACCATTTTTTTTTCTTTGTTTGTGTACATTCGATTTAATTTATGTAACGCACGGGCATCTTTTTTTTGCTACTGAAGTCAATGATGCCTTTTGTTACATATTATTGAATCTTTGACGATTATAGTGTGCATACTATGGGGGTTTCTTTGTCTAAAAATTAGTCTGTTCACTCTCTCTACTACTATTCGCATTAAAAACCTAGTCATCAAAGCGTTATCTTTGCTTGAAAAATTAGTCTGTTCACACTCTCTGCTGCTGGGCAGGATTGGGAAGAAGATAACAGAAGCAACTGTTCAGTAAAATGGTCCGCAATTATTTGTCTCCTTGTTGCAAACTCAAATAGGCAATCGCGGCACCGATGACATCCTCGTCATCATAGCAGACACGAATGCCAAAGTTGGCAAATATGCTCTAAACAACTGGAATGATCATTATGGACATTCTTGAAAGAGGGAGACGGCTGCTCGAGTTCGCAAACTACAGCAAATTGGTACTATCGAACACCCTGAGCCAACATAAAGCTTCACGATGCTGTACATCACATGCACGAAATGTAACCCAACATAACAAGATCGACCATAATCTGGCATCAATAGAGCAAACACAATGATGATCCTAGATGCTGATTTTGGGAGTGATCACGACCTCTTCATTGGGAATTTCCGAGTGAGGCTGAAGAAAATTAACACGCCAAAGACAATCAGGCTCAAATGCAACCTCAAACAACTGAAGGACTCTAACATATGTAAATCATTCCAAGCCACCATTGGAGGTGAATTTGCTCAACTCCTTGTGATGGATGTTGATGTTAAAGTGATGACAGACACTTTCAAGACAGTCATGACAACAGCTGCCAAGGACATCATTGGCCTCCATGGCCCAAAGAAAGAACCATGGGTTACAGAAGCAATTCTGAATTTGTATGATGCCTGAAGAAACCTATTTAAAAAAGAGACACACAACAGGGTCAATGAAGTACCGAGAAATAAACAAGAATATTAGAAAGACTTGAAGAAAGCAAAAGAAGATTGGATTGTACAATAGTACACATATATAGTGCACATAAATAGAGAGCAGTCTGATAACAGCAGAAAGGCGTTCCAAATTGTGCAAGACAGCGCCGAACAGAAGCAAATAAGAGTCAGTACCATTAAAGACGAAATGGAAAATGCCTCACAGAAGCAAGTGACATTGTAGAAGATGGACTAAATATTGGAAAGAACTATTCAACCATCAGCCTACAGGTGACTGAGAAGTTCTCAAAGAAGAGGTGGAGTCAGCAATAAGAGCACTGAAGAATGGGAAGGCAGCTGAAGTAGACATGATCAGCCATGGTAGTAAGGTGATGCTGAAGGTCATCTTGAACAAACTGAACCCACAAGCAGAAGAAGTAATAGCTGTAGAACAGGCAGGGTTCCGAAATGGACGAAGCACAACAGAACAAATATTCAATCTTAGGGTTCTGTGTAAAAAATACTCACAACATCAACAAGACATCTATCATGTGTTCATGGATTTCAAAAATGCTTTAGACAGAGTGTGACATGAGGCATTGTGGGCCACAATGAAAACGTTCAACATGTACCAAATGTTGACCAATTCCATTATACAGCTGTACGCAAAGGCTACCAGTGCAGTAATTGCTCAAGGTTCTGTGGGGGACTAGTTCACGACAACAGTTGGAATACGGCAAGAGCTGTCTCCTGTCACCCACGCTTTTCATTTCTACTTAGAGCCCTGAAAAACCAATCTGGGACAGTCAGCATTCGAGGGCGTAACATCACCAACCTCCGCTTTGCAGATGACATCGATGGGCTGGCAGGCAGTGAATACGAACCGCTTCAGTGAAGAACCTGGATGAAACATCTTCCAGATTTGACAAGGAGATAAACACCGAGAAGACAAAGCTGATGACAAATAGTGGAAAACAAACCTATGGCAAGATTAAAGTCAGAAGACAATCCGTTTCGATCCACTCTTACACTATAAAAAACCGCAGTACACTGCATTCCTTCACCTGTTCTCGTCACAAGATGTGGACAAACGTAGCATCGTCTGCCCTTGTTTCGTCACCCAAATTATCCCATGTGTGTCCGATCATCATGGACAATCACTCGAATGACTGACACAGCCTTTTGGAAAAGAAGGATATCTGTGGAGAGGCAAGGCTGCTTGAAGCGAGTCCTTATCTCCGGGCCAAAAGTTAGACGAAATTTAAGGGAGAGAAGATCAGTGAGATGCCCTCTTTTTTAACGTAATGATGTTAACATAAAACTTAAATACCTTTTTCTCGGCAACTCATAGGTCACGAAAATATTTTCTTTTCATTGCCCTCAACCTACAAACTAATGTAAAATGTTTGTCCAAGTAGCTTGTATGTAGTATATTGTACGTGTTCTATCACTTGATGTATATTGGAGAGTATATCTCTATTCCCCACTGAGATTAACCCGGTGCACACCTGTTCCTACCATAGTTGCATAATTGTTGCAACATTGTTACCAATCTTCACCTCACCCCGTCCATTCCTATTGTCCCTATACAATCACACAACTTTCCCTGTCGCTATATAAATCCAATAGTTTCCATGTTTAATTGCCATTGAGACTATACGTGCCCAGGGTGATTATTAAAACATTGATGCATTTTCCTCATAGACCCTATACAGCCAACTATGCTATTAGGGTGATATTAAAAATCATAATAAAACTACTATTTAGTGTTTGGGTACATTTTCGTCTGAAATAAATACACATCTAAAATAATTCAAATGAGTGTTTTTGTTTGTTTTTATGGTTTAACGCCATTTTTAAGCACAATATAGGCTATACATGGAGGCCAGTAATAATGGTGGAGGAGGAACCCGGAACACCCCCGGAAAGAACCACCGACCCACGAGAAACTACTAGCAAGCTTTCTTGCATAACTACATTAGCCGAATCTTAGACTCGAACCCACGCCGACAGAGGTGAGATGGCAGTGATCCGTAACGGACAGCGCTTTAGACCACTCGGCCACTCGGGGCCCCACTTCAAGTGAGTGAGTGAGTGAGTGATGGATGGATAGATGGATAGATAGATAGATATATTGGTCCTATAAATGAAATTAAAACATATGGGCCCAGGCCCCGTGGATATATCGGTTCTTCCCCCCCCCCCCTTGCCGGGCCTGTTTGTGTGTGTGTGTGTGTGTGTGTGCGATTTGGATTTTTAACTTAGCTTTAACAAATTTTTTCAGTCATATCGCTTCGATGTCTTCAGTTTATAGTAACGTCCCAAAGCAACCTTAGACCACAGGAGTCTGACGTTTTATCAATAAAGTACGGCAAAAGCTCTGAAAATACCTTATCGGTTATTATTGATAAAACGTCAGACTACTGTGCTTAGACTGACAACAATTTACAACCGTGTATGAGGGGCCCCGAGTGGCCGAGTGGTCATAAGCGCTTTCCGTTACGGATCACTGCCGTCTCACCTCTGTCGGCGTGGGTTCGAGTCTAAGATTCGGGTAATGTAGTTATGTGAGAAAGCTTGCCAGTAGCTTCTCGTGGGTCGGTGGTTCTTTCCGGGGTTTTCCCGGGTTCTTCCTCCACCAATAATACTGGCCGCCATGTATAGCCTATCGTGTGCTGAAAAATGGCGTTAAAGCCTAAAAACAAACAAACAAACAACCGTGTATTCCACAGCAAGAGAGATAATTCTTGCAGGACTAGATAGGGCTACGAGTTATCCTCTCATAAGTGATATATTTTCAATGTTGTGTATCACATTTGCAATCAAAATCATTAACAAAAGTATGATATAAATATAAATTACAGTACCTTCACTTACGTCTGTCTAGGCATGACAGAAACCACATACAACTTTATATAATGTACCAATAACAACAAACTTTGTTTAGTATGTCTGTATGCAACCATTAGTTCTGTTTCCCCCCCCCCCCCACGTGTTTTTATTTCAAAATGTTGGTACCATTATACCAGCAGTCATAATGAAGAGTGGCACTGTGATGTCATGCCATAAACAGTATCTCTGATGGCCTTTACCGGAACTCGTCTGAATTGTCCTAGTGGGGGGGGGGGTAATATTTAGAATCATAATCAAACTACTATTTAATGTTAACTAAACTAAATGGCCAATTGGATGCACTTTATGAAATAATGCTAATGGTGTTTTATAGAAACCTAAAGATTCTAGCATTTAACAAAGCCTTAATTACAGTTTCAGAAGCTCGCCATGATTTTTTTTTTTACTACGAAAACAAAATCTTTATTAGAAACGGAAGGAGAATAACACTGGCACAGTTAACTCATGGGAAGGGTGTTATCATTAGTTTTCCCTTGTATCAAGTCCCGTGGAGGATAATGGGATTCAATCTTTGTGTGTGATTAAGATTTTTTTTTACGTAGCTTTAACAATTGTTCAGTCATATCGCTACGATATCTGCACAGGCACTTGATTTTTGGGAAATTAATTGCTCCACTCACCATATATATGTTGTGTGGTGAGTGTACATATTAATTTCCCCAGAATCAAATGCCTGTGGACATCTGCAATGTGGCAGTTTATAGTGTTGTCTAGCACTGGGGTATCATGCCGCAAACATGTAGCATGATGTTTAACCCAGTCACTTTATCCTGACACCAGGGCGACCAGTCCTAACACTAACAGCTTAATGTTGAGCGCCTAACGAGGCAGCTGTTAGTACATAACAGTTTATAAGTCTTTGGTACGACTCGGACGGTGATCGACCCATGACCTCCCGCTTCCGAGGCAGAAGCTCCAACCACTAGTTCACCTGAGCCGTCAGCAGTTTTTGTAAAGTATTCGGTGTGATTGCGGGACAAGGATGGCTATAGACAGGTACATACATTTGTGTATATTTTATAAGCTTGGTTTTGGGCGAGAATATGATCATAAAGCAGATTAATAGTGTGGTTCTGAGCCGGGACACAAAACTTATCCATATAAATATATCATATCAGAGTTAGAATAGTTTAGTAACTATTTTTCAGCAATAGTATTGTTCACGCTCAGCATAAGCAGCTTGTATGGTGTTATATGGTGAGTGTATACATGAATTTACTCAGAATCATGTGCCTGTGAATCAACTTTATTTTCAAAACAGTTAAACTATGCGGCACACACGTCAACGCCGAAATATAACTGACTCAAAAGGTTATACTTAATAACATCAATGCACAGCAGCGTTTGCTCTATTGACGCATAAGATATAGAGGATATTTGCTTGAAACGAGTGAATAACGGATATATTTCATCGAGTGGATGAAAAACTCAGTATTTTCACGAGTGGCGAAGCCACGAGAGAAAATACTAGAGTTTTTTTTATCCAAGAGATGAAATGTATCCGTTATTTACTCGTTTCAAGTAAATATTCTTTTTTATTTTATGCTCACATACGTTGCAGACGCCACAGATATGACATGTACACAAGGAAAAAGTAGTTCACTAACAGAAAATAAAAGGGAGGTAAGTATGTTCTGACCCAAAAATGTAGTTCCTGTAGTGAAAAAATAGTTATTTTTTCAGTTATTTTTTTCACTTGTTATTTTTTCACTGCAGTGAAATATCAATATTATTTTAACTAGAAAATCAAGTAATTCACTGCGGAGCATAAAATAAAAATAAATATTTTCAGTCATTATTTAGTGCATTTCTGTAAATTGTAATTTAACGTAGTGCACTAATTATTATTTTATTGATTGTATAATAGTTAGTATGCATCGCTTAATTAATTCCCCTGAATTGACCCACTTTCACAACCAAACAGTTGCGCGAAATTTAAATTTTGAGATGGGTCAGTTGCAGACACTGGAATAGATACGACAGAACAGAAATTTCTTAAATTGGTTAATGGTTTAAATGATAGATTATCATGGCTGTTGTGACTTGGCAAGTTAGACTTTCTACAAATTACATATGTATCAAGAATTGAAAATAATTTGAACTTGTAATACTGTTTGCCAAATATTTGAACAAATGAGAAAACAATTACTATAATAATAATAATAACAATACTAATACATGTTATTAATATTGTTATTATTAGTATTATTATTATTATTATTATTATTATTATTAAGGAATAAAAGAAATTGTTATAAAAAAAATATTACAATTCTTGTATAGTAGTTTAAAATTTGATATAGTTAATATACTCTGAAATTTACATTGTTTTATACAAGACAGAATGACATTTGCTCATCACAATGGTCTTCTGGTTTTTTATAAGTTAGGGAAATCCCTATTCTTTTATGAAGAAAAAATAAACATCTTTTAAATTGATTATTATTCAGAAATATGACATTAATCATTAAAACTTTGAAGAAAACTGATCATATAATATCAATTATGCATATAAAATATTCATTCCAGCAAGTACAACAAAAACATGAAACACAAAAGTGAAAACTGTACTCAATGCATATTGTACAGTAAATGTTATCTGACAAGATTATTTAAAACCTTTTCAAATCTGAAATGTTGTCACCTTGCTCTGATTAATTAATACACTTGCAGAACTAGTGTTACCAAAACTTAAAGATTGTTATATGAAAAAAATACATATATGACCTCTCACAAAAAATAATTTATACTGTACTATTTTCCTACATTGTTAATTTTGCATAGAAGCAAACAGGCATCAAACAAAAGAAACATATATTGAAAATAATACACAACATATACTACTTTTTTCAAGATAAGACCATACATGCATGGGTGATTTTGTAAACAATGGAGTGGTGGTAATAGACATACAAATATGTTCTTTTTGTTTTAAAAAATTGCTTATGTGTACAAAACCAGAATGATTATAAAATAAAAAATGTACAGTTATTGATCTACTATTAAGGTATGCACAATTTACTGATTGATTGGTTCTGTAAAAATCATTTGCAATATAAAATTTCAAATATAGCTACATGAAAGTATATTATTGTAATCTTTCACATCAATAGTATTTTGAAACATGTCACTGATTGACTGGGTCTATCCCAACAATCCACAATAAAGTGATTTGTAAACATCAATCATACATTTATATTTTATGGTAAGTATATAATTGCATATCTCTAGGACCTGTTAATTTCCAAACCAAGTGTACAAGATAAAGGTCTGTTCCAACCTTCTACAGCCAAGTAATTTGGTGACACCATCCAGAATTCCATGTTATGCTAGACATATAACTAAATGCTGTTATTACATATCAATTTCAAAGCCAGTATAGGGTCTGTCCAATCCCTGTGAAGTCTAACTTACTTTTGAACATTAATAAAATAATTTTGTGTCAAATGGTTAGTGCTTCCTTCATAATACTCTGGGTGACACAATGTCTATTTATTCATCCAGTTATACAAAATTTGTAAAAAAAAAAATATAATATTGGTGTGACCGTAATTGTTTCTTTTTTTCAAATCATATAAAAATCCTTCACCACTGTGATTAAAACAAAGAATCATTAATTATCTCTCTGTAACATTAAAGTACAACATGATTAATAATAATTCTGTCATATATATATATATATATATATATATATATATATATATATATATATATATATATATAGAGAGAGAGAGAGAGAGAGAGAGAGAGAGAGAGAGAGAGAGAAAGAGAGAAAACAAATGGCAAAATAATTTAAACACTGAATGGGCCATGTCTGCTCTTTAACAATCAAAATCTTCATTAATGTTAGTGGTGCCTAGCACTTGTATGTGAAGTACATTATAGTTTTACACTTAACAAACTGGGCATCTTGTATGTAGCACATAACATGCTTCCGAAATGAATTTAATTAGCCCAGTAATGGTTTATACTAGGAAAAGCAGAGATGTTAGAATGAAGTCTCTTCCACCATACGTTAGATAATACTTCTCCTGGGTGCACACCATCAAAGCATAGCCTGAAATTGTAGCTCCATTGCTTCTTCTTATTTGTTCTGTTCCTATAGTTCTATATGTCCAGGCTATATATAGGTGAAAATGAATGCTGTCGCTCATTTAAATGCAGTACTAGCTCAATTACTAAATCAATTTGCTCCTTAAGCTGAATATCCTACTCCTTGAATAGTTTGGGGTCATCATGCCCTTTACTCATGTTCAATTCATAGACTGAGATATGAGGCATCTCAAGAAATACAATTTTACAGTTTTCATTTCTGCAGAGTTGGATGAGCCTACCATACTATGATTCAAAACGCTGCACAACTTTTCTGTAGTCTTCAATCCTTAAAATAAAAACCTTCCAGTTTATTAGTGAGATCGCATGTCCCTAGCCATATATAAATGCATAGTTTCCCATAGCCAATGTTGGTCTGTACACAGAATAACTGTTCTGCAATTCTTGCAAACCTTATAGATGCAAAAATAACTAATATTCCAAAGTTATTCCTGGTTTTATACTGCTGATCCAAACACCTTCCCTTGCAAAGAATTTTAATAGCTTTGGGATACTCATGCTGCACACTAGGATGGCAGTTTTTGGTGATATGGAAATTGATAGGAAATGACAATATTGGTCTTATCATTCCATTGTTCACAAGCTTCACAAAATATGGATGCAGTCACAGTTGCTTCTTCATGTATAAGAGCCAGTTACAACTATTTTTGCAACAAAGTTATGAAATGATGTCATGCTACTGTATGCTAAAATTTGGAAATGCAGCAGTAATATTATGTGAAAAAAGAAGGATATATATGGTATGAAAATACATATGCATGAAGTTTATTCATAGTATTTTAAATATAATGACATAAAATGTTCACAAGAAACCCTATAGGTCAACAAACTTGTAAAACACACAATATGAGCAACAAAATGAAACATACAATTATTGTACATTTCCAGTTGTAATAATACATTGTAAATGTAATTACTAAACTAAATGTTCATCGCCAGTGCAATATCTTAATGTTGCACTTAGGCTTAAATAAATGGTATGGATTGATCACCTGTGATAGGAAGCGTAGACAGGTCTTTAAATGAAAACTTGTATAGCAAATCTTGCATGCAGAAGACAGTGCCAAATGAAAGTTAAATCAATATACAGAATGCTTAATAAATCATACTAATCAATTTTACTGAGTATCCATGACATGCAACGCATATGTATCTACTGACACCACAAACATGTGAATTTTATTCCAGTCTTACTGAATTGTTGCCATCTCTTAATATTATTTAACTCTGCACATTTTCTATGATACCAGCCAGAACAAACATCATACTGTATCCAAAAATTCCCCTTCCACATATTCCATTTGGCACAGCTTGCAAATTTCATCATTCTTCTCTTCTAACTCCCTTTCATCAGATTCATTATCATCTTCTTTGTCTGATTCATACAGTATGGTACTGAACTCATTTTCTTTTTCTTTCTTGCCTTCATGCCTGATATAACTTGTTCCTGCTACAGGCTCACTGACACTTGCTACTGTTTCCTTACACTTGTCTCTTAATGTTGCCTTTTGTTTCACTTGCTGGTCAGTTACTTTATTTTCTGTATCTGTGTTGTCATCTGTTTTATTTGTGCCATGAAATATATGCTCTGATACATTTTTTTGTACATGATGTCTTTCAACAGATGTGGCTCTTCCAAGAATTTCAGAATTCGTCATCTTCTCTGACTGGATTATTCTTTCAAGCAACATTTCAGACATTTTATTCTTTCCATCTGCAGCGCGACATTTAATCCCATATGTTTTACAGAGGTTTTTCAGTTCTTCTTTCCTGAAGGATATAAGAAGTGACTTGTCTTCCAAAACACCAGACTTTAGCAAGTGATGAGAAACAACCTTGTATTTTGACCTATCCTCAGCGATGTTCTTGTAGGATAATGATAGTTTGGTGCAAGTCTGAATTTGAAATTCTTATCTGTTTTTGGTGTGCCATTTTCTTCTCAACTGACATTGCATGCAGAAAGTCCTTTCTAAAGTGATCTAGCATGACAGCAATAATTTTCTGAATTATCTCTTCAAAAAGTTTTTTATGCATGAGGCTTTCAGTGATAAATCATAAACCAGATCTGCAACTGAATTGGAGGGAGAAATTTCCTCAAAACATCTTTTGCATAGCATTCCAGACCAGAGATCATACAGTGCACCTGAGCCCAGTAATTCCCTTATACAAAACTGGTGCAGATTTGACCCAAAAATATTAATGTTTTTATCAATTAGTAATTTGAGACACTGGGAACACAGTTCCATGAAAAATTTAAACAAGTCATCACATATGTTGGCCAATCCTCTTGTGAGACACTGTTTTCTTTCAGTTTTAATCAAACTTTCGGGGTCATCTGTCAACTCTTTGAGATGATGCTCCAACTGCTTCAATCCTACCAAAAATGCCATTTTGCACTTGGCCTCAGCATAACATGACTGGCCTTGTTCGGATGTGTTATAGCAATTATATTGTTGGATACCATTATACTTAAATCGCAGCTTGGCCAGACAATAACCACCAACATACCGAACCTTACTTCTGGCACTACCTGTAATAGATGGTGAACACTGTCATTCTAAAATCTTTCTTGAAGAAATGGGGAGAAGTTTCTCCATTTCCTTCAACAAATATTTTCTAACATCTACTGTTAAATTAAAACACACATGGTACAATGCAGCCTGTGAATGGACAGGTTTATCAGCAACCATCAAAAAGCATGAAAGCTTGTACTAATTGGTACATGTGACACTTTTTGTAGAATTCAGATAAGCATTCTGGTTTGACAGCATTTCTAGCATGTTTATTCATCTGCAGGTCTTCAGTTAGCTGCATAATAACTTGAAACTGTTTAACAATGAATATCTGAACTCTTTTAAAATTTGCATCGTTTAATAGATGCATTGCAAGGTCATTGGTTTTTTCTGCATGGGTGTTTCAACAATGTCATTCATTAACCTATGAATACATTGCCTTATGTCAAAATCTGCAGGAATACTTGTTACATCTGTATCGTCTTCTTCAAGAGGTGAGTTAGCAAGTATCTCATTAAAATCATCATCCAAAGCTTGTTCTTGCTCTGGGAAGTCATCTTTTTCAGTAACTGCTTCATACTGAAATAGGTTGTCATGGATACCTGGATCTTCAGCCTCAATGTTTGCAAGGTATTCATATGGTCGAGTCCTGTAAAGAAAACAGAATGAAATGAGATTACATGAAAACGTGTATATGCAAATCCATCATTTACGAAAAAATATACACACACATTTACATGTGGTCACTTTATTTGTGGTAATTTCATAAGATATTATGATAAGTACATTATCATAATAGCACCTTCACATTTCAGGTTACTGTCAAGACTGAAAGTGCAAGATGGAGCAGAAATAAAGGCGGAAGATCTATACAGTACTTACAAACACGAATTACTGTGCAAAGGCCTGGAACCATTACAAGATATTCATTAATTTGGAAAGAATCTCAAGCATTTATTTCCTGACACAAAGAAACACAGGACTGGCATGAAGAAGAGTGCAACAAAATATGTTGGAATTTCCATAAAACCATCTGATGCTTTCAAAGATGGATGTCAGAATTTGTCTCAGCAGGAGCGTATAGACTTGATAAGAGGTGAACTTCAAGAGACATACAAACTTAATGAAGTTAAACTAGGTGTAGTAGAATGTTTGGTAGCAACAAGATTCTCATGCAATGGAGTTCCAATTTTCAAACATTTGACATTTCGAGAGAATGATTGGATCTTGAAAATTGCTGGCAAGGAAGTAGATTTAAAGAGCTTATGCATCAATAATGAATATGAATGCAGTAGGGATGGAATACAGGCAGTGTGTCAGCAAATCGAAAGTGTTAATCTGTGTGAAGGAACAGGACTAACCAAATCGGTTATATGTAAAAGAAATCACTTTGTTGAGACATTGGCCTCTGAAAAGACAGGTGAAATAAAGAAGACAATGAGATCGGTATATTGTCTGCGTGTCATAAAATATCTTGCCCAAGGGTCTAATGCATATAGGGCTTGTCAAAAACTGATAGTCACAGAAAGTAAGAACACGGAAGATGTAGTGGAAGAAAATGAAGATGATGAGGCACTCAAAGGATGTCATAAAAAAAAGGAACATTGGAAGATTTTAAGAATCTTATTCCAAATGCCTCCACTGAATTGTTAGACCTACTGTTATGTCTAGCAAAATATTGTGCTGTAAAGGATCCAAGAGGTCATCAATGGAGTAAGAAGGTAATTTCAGTTTGTTTAGACCTATACACAAGAAGTCCACAGGCATATAAAAGCATACGAGACAGTAACATACTCGTATTACCATCTCCAAAAGTACTGTACTTCTTTACAAGAACAACATACAGCATCATGTAGGGTTTCAAGATGATATTTTCAACTGGATGTATTCAGAAGCAAATAGATTAAATGTTCCTGTTGAGGGCTTAACAGATGGTATTGTTTTTGACGAGATGTCCATTTAAGAAGATCTACAGATTGCCAAAAATGGGGATGTAATTGAACTTGTTGGTTTTTCAGATTATTGAGATGAAGGCAATGTCATCAAAACCCTAAAAGATGGAAAGCAAATGAAGTCATTAGGTAATTATGCATTGCAGATGGTGTTCCTAGGGCTTACTGGTTTTCGATTTCCATTTGCACACTTCATCACCAGACAAGCCCAGGCATCAGAATTATATACATTGTTCTGGGGAGCAGTAGACAAACTATCTGTCTATGGATTTATTACTGCTTATGTAAACATGGATGGTGCCCATTATGCATATGCATGGAATTAATATGAGTTCAACGAACCTTAATGTGACAAGCCCGGTAACTCCTGATCAAACAGTCGTATTCACTATGGATTACTCACATGTCATCAAGAAAATATGAAACAATATTATGTAACGTGGGATCAAAAAAGGCTGCACTATAAATCTGGAATTGCCAGACAAGAACAACATTCAATGGCAGATGTGGGTTGATGCCTTTAACTGGGATAAGACAAGCCCTTTGCAAATACACAGAGCCTTAGCACAAGTACACATATATCCAAATGCCATGGAAAAGATGAGAAACCATCTGGCTGAAGAGGTACTAAATGATGACATGTTGAACCTTATGACTCAGTACCAAGCTTCATTGGGACAGAATGGAGCCTCGCTCTCAGGGGCAATAGACCTGTTAAAGCATACATCATGACTGATAAGAAATTTTCATGATCAAAGACCCATATCTCAGGCAAATGACATGAGGCTGCATCAGAACCTGGAAATCCTTCATTGGTTCAAGAGATGGGAGGAAACCATAGCCATAAGAAGTGATGTCACATCAACTGCAAAGTCAAAGAAACTTCTATCGCGTCAGTGCATTGAAGACCTCTATCGCGTCAGTGCATTGAAGACCTTTATGCATGCATTTTAGGCTTTGACCAGCTATGTAGAAAAGTCATAAACATGTCTTGGCATATTACTCCAGCCCAAATTAATTCTGACATTGTAGAAAATGAATTTTGTCAACAAAGTGCAACATACAATGGGCCCAACTCCCATCCAAATGCACTCCAATATAGAAGAAACCTCAATAACATAATTCTAGGACAGAGCAGTTTGTCAAGGAAAGGTAATGCTGGTACAAAATGTACTAATGCTACGTCATATGCCTTTAATAATCCACAACCACTGAGGAAAAAAAACTAGAAAAAGCCTCCATCCACACATTATTGAATTAAGACCCATAAGACTGTAGACATACTAATACAGTCACGATACTGCATTCACACAGCTAGATAGTCACTTGATCATTTGACTGAAGAAGGTTGGGATAGACATGATCTTTCAGTCAATTAGCTAAATAATGCTAATTTGTTTAAATTCCTTAATCACTCTTGATCTTGTGGACAGTGAGAGTGTAATGGTGTTGACACGGGAAGGTAGAATTTTACTTTAAAATCAAATATGGACATGTTGAAATTCTGTTAAATTATGTTATTATATTGTGACTTAAATTATGTTGTATACATGTAATTGATATTTTTTGTGCTATAAATCATCATAATTGCTTCACAATTATCGTTTTGTTTTAATATCAAATTAAGATTGACTAAAAGTAATCTTAATTGTGCATTACATTGGGCTATTTGTTTAAGCATAACTTAACATGAAATGACCAGCAAAATATGGTATTTTTGTTCATTTAGATTAAGCACTACAAGTCAATCAATGTACCGGTAGCATAAGTATCAACACTTGTCACTATGGTAAATTATAACTTAATTAGTCCTTGATTATGTGGCATTACAACTTGTGTGATTACCAACTGAATTCCTGGCAGCACTAATTTCTGATATTTTCCACACTTGTTTCACATTTCAAATATGGTTACTTTACAAATCAACAGTGTATATGTCACCAACTAAAAGTCTGAATTTTGGGGGTATTTCCATTTAGGCAATACATACACTTGATTTAATATTGTTCCATATATTCTATATTCTACAGTCAGTCAAAAATTATTAACTGCCAGTGCTCATTCTATTGTTTGGATAGTATATTATAAGGTTTCATGTCTGTCACCTGGGCATAACCTATATGTGCATTAAGTCCCTGGGGTCATATTTATTAACATATGTGTAAATCATTACAAACTTCAAGTACATTTTATTGATGAACACGTATGACTTGTAGTGGTTGTATTTTCATACCATCCTAACTCCTTGCCAGATAATAGCAAATGTGTAACATTTCACAAACTTACAAACCTGGCTCTATGGCAGCATGAAAAGTCCTCTACCTCAGGAACTGATGACTGATTACAAAAGACATGGATCTTTTCTGGTTGTGGGATGAAAGCATCTTTGCTAAAATTGATCACTCGAAGACCACTGAGTGTACGCACCAGTCCAAGAGCAACAGCCAGTTGACCAGGTTGAGAGATCTATATGCAGTCAATTTCAACTCTTAAGTGGAGAGAGAAAATAGCATTTCTTTATTTGTTTTGATTAGTAATTTACACTCTTAATGTTCATTTCATTTTGTGAAAGGGATATTATATACAAGCAAGAGAAATAATAATCAATTTAGTGTTGTGTATGCAAAGAAGGATGTCAAACATCAAAACAAATATATCCCAGAAAATCTCTATTTCTTAAAGGAGGTATCAATTACAAATTTTACTAATACATATTCATTATACTTAATGCAGAATTAACAAAGTTAACCTGCAGTTTAAATGAGAATAGTAAAACAAGCAGAAACAAAAAATATTTTATGTTACAACTTTTTAAATAAATTATCCAACAAACCTGTCGAGTGTCATTCCTTGAGACTTGTGAATGGTCAGTGCAAATCCTAGCTTCAATGGTAATTGAATTCTCTCTGCTAGATTTACTTTTTTCTGGGACTGTATACTCTGAAGATAACATTGATAGTAATAAAAAGAAGTATTAACAAATCCCCAAATGTATTCAACTGATTTATAATACTGATATTTTCAATTATTGCTAACAGTAACTCTCTCTCTCTCTCTCTCTCTCTCTCTCTCTCTCTCTCTCTCTCTCTCTCTATATATATATATATATATATATATATATATATATATATATATATATATTATGGTATAAACCTATTGGATATCTTTGTTATTTTTTTATTTTAGTTTGCTTTGGTAAAGGATCACACTTTATGCTTAAAAATGCAAAAACATTATCCACCTTTACACTTATTCTGAAAGCAAAGGTTGTGAACAGTATGTCCTGCATGTGCGTATATTGTGTTGTTTTACTGTGCTATGCTTTTAATTTGAATGTAACTGTATTATTACATGGTTTTTAAAACATTAAATTATTAAGGTTGCTAACATGTTCAAAGTTTAAATTTACATGTTACATTTTTGGTTTCAGTACATGAATATTACTTTAGATGTCATTTCTTATGAGTGAACAAGAACATATTTGTATGAAATTTCTAAACGAGCACATTTTATTAATAATGTTCTTAAATAAAGCACTTACCCATAAATGACATTTTGGGAATTGTAGCTGTCAATTTAATCTCATGAAAGAACACCGTCACACCATCTTCTTCACAGTTCACTAATTGACCCTGTGAACCATTCACTAGGGTGTCAGATATGTTTCGTATCAAAACTACAGGGCATTTCTTTTTCAACCAAAGCCTCTTTGGAGCCAATATGGTGGAGATATATTTTTTCTCACCAGCATCCAGAGCAACATATTCAAATAAATCACCTTCCATTTTCAATATATGCTGTCTGTTGTAATCATCCGCCATCTGATTGGTAGCAAAAAGTTTAAGACTAGACATCCCATCATCTGCCAGGGGTCTAGACAACTGGTCCATTAATGAAATGGTGGTCCTCACCAATTTCATTTTTGGCTCCAGATAGTTCAGCTATAGCATTGATTAACTCATATTCAATTTGCCTCACAATATCTTTAAAAATACTCTGTGTACAAACACCATGTTAAACAAATCTGATTCAAAACAATAACTGCCATCATCATCGTACAAGATATTTCTCATAGGTGGCAACTGGAAGAAATCTCCACAAAAAATAATCTGCATCCCACCAAACAATTTTGATGGGTCCTTTAAGGAACAAATAGATTCCAAGTTCTCAAAATGTTGCTTACTAAACATTGAGACTTCATCTACTATTAAAACATCAGCAGATTTTATTTTCTCATAAGTGGTTTTCATGTTGTTATTTGTTGTAATTAAATGACATATTTCTTTACATGTTAGCCTCCCATTTCCAATTCCAGACCACCTATGTATTGTCTCTGCACAAATGCTGGATGGATAATTGGTGCATGCAATGCCAGTTGTACATGTTAAATATACAATTTTGCCTTCCTCTCTTAAATATTGTACACATTCTTGTAACAAGAAGGTTTTCCCTGCACCTGCCTGCCCTCCAATGTACACATTATGGCCCTTTTTAATGAGACAAAATGCCTCATTTTGCTTTAAATTAAACATGATTGTCTACTTCTTACAAGTATTTTTTTTAAAATAAATTTTACTGATGAAGTTTAAAACATGTTACCTAAGTATGTTAATTTCAAATATGCAACATGCAACCTGATATTTTAAATGATTCAACCACATCCCATTGCTAATGACTAGGTCAGAAAGCATTTATAATCATACTTCCCGAAAATAAAGTTTTGTCAAAAGAAAACCCAATAAACAATGTTGATCAAAAACTGAAAATATGGTATACGCAAAAAAAAATTATGCACATATTCATTGTCCAAAGCTTTTCAAATTTTGTAGCCAATTTAAAGCTGGCTGCATCCCGCGATATGTCAAAACAGTGTAAGTCGATAAGTGCCGAAATTTCCGATTGTTATACTAATACAAAAACACGATCATCATGACAAAGTTGTTAATTCATTTATGAAAATGAGTATCTGCAATACTAAATTTATACTCTCATTAAGTTAACATATTCGAATTAATTATAACATAATGTGATCATGCTCATAACTATTTTTGCCGGGATACAAAATAATCTGCATCGTGAAACAGTCGTTGTGCATTGATGTTATTAAGTATAACCTTTTGAGCCAATCATATTTCGGCGTTGACGTGTGTGCCGCATAGTTTAACTGTTTTGAAGTTGATTGCTTAAGTTTTGTGCAGTGAAGAAGAATGTCTAATTCTTCCATGGAACAGAATTTATAAAGTTGAATCAAGTTATGGTAAGTAAAAACTTACTTTTGCATTTACCACTGTTCTGTAATTGAAGAAGGCATACGTCGTAGAGTCGCAAACATGGTAAATATAGCTCTTTTTACCGGTTGTCATAGTAGCTCGCGCTTGTCCCTAGATGAAAAATTCGCGAAAATCGCACGTTTCGGAGCCGTAACTTCAGTTTGGTACAAGGTAGAAAAGTCAATGATAGCTTGATGAATAGAAAAATATCTCAGGAGTAAAATAAGCCATAGAAAATGGTCGTATGCTTTTAAATAAAGAAATAGCAGAATGAAATCGAGGGTCATGGGTGGAACCAAGTGTGTGGAAGTTACGAACCTTCTCTGTTTATATATTAATATAGAAGGGGTCATATGTCTGAATGGG
Source organism: Unio pictorum (assembly GCA_030141615.1). Classification (NCBI taxonomy): domain Eukaryota; kingdom Metazoa; phylum Mollusca; class Bivalvia; order Unionida; family Unionidae; genus Unio; species Unio pictorum. The sequence continues at coordinate 19,663,951 of JARLTB010000001.1, forward strand.
TCATGGGGGTACTCTGAGGTATTTTTCTCACTCTGTATGTTTTTCTTTCTTTAGATTATTATTTTTTTCTTCACATCAAGCTCGCGTCGAGCACCTGTGTTGCAGGTTGGATTCATCAAGTTCTGGTCATATAACACAGGCACTTGCTTCCATCAGTAAGTATAAATAAGAAAAGGAAACTTATGAGAACACCCTCTCGTATTCACAAAGAAACAGATGAATAGTAAGAAAAAATTTTAACCAGTATACTTTAGATTTTGATCGGGACCAGATTTTATTGTTCTGGGACGGGGTGGCACCATTTTAAAATTGCTATCGCAGTAGCTGGAAAAAATATCTTACTCTGATTTGTTGCTATGTAACATCATTTTGTATTTATAGGTAAGTTAATTAAAGAAAAATTCTGAGACATGAAAATAAAAGTTTGTCGACTCTTAAGGAAATTTATCTGCCCTCCAAAAATTAAATGATCAGTAACCTATAGTAAATGAATTTGATGTTATTTTGTTTTTTTACTATGTAATTTAAACACAGTAACTAAAGTGTGATAGTTAAGAATGGGTGAAACAATGCACTTGCGTCATCATGGTGAGTATCAATTTCGTTCACAACCAAGAAAGAGTTAGCTATTTATTAGTGATGCAGTACTTCTGGTGTGTCATGCACTGAATAAGGCATATTTAGTTTGATTGGTGGTTGATTTACCATTATTTAAACAATAACTACCAATCAGGATTGCATGTAATGTATTTTCCTGTTTGTACTAATATTAGTGTCCCTACTTCATAGATGAGGTACTAATAATGCGCATCAATGGATGATCCGAATGAGATTCACACTGGAATGGTTTTTGTCCTAGTATCTTGAAAGGGTTCCTTATATACATTGAAGAAAAATACAGATTCTTCTAATTGCTGCAAATCTTTGTATAAAATAAAAAAAAGAGTAAAATTTAATTTATCTTCTTTATCGGACATTTTTATTTGAATTGTCCACATTATTAGTTCATTTGATAGCTACTTTTGTTTTTCAGCCTTTTTTATTCAATTTCATGCTACTGTAAAGTTTTCCAGAATTGAGTTAAAGATTTTAATAATTATTATTTAAAACATAAACAACAAATAGCAAATGATAGTTGAAACTTTCAATTAAATATTGACCTAGTTCAGAACTGGTAAACAATTTTTGTCTTCTTTCCTAGAGTAAAAAATCATCATGATCATGTGACCCTCATACAGGCATCTCTTTTACTCTGTAACTATTGTTTAAAATATACAAGTCTAGCCACCCTAACTAATGCTACCTTCCAAGGAGTAGAGAGGTGCATTACTGATGTGAAATCATTGATGACATGTAACAAACTGCAGATGAATGATTATAAAACTGAGGCCATTCTGATCACAACACAAAGACATTCTCATTCGCATTCTTTACCTCAAACAATAAATATATATCAGCAACACCAACATTAAATTCACAGTCAGTATAAAACATAGGTGTTACTCAGGACAGTACTCTCACATTGCACCAACATGTCATGAACATATGCAAGCCTGCATTTCTTGAGCGGAGATGCATCAGCTCCATTCACAAATATCTTTCAGTTGATGCCACTAAAACACTTGTCTTCATTAGTACTTTCAAGACTATTTTAACTCAGTTCTGTCTGATTTGTCTCAATATCTACTCTAGAAACTTCAAAAAGTTCAAAACACATCTGCTAGGATCATCTTTAGAGTAGCTATGTCTCTGTATGCCATTCTTCTGACAACCATATACTCGTTATTCCCACTATGAAAATGAAGTCTTTGGGCAATATTCTTTTGCATACCAGAGCCCAGGAACGTGAAACTAATTGTCCATTTAAATTACACACAATGACAGTGATCCCTTTCATGAGTGTTCTTAAAACTCACCTTCTTCAACTGCAAGAGCAAACTTAAATACCAAAAAATGCCTCCTATCTTAAATATTTTCAGCATTATTTGTTTTCCATTTTCATGGTGTTTGCTTTTGTTATTTGTATTCATATCATTTTAGATGTTGTAAAGTGCTTAGAGATTCTAAAGATTAGGCACTATACAAAGTCCTCATTATTATTATTATCAGTATTAATACAGATGCTATGATGAAAATTTCTCAGTTTCACGCCTTTACACTTGATGTCAAGTTCTTCTGTTGTAACCAGTTTTCAAGATATATGTTAGATTATCTTCAGATTGTTTGGATTTTGAAAGATTTAATACGTTTCTCAAGAAATAATTGAGTGGTCATACAGAATAACACCATCAGGCACAAAGTAGGTCATTATGAAGACCTCAACACTGTCAAAAAGAGATAGCTGAAATGGCATGGCCATGTCACTAGAGCCAACAGTCTATCCACAACAGTATTGCAGCGTAGTGTGCAAGGTGGTACATGTAGAAGGAGAGGTAGACAGAAAAAGTGGAGTGACAACATCACAGAATGGACCAGGAAAAGGTTTGCGGAGATTCAGGCATTGGCACATGATTAAAACAAGTGGAGGGAACTGGTCAGCTGTTCAGCAACACAGTGCCTCAACGACCACACTGGGTCAAGAGACTGATGATGATGACAGAAATCTTGGACAAAGACATTTCTTAAGTTTTATTTAGATTTCCAACATCAAAGTATTACTTCTCTACAAGGAACTGTCGATACAACACAGTTGTGGATACATCATACATCATTACCTTCCATCTTGGATTTTCGTTGGGACTCTAACTTGAATTTCTTAGAACATTTCATTACTAGAACTTTTAAAATTTAATTTGTGGATTAATTTTGGATTTGATTCTTTAAATTGGAAGTACTTTTTCCAATATATACATTGATTTTCTAGGGAAATATAATTTTTGTTACATTTTATAAATCTTGGGATTTTTTTTCTCCTTTTACTGTTACTGTTTATTAGAGCCAAAACACAAAACAATAGTAAATATGGTATGCATTGAATAACATATATTGAGGAATATTAAGATAGGGCTTTACAAGCTTCATGTTTTCTGTCATGGTGGACAAGAGGTATGATTAATGTAAACAGTCCTATATAATTTACCTGATGCAGGTGTAATAAATTTTTCATTAGCCATACTTCTTGAATGATTTCACTTAACTTTGCTTCTAGATTTTACTGATTAACCTATTTGTCTTGGACAATAGTATTATTTGCACCATTGTAAGGAATATAATCAAATCATAGTCGCAACCACTTTGAGGCTATGACATCATAGCTAATTTCACTGCATGACAAACCAGAAGTGTAACTTTCATATTCAATCCAAACAGACAAAATAAGCAGCAGAGAACCTTTGTATAATAGTGGTTATTTTATGGCCATCAAAGTAGTTAAATATGAACAAGTCTGGAATGTCTCCTTTATGATAATATACATTATCACTGGCTGAACATGCTGAAGGGATAAAATTAATGGCATGGAGCTGGCGTGTTGGTTACCTTAATTAATATATATAAGCAGCAGAGGGGGAGAACAGACCAACTTTTGGAGGCATTAATTTGGCAAACCGAGGCTTCCTTCAAAATCCTTTATAGAAGCATCCATTTGGCAAACCAGAATAATAAAAAAAGATGCCAAAGTTGTTGTCGCGCCTCCCCCCCCCCCCCCCTCAGCTGATATTGGGTTAAAAATCTTTTTTATGATAAAAATCATTTAGGATTTCAACCGAATATTTGATCCAAGTCCGATATGATATCTTGATCTAGGATCATGCCAATTGATCGTTACAAATCCATGTGGGATTGACTGAGCGTGACTAAAACAATTTCTAAAGAGATTATAATCCATATCACCGCCGCACCAAGTTTGCCAAATATTTCGCAGCGTATGTGTATCAACTCCGTTGAATACTGCAAGAATATTGCAATTATCTCTGATCACTTTTGGTATTTGAGTATATCTTTGAGTGACATATATCACATCAGTATTTTTGTGCCTGCCTCTGGAAAATATTCTAGCTGGATTCTTTTCATTGTCTAACATGACATCATCATAGACGACCAAATTGTTAATATTTCCATCAATATCATCAATGCTCTGTGCATTCTCGATATCGGTTATAAACTCGATAACATTATTACCGGCAATCTCTGAAGCGCTCTCATTAAAATCCTTTAACACCTCATAGCATCGCTGATCATCCACACTCGGGGCTACTAAATACAACTTGTCCCATTTCATCCATCTCGTTATTAAATTAAGTAACAGTTGCGTCTTGCCACTTCGAGATGGTCCGATTATAATCATATGAATAGAATTCGGTAGCGCTGCATGATGCTTAACTGGTTCTCTTGTTTTAGTCGCTGAAAAGTCAACTACATTCATGTTATTACATGTATATATAAATTATGGATCTATATTGTGTAAAATGTAAGAAAACACAATAAAGCATGTTAAGGCGTGTCATGCTCATGATGTTGCTTATAAAAGCAGAAATCTGCAAAACAGACATATCGCAGATGTGAAATTAATAATTAATTCATGCGTTGAATTCTATCACTGATAAATCCTTCAAGGAAAACCAGGCTTCATGGTTGATAAAATCGGCGATGAAAAGTAAATTGATGCTGGGTCCTGGTAATTAATAACATCATGGAATCTATTTATTATAGTGGAGGGGTAAAGCAGCAATCAGTAAACTCACTAGTGCCGCAAAGGTGAAAAATACTACAGAAGCGGATTGGTTATCCAAACAGGCGATATGGCAAATTTATCTACCACCGTCTAAACAAGTTAACTTTTCGCATTTTGATGTCAGCATCCCTAATGAGGTTCATCAGGCTGATATATTAAAATATGATTAAACCCTCAAAACGGCAAATAGAGCCTTCCTGCGAAATCTCATGTTTTAACCAAAAAAAAAATAAGTCTCCATTTGGCAAATAGAGCCTTATTGATTTCTTGCTCAAAACATGAGATTTCGCGGGTGATACTCTATTCGCGTTTTCGTTGCTTAATCATACAACGTCGCAACGTCGTTGTCACTCACCTCCTCTGCTGCTAGAATTTTCAGTTCTGGGTTACGATTTCAACCGAATATTTGATCAAGTCCGATACGATATCGTGTTCGAGGGTCATGTAAATTTATTGTTGTAAATCCGTGTGGGGTCGACTGAGCATGACTAAAGAAATTTCGAAATTGATTGAAGTCCATATCAGAGCACCATGTCTGCCAAATATTTCGTAGTGTATGTGTATCAACTCCATTAAATACAGCAAGAATATTACAGTTATCTCTGATCACTTTTGGAATCTGAGTGTAGCGTTGAGTGACATATATCACATCAGTGTTTTTGTGCCTGCCTCGGGAAAATATTCTAGCTGGGTTTTTTTGTTTATCTAACATGACATCATCGTATACAACTAAATTGTTGATACTTCCATCGAGGTCTTCTACTGATGGTGCCTCGTCAATATCGGTTATAAATTCAATAATACACTCGACGGCAATCTCTGAAGCGTTTTCATTAAAATCTTTTAGCACTTCATAGCATCGTTGATCATCTACACTAGGAGCAACTAAATACAACTTATCCCATTTCATCCATCTCATTATTAAATTGAGTAACAATTGCGTCTTGCCAGATCCAGATGGTCCAATTATAATTGCGCGGATAGAGTTTGGTAGTGCTGCATGATGCTTAACTGGTTCTCTTGTTTTAGTCGCTGAAAAATCAATTATATTCATATCCTTATACATAATTATGGATCTATATTGTGTGAAGTGTAAAACCCGTTCTGGCACAAATGATGTGACGACGATTACAACTAAAAATAACAGATCAGCACTTACTGGTAGATGTGCAACATGTGGCATAAAAAAGTTTAGATTTGTTTCTACAAAATCAAAGATTTTACAATCCGGAGATGTTTTAAAAAAAAACGAGGAGGTGATATCGCAGCCAAGTTAGTAAAACTCCCTGGAACACCGTGGGCAAAGTATCCAGGAGAAAAGCACCTTCCAGGATATAGCTACTGTGGCCCCGGAACACGATTAGATATCAGACTTGATAATCAAAACCAACCTCGACGTGGTGAAGAACCAATAAATGCTATTGATAAGGCGTGTCATGCTCATGATGTTGCATATAAAAGCAGCAATCTGCAACACAGGCATCTAGCAGATGTGAAATTAATTCATGCGTTGAATGCCATTCCTGATAAATCCTTTAAAGAAAAATTGGCTTCATGGTTGATAAAATCGGCTATGAAAAGTAAATTGATGTTAGGTGCCGGTAATTAATAACAACATGGAATCTATTTATTATTCTCCAAAAGGATACTGGCGGGGTAAAGCAGCAATTAATAAACTCGCCAACGCCGCAAAAGTGAAAAAAAACACTGCGGCGGATTGGTTATCTAAACAGGCACTATGGCAAATTTATCTACCACCACCTAAACAAATTAATTTCTCGCATTTTGATGTGACCGGACCCAATGAAGTTCATCAGGCTGATATATTATTTCTGCCACATGACCACGGTTACAAATACGCATTAACCATAATTGATATTGCAAGTCGATACAAAGAAGCAGAACCGTTAAAAACAAAATCAGCCACTGAAGTGGCTTCTGCATTTGAAAGGATTTATCGACGAGGTCCATTGCGTTGGCCAAATCTATTACAAATTGATCCTGGCAAGGAATTTCAGGGTGCAGTGTTATCTACAATGAAATATCACAATGTCACTATCAGACGAGGACATACTGCGCTACATCGTGATCAGGCAATTGTTGAACGGTTTAATAGGACGATTGCTGAGCGGTTATTTGGATATCAATACGCAAAAGAATTTATCCAAGAAAAAAGATCCCGTGAATGGGTTAAAAGATTACCAGCTGTGATTACTGCACTGAATAATGAGATTACTAGAACAATTAATTTGAAACCTATCAATGCGATTAAAAAGAAGTCAATACCTGAAATGGAAATTCGAAGAATTTCACAAAAAGATTTCAAAGAACCAATTCTTGGTAGTAATGTCATTGTGAGGTATTTATACGAACCAGGAGAGCTTGAAGGGGGCAGAAAAAGGGCTACTGATCCTATTTGGAGTGTTACTGCACACAAGATATCTAGTATAACACGATCTGCGGGTAGACCTCCAATCTATAAACTGGATTCAACTGCCCCTCAACGAGGATTTACTAGACAACAACTGCAAGTGATACCCGAGGATACTCAATTACCACCACGGGGTCTTAACTAGCACCAAGGGTGCTGGCACCCCGGCGTCTATTGCACTCAAGACAAGTCAACATCACATTATTTCTGACATGACCGAGATTGTTATTTTTTCTGTCTACGGTAAATTGGCGAGGATCCTTATCCGCATACTGCCAACTCATTATACAATTGCAACTTGCGCAGTGATTATTCTGTTGTTTCTTCAAAGAAATTATTAATTCAGCATCAATATCAAATTCTCGTTGTTTTTTTTTGTCCTGTTGATTGTAACCGGAAAGTTTTTTATCAATAATTTTAACATCAACGATGCTAGCATCATCTATTGTGGTGTCATCATCTAAAACAATTCTTCGAAGTTGATTTATTTTTCGTACTCTGGATACTGCGAGATAGACTAAATTTGACCATTCGATGTGATTATCTACCATCCAAACAATTGTATCTGATATAGTCAATCCCTGTGAAGAATGTATTGTCGCTGCGTATCCTAGCGTCCACGGGGATTTATTAGCACGCAATGCATCTTCAACGACATTGATATCAACCAGCACAATATCATTTAATACGAGAATTTGTTTTTGAAATCCTTCGGATTTTGGGCCTGGAATATCAACTTCGATGTTCTGTTTTCGTGTATCCGAAGGCCTATAACAAAGAGGCACTGGAAGTGTTGCAAATCTTTCTTTATGCAATTCAAATAATTTCATCTGAAGTGTGTCTCTGACTATTTTTCTACTTGCAATTATCAAATCATTTGGTCTCCACATTTCCCAGAAATCTTTTAATGGAGTTTCCGAAATTATTTCACGCGCTATTTCACATTGGATTCTATCCGGTTGTAATCTAATTAGTTTCTTAAATTCTCGTAATTCATTATCAAGTGATCTGTAATCAGTGGTAATTTCTTCATAATAGTCTACAAAACCCTTTAGCCATTCATGTGGGGATGCACCGACAAATGGTGGTGGTTGGCCGTGATCACCGCACATGACGATTTTTGTATTTTTCAATAACAACCACTCAAGAAATGTTTTTAATACATCTAATGACACTGTGCATATTTCATCCCAAATGATGATTTCAAGAATAAATTTCTCGCCCATACGCTCAGGAGTCCACTTATCTCCTTTCCATCGAAAAAAACTGTGATAAGTACAGGCATTTACCCCTCGCTGTATCATTTCTCTTGCAAGTCTGTGAGTTGGTGTTAGCACAATCATATTTGATTTCCCACGAAATAACTCAATTGCACGAGTTGTTTTTCCTGACCCACCACAGCCGTTTAAATAAACTGTTTTATACCGGCATATTGGATCAGATACCAGTGGTGCATTAGAAAATTCTGATTGAATCTCTTTGAGATTCCGATAATTATTTTCAATTGTAACATCTGCTGATTGAATATAATCATGAAGCATTTCCTTTTTAATTCTCCATGACCCCCAATTCTCGTTGCCAGTAGCCTTAAAATCAGCCATTTTGCTGTTTATGTAAAATGAATCAGTGGCATCTCTAACTGCGGCGTTAGGAAATCTATTTATCATTGAAAACAGATTAATAGAAGCATAACCAAGCATAGAAGCTCTCAAATGTGTGTACTGCGGATTGTACCCATCGTTGTAGGTAACAATTGTACCCAATTTGGTTCCATCGGACATAAATGCGTCCTTACGATTAACATATAGACCCTTATTCGTTAGATCCGCGATTACAAAATCGTATTCAGCATTGTCTATAATTAACCGTGAAGAATATCTTGTATTATCGTATTTACCACCCTGGGTAAATTTACCGATTATTCTTCGTCCAAGATCTTTTGCTTCGTTGTTTCTGATTTCAAATAACTGTTTAGACCAATCGATGATTTGTTGTTCATTAAAATCAGGAAACAGTTTTCGCTGTTCGCTAATTATTTTTTCTAGATCAGGTTGTGGTAACCAGACTGATTTCTGTGCTCGATAGGATATAATTGCTTCACTGACAATTAATGATTTTAACATCTTACAATCAAGCATATACCGTAATAACACTATTGGCATCCAGTGTTTTTCAGACATGTGTTTACCAATCCAAAGATAACTACACGGATGAAGTCCTGTAGCCAATTCAAATGATACTACACGAGCGAATCCTGTTAAATCAAAATCAGGCAGTGGTCCATTAATAGCAACACGGGTCATTTCGTGTGTGGGGTGTCCAAATCGTTTGAAATATTTCTCGCATTCTCCATAACCAATAAAACTTCCTGGATAACACGCAATCATATCAACGGAAATAACGGTTTCAGGGTCATATTTTGTATTCCATAACCCTCCATGGCTGTATTTAAGACAGCCCAATCTGACATCTGATAAAAACTCACTTCGTGTTGGTTTCCACGCGTTTTTCTTTCTAGCAAAATGTGCTGCAATTGATGGTACTGTAAAACAGTTTGCTAATAATTGATCTTCGATTTTCCCCCCAGAAAACTCACTAGCTAGTTTTTTCATTTGATTATGCAGCTCTTCAGTACGGTACAATTCTCCGTTGGGTCTTACAAACTGATCAAATCTACATTCATCGTCTGAAGCACTATGAAATAGCCACATTGACACAGGGTCTTCTTTACTCAAATTGTAAATAGCATCAAAAAATTTCTGCTCGGTAAAACACTCTTCAGGTCCCAACCCTGTTGGGGAAATATATTTTACGGTTCTATCCCGTGGGAATATTGTTACTGCAGATGACCACGCGTGTTCATTATGATCAATAATTTCAATTGGGGCTCCATTTTTATTATATTTCGATTCATATATTACTTCTCCGGTGATTGTCCTTACCGATATTGGAAATCTCAATGATGTTTCTAATTTAATTATATCCTGAATTGTTGCCCCATTCTGTTTCACCGTTAATTCCCATTCGGTTATTTTCCTACGTCGCAGATCAGTTAGTTTATTTCCTCGGGATGCATTTGTGAAGTGTTCTATTATTCGTGTTGCTACACAATTGAGTTGCAAAGAATATTTCATTGGTGCTAGTTTTGCAATATCAGGTTTTTCATTTAACGGATATACCCCGTAAACAACTGCTGTTACAGGATAAGATCTTTCGTAGTATGGTTTGTTAATTCCAGTCAAAATTCCTGGTTTGGAATCTTGATTCACAGTGACAGTTTTTTTATCCTTGAGACTGGGTTCGTATTTATCCCTGATAATCCAATTTCCAGTGTCGTCACGGATAATGAATTTTATTCTGAAAAAATACCTTTTCTGCGAAAGATGTGAGATTATCACTGTTGCTTTTTCATCATTCATGGTAGCATCAACACGACCATCAATTCGAAATGTTGACCAACAATGAGATGCTCCATCACGCTTGAATTCATTAAAACAGTCTCTGATTTTACTAATCATGGCTCTATCAAGAATTTTATTCTTTGGTGTATCAGAAACTCTATCGAGATTGAATTGAACACTTTTCCAGGGCTTAATTTTCGATAATCTCTCAAACTCCTCCATACTATAATTAAAACAAGTATTTAAATAGAAGGATTTAAGTATAATGAATCATTGCAAATGGCTCATGATTGGATCAGTGACACCGTGTAACAAATCATGCAGAAATGAATTCTGTGGGTATCATATGCAAAGTTTTCGGCGTGGAAGCCTTGGTCCGTTACCCTGCATACGATGTGGGGTTGGGGTCAGGGGAAAATCACAATTATGTCTGAATTGCGGCGGCAAACGATACAGGGAACTAAAACGCTATTATGACAAACGAATAAAAAATACCGTCATTGATCCTACCGATGACAAAATCATAAAGACCCCTCAAGATTATATACAGAGACTTATAATTAAAGCAAATAATAAATTAGAAAAATAGTATTATTATACAAATGAACCAAGAATTCAGACCTCACCCCGTGCTTGTTAATTAAGAAGCATCCCTTGATGGTATTATCAGAAACCGCAGATTGAAGAAGCCAGTTGGATTTGTGACTAATCGAGGGTATTTGATGTTTGGTGCTGGGAAGAAAAATTATTATTGTCACAGATTCGTCTTCGAGGTGTTTAATGGATTGATCAAGGATGGTTATGTTATTGATCATATTGATTCCGATTCTCAGAATAATTCTTTATCAAATCTACAGGCTATTTCACAAAGTGAGAATTCAAAACGAGGAAACACTGGAAAATACTCGAAAAAAGCGAGACCTGTAAAATCATTCAATACAGTTAGTAACGAAGAAAACTTTTTCCAATCTATGAATGAAGCCGGTAAATATTTCAATATTTGTATAGCCTCAGTACAATTTGTTGCAACAGGAGTACAAAATTCGGCTTTTTCTAAAAAAAAATGAACAAAAAATTCGATTTTCGTATGTATAATAACATCAAGGGAGATAACTCTTTCATAACCCTTAAATATAGCCAAGGGAGTTATCTCCCTTAGATTGTGTCAACTTGTTTATGGGTTATTGTGATTCAGCGGCGGGGCATAATTAATTATCTGTTTTGTAAGAAAAGAAATCAAATATAAAATGTTTTCAAACAATTATATTCTTTTTTTTAGTGTTTTATGCAAATATCCGGTCTCATTTAAATACTGTGAAACAGCATTAATAAGTAATTCAAGAAAATAAAATAACACACCCTGTGGATTAACGCTGCTGTATTAGTCACCTTATATACTATATGAAAGGTATAAAGCTGGGACTTTTAAAGGCCAATCCGACCAATCAAAAATAACCCACGCCATTGACACGTGTGCGTGGTTGACTTTTCTCAATCATGCAACCGGGTTTAATTTCATGGGTTGCTTTTGATTGGTCGGATGGCCGTAGAAAATCCGCCCCGTCGTTTCATGTTTGTGCTGTCTTGTGCTGTCCCACACATCATTACATCATAAATTCCATCATCATTGAATTATAATCCATCCTTAATTAAGTTAATTAAGTATATGTTGTGACGTCACCCCCAAGCATATCTTCTGGGCGGTCTAAGATGGCGTTTGCCACGTTAGGCCTCCCTTCCGGAGATGTATGTTTCGGGGTTCCTTTGGGCTTACTTGGATGTGAAGGCAACCAAGGAGTTCCAAAGATGTGTTGTCGTATATATGTAACCTCTAGGTCTCTTCACGTAAACATACCCTCTTGTGATTCTAACCCGTTATTTGACGAGTTAGATTCACTCTTAGGGGAATATGTTTCCGGTGAATGACCTAAAATAAATAACATCCATGGATGTAATTAGCTCTCCGTCACATTTGGGTAGCCCCGTATGGTGTTCAAAATGAATTACCGGCCAAAAAAAGGTTCGTGGATGCACATTGGGTAACCCCACAGGATAGTTCAGAATGAATTATCGGCTAAAAGAAACGGTCATAGGGTCATATCTCAAAGAGCAAAAAAAAAAAAAAAACATTCTGATATAAACCCAAAACAGAAACAGAAAAATGCTCTCAACAAAGGACCCTATGAAAGACACAAAGGCCTAATAAGGGACCCAATGAATGCAAATAGAACCACAGCGGCCTATATCAAGGGGGCCAAATGAATGACAACCGCTCATCATGGTTGTTATTTATTTTTGTCTGCATTTATTTTATAAAATATATTTATATACAGACTGAATTCTGAAAAATATATTTATATTTATATACAGAATGAATTTTGAAAAGTATATTTATATTTATATACAGAATGAATTTTGGAAAATATAATTATATTTATATACAGACTGAATTTTGAAAAGTATATTTATATTTATATACAGACTGAATTTTGAAAAGTATATTTATATTTATATACAGACTGAATTTTGAAAAGTATATTTATATTTATATACAGACTGAATTTTGAAAAGTATATTTATATTTATATACAGAATGAATTCTGAAAAGTATGTTTATATTTATATACAGACTGAATTCTGAAAAGTATATTTATATTTATATACAGAATGAATTCTGAAAAGTATATTTATATTTATATACAGACTGAATTTTGAAAAGTATATTTATATTTATATACAGAATGAATTCTGAAAAGTATATTTATATTTATATACAGACTGAATTTTGAAAAGTATATTTATATTTATATACAGAATGAATTCTGAAAAGTATATTTATATTTATATACAGACTGAATTTTGAAAAGTATATTTATATTTATATACAGAATGAATTCTGAAAAGTATATTTATATTTATATACAGACTGAATTCTGAAAAGTATATTTATATTTATATACAGAATGAATTCTGAAAAGTATATTTATATTTATATACAGACTGAATTCTGAAAAGTATATTTATATTTATATACAGACTGAATTTTGGAAAATATATTTATATTTATATACAGAATGAATTTTGAAAATATTAACGGCTCATTTATTTTTGAAAAATGAATTAGAAATATATATAATTATATAATATGAATTCTGAAAATATGAATAACATTATAGTTGAAATTGCAAAATTGAAAAGCCAGGATATTAAACTATCTGACAATTTGAATCCTGATCAAATTATGTCTGACTTTCAGGATATAGAATATGGTGTTAACAATAACAAGTATATGCTACCAAAGAAATATGCGCTCATCAAAAAAATTCAGAATTCTATTCGGGACTCTCTTGCATTTTCCAGTGAAGTAAGTGTGTTTGTCCCGTTATATACTATCGTGGAAGGAATACGAAAAGAATTGGGTAACGAATATGAATTGAAAAAAGAGGTTAATTCTAAAATTAGAAATATACGGGCGTTAATTCAAGAAAATGAACGATTTTGACCGAAATCGACTACTTGACCGTAAAATCAACTGAAATTGATAAAAATCAGTGAAAATGCATTAAAAATATTTCACAGCAATAAAAATTCTATGAGAAAAATATTTTTTATTGTTAGTTGCAGCAATCATGATTTTGAAATGGAAAATCGACTACTTTACCCTACGGGTTTTTTTTAATCAAAAATCAATGAAAATCAATGAAAATTGGTCAAAAATCATCAAAAATGAATCCTAACAGCTTTGAAAGTTCTTTTAAGAACTTTTCCTTATGGAAAATCCCATGCAAAATCGACTACTTTACCCGACTGAAATTATTGGTGATTTTTGGTTGTTTTTGTCATTTTTTGGCATTTATTGACTGAAATTATCGATTTTTTGGTCAAAAATCATCAAAAATGAATCCTAACAGCTTTGAAAGTTCTTTTAAGAACTTTTCCTTATGGAAAATCCCATGCAAAATCGACTCCTTGACCGTAAAATCTCAAAGATATTTTCAACTGAAAACAACCAAAACAGTCAAAAAATCAATGAAAATCAATGAAAAACCACCAAAAATCAATGAAAAACAACCAAAAACAGCGAATAAAAAATAAATTTCTGTTTATAAAAACTATTTCATAGTGAATAAAAAATAAAATTTCTGTTTATAAAAAATAAAATCAATTCAACAATTATCAATCGAAAAAGGCTACGGGAATTCAAATTGAAAAATTGTTTGCAACTTCAAATAATGGTCAATGAAGCATTAACAACTAGATTGGCTCGTGAGCGACTAGATGCAATTAAGAAATTTATATCAATTCGCGACTCTGTCAGGAATAAACTGCAAGAACGACAGAGTCTTCAGACTGACTTTGCTGCGGGATCTGAAGAGTTGTTTAAACCAATAACTACAACAACGAAACAGATAGTGTCAACAATCTCTGAAGAAGGAGAAAAACAAAAAGAGACTTTTCTCCCTGTGTTAGAAAAAATAGCAAAAAGAACTAAACAAACAAAAAAATCATTAAAAACACTTCCTCAGGATATAACAACCGCTTCAGAACGAAAATTTGAAGGATTTCAGGAAGAACTAGTTAGTGGACTACCTAAATCAATTATATTTACCGATAGCGCTAAAAAACGAATTCTCAACGAGAATATAGACAATTTAGGTGAATTTGCTGCTAACAGCTATGATTCACAAGAGAAGTTTTTCAAGGACAATTATACGAAATATAGAATGTCACATAATGAATGGGCTGATATAGTGTATGAAATAAATACTGGGAATTTAGATAGAAGGATGAAGGAATACAGGAACTTCAAGAGAAAATTTCAACTCCAAATAAGACAGCCATACGATGAGGAGGAATTTCTGGGGAGTGGTCTAGTTGGAAACGCTAGCGTTTCATGTCCTGGTAATATTCTCAGTGATATAACACGATTAGAAGTTCTCATCGGAGGAAAACGAGCTCGAAATAACTCTCCAAAAATAATTAATGAAGCAGCTGATATCTGCAGGCGGTTATTTCAAGGTGGTATCATGGATATTGCAACATATCGAGATTTCATTAACGAGTTAGCGGAAAATCATACTGATTATTACAGCGACTAAGTCGAAAATTAATTGCTAGCAATGAAAATCCGTAGGATTTTTAAACACTAGTATTTAGAAATTGCTTGCAATTGAAAACACTAGTGTTTTTATAATAAGATGATCATACACTACAACCATGATAAACCAATCAGCGTCTATGTGGTAAACTCACGATTGCCTGTTTATAGAGCATATTACGGAGATGGTTTCGGTAATACCATTGCAGGGTTATTTACAAGAATGGCCCCAAAAGTGATGCCGTTAGCTAAACAATTAGGAATGAAAGCAATTGATGTTATTCGTGATAAAGGTATTAGTACTGTTGGAGATCTTGCCGGAAAAGCGTTTTCAGCCGCGAAGAATAAAATAACATCATTAGTTAGACGAAAAAAGAAACCGGTACCACTGCCATCTACAGCGGAAATGCCTGCAAGTGTCAGCAAAGCAATAAATAGCGCAGTGGAAGAAAAATTAGCATCATTAGTGACTCCATCACTTGATGTACAAAATAGCGCTATCATGAACGCGATAACAGGAAGTGGTTTGAAACCAAAAAGAAATTCGAAAAAGTTTCAACGACGATAATGATTACAAAAAGTTAAAACGCTAGCGTTTCCAATTAAAAACACTAGTGTTTTATGATAATAATGTTCAAAAAAACAGCTGATCCGGCGTTAGATATGGAAGCCCCAGTACGCAAAGATGATTCTGTCCGCGATTATCAATACTATTCCTATCATGCTATACAACCCGACCTACGATCGCGAATTGAACTTCAAGTTCATGATACCAGTAAATACTTTTTGCCATGTGAAGCATTTATCGAAGTAGAAGGAAAACTTGTAACAAACGATGCTACTCATAATGATCCACCATATGCAGATAACGCAAATATCCGAGTTGGTTTTGTTAATAATGGCATCATGGCGCTATTTGACAGTGCAAAATATCTCATTGATGGAAAAGAAATTGAATCAATAGACCGTGATGTTGATGTTGCAACAACAATAATCGGGCTAGCAAGATATTCTGATGATTATACAAGGTCGGCTGGTCTATCTATGATGTTTGCAAAGGATACCTCTAATTACGCTGACCACCTTCAATACATTAAAGTGTTAACAGCAAGAGATAATGCAGAAGCCGATCAACAAGAAGCAGCTAATCCAGAACATCGAGCTAGACCCGGAGCTGCGTTTGATATTCTCAAAGGCGTTAATGATAATTTCAATTTAGGATTTGCAGCACGAAAAGGAGCATTGCAAGGACAACAACAATATTTTTCATGTGCGATTCCACTCCATCACATATTTGGATTCTGCAGAAATGTCAGAAAAGTCATCTATGGAGCCAAATACACAATCGTGTTAGCGCGAAAAGGCAATAACAATGATGCAATCTGGCGTACTGGTGCCGCTGATGGTAAAGTTGTTTTAACTAAATTAGCATTGTGGATGCCAGTAATGACCCCATCAATTACCACAGAGAAGCGGCTACTTTCATTTATGGACACAGGTGGCAAATCATTGATAAGTTGGCTAACAACAACGACTGATGCCAAAGAGGATAATGTTGCTGATACATTTACATGGCACTTGGCATCAAAACAAGGCGTTTCAGCTCCACGTCATATATTTATAGCACTGCAGAATCGGAATCGATTAGGCTCCCAAGAACGCAGTCATATGATATTTGATCGATTAGGGGTAAGTGAGGTTTCACTGAGAATAAACGGACAACAAGAACCATCTGAGGATATACAGCTTGACTACGACACTAACCATATAGCACGTGTGTATCATCGGATGCTGTCATTTATGGGTCGTGATCAAAATGTTGATACTGGTTTACAAATATCGCAACTTGATTTTAAAAGCCTCTATCCGATTTATTACTTTTCCCTGGAACATCTTGATTTAATGAGACAATCCGTCGTTGACATACATTTTAGGGCTCGTATAACTCCTGGTGGTGTTGATTATAGAGCGGTTGCTGTCATTCTCAGTGATAAATCAATGTTGTTAGAAGGAGTTGGTGGACGAATGAGACTTATTGATGCACCAGTGGAAAATCTTTGAAAATCCTTCGATTTTTTCCAGAAATATGTAATTGAAACTTTATAGCAATTAGATCAATCTGTATTTGTATAATGTCGTATAGTAATATCAATGTGTCATTGACACCTGGTCAGTTAAAAAAAATTGCAATCAAAATCCGCTAAACAATGTGGAACCACAATAACGCTGAAACCTAATCAAATGAATGGCGGGGCAAATAAATTGTCACTGACAACTCGTCAAGTGAAACACTTAAATGATGCTTTCAAGGATAAAAAAGGTGTTCAGATCACTCTCTCTGCGGCTGCTATCAAAAACATGATTAAAACAGGAGGCATATTCCCGTTGTTAGCTGCGATTCCAGCGCTGATTGCTGCGGCCGCCCCAGCGGTAGCTAAAGCGGCAGCGTTAGGGGCTGTTGGTACCGCGGCAGGAATGGCACTAAAGAAAGCAACGGGGAAGGGGTATAAAAAAAAAGGGAAAGGGTCTAAGACTACCAGGAACCCCGTATTCATGGTACAGCGGAAAAGGCCTGAGACTAGGACCGGTTTATTAACTCAAAAATCTTCGATTGTAGAGTCTTTGATTGAGGAACCGATGGTTCCAATGTCCAATTTTGATTTAATTGATGCTGCTAAAAAAACTAGCCATAAAAAACTTCAGAGGTGTTTTTATGAAGGATCAATTGCCGACACAACCAAACAGCGTTGAAACCGGCATCATTAATCTCGATAACAGCACCGGACCTGGAACTCACTGGGTTGCATACGCTATTGATCCACGTGGGATTGTCTATTTTGATTCATATGGATTAGCCCCGCCAAAAGAGTTTATGCGTTATATAAAAACTTTTCCAATGAAAACTTGGTATTCTACGCTACCAACACAACAAATGAATGACCCACCAATATGTGGCAGCGAAGTATTAAATGTCCTTAACGCTATTTCTAACTCCTTGGGTAACCCAAGGGGAAAACCACCTCATATTGTCGTAAATGACTACACTAGTAGTCGTTGGCAACGACGAAGTCGTCAACAAAGATTTTAGAGAGAAAAAGAGTTTTACAATAACATGATTGATATTTGGGGAAGACCTCTGAAACTCAAACCCAATGACACTGCAAAAACATCTGCAACGGGTGATATAAAAAAAATATAATTGAAGATGAAATAGCTGAGACGTTGAATCTAACAAGTGTTGATCCTAATGAAATAGTTGTATTTCAAGATCGTCAGGGTAAATTGAAAACTAGTAATATATCGTTGGATGATATTTTGGTTAAACAACAAAACGCAATCGAGGATACTATCGTGTTATTTTCCGATCAGGGTAAACTCAAACCGGGTATACTCTTCTCGACTATTACAGATAGATTCACTGAATACGATAGGGAATTTGACGATCATTTGAAAAATTATAATAATTTTCGTAGAAATGTCGTTCATAAGTTCTTTGGGTCTCCGATTGTAGTTACACTATCTATCGCTGAAATTAAAACGTTTATTGATGAGACGAAAACCTTCATCGAAGCCATCAAAACTGATTTTCCGAGGACGATAACAATCATTGAAAAAACAAACATTCCTCATGAGAAAACCAATAACGTAGTATACACGATCCAACACGGATCATTTGCGTGGACACCTACAAACAACAAATTAGATATCACTGCAACCGTTAAAGGTATTTATCGATTAACACTAGTAACAACGACTCAATTTAATATTTCATCGTCAAGTTCATCCGGGGTCAATAATACGATTTCAACGATCATCGACAAGGATACAACTGAAAAGTTCACAATAACATCTACTGATAAAAATTTGGTTAGGGTTTCAACAACATGGTATTTGGAATTCGTAGCGGATTTAAGTTGAAAATTGCAAAGCAATTTCACTAACGGTTTCAATTGAAATCGTAATTGAAAACGCTAGCGTTTTTAAAATAAAAATGATTTCATCATCGCAATATCGCTATGATCAGGTCAGAGAATTTCAAACTAGACTCAAAACCCTCGCCGAGGAGTATCAAATAAAAATAAAAAAATACCGCCGAAGAATCACTGTAATTGATGTTACTATGTACTCAGTGTCAGGCGTTCTCGCTGGCGCCGGAATAATACTTGCATCGGTTACAATGATTGCCCCGGTCGTAGTTCCAATTTGCATTTCTGCGGTGGCTTCAATCGCTGGTATATCAACCGGGATCACAAAAAAAATATCATCATGCAGCCAAAGTAAACTGCAAGACTATGCGATTAAATTTCATGTTGTATCAACCGCATACTCGCAATTATCCTCATTGATATCGTCGTCACTCGATGATACAATTATATCAGATAGTGAGTTCTCAGCGATGGTCAGTATTTATGATTCCGCGATATCAAAATTAGAAATACAACAACATGAGTATAATAACAATGACAACACCGATGTAATTGGAGAACACAAACCCGAAAACCAGAATGATCTCAATAACCTCAACGATATCAGAAAGTGAGTTCTCAGTGATGGTACGTGTCTATGATTCCGCAATATCAAAATTAGAAATACATCATGAGTATAATAACAATAACAACACCGATGGAATTACTTCAACAAATAGTGGAGAACACGAACCCAGTACAAACAAGCATGATATCAATAACATCAACGAATCCAGAATTCAGTGTGAATTTCCCTTCCCCGGTTCCAGTGAAGGAGATAGCGCTAGCAAAATTACGAGTACACCATAGTTGGCCAAATATCAGATCAAAATCATTTGGTGGTCAACAACCGAATAATTCACTGGTATTTGCAAATAAGAATAAAGACGACGGTACCCCAGACTGGAACGTTGTTTCCATACCAACCGGATCATACCAAATTGAACAAATCAATAACGAATTGCAACGTAGAATAAAATCGATTACTGGAGCAGAATCAAAAATAGCTATAACAGTTCATGAGTAGGGCTGTCAAAAATCACGAAAAACCAACCCGGGTACCCGTTGCGAAATTTAACGGGTACCCGGGTACCCGTTAGAACAGGAATGACATGTACAACCGTAGACCAACTAATTGTTATCCCCATTTCTTTAATATTTTGTCTGGCGATAGAGGCTAATGCACTACTCGGTCTGATGCGTCCGCACCGATGTAGCTGCGAATGATCTGACCGCACGCTATTAATTACTAAATTTATTTAGAATGACCTTTGTACACAGATGGTAGGTATAATCCAACTTTTTGATCACTGTGATCAGCCGCGTTAAATCCTTTAGAACACTCACCTTTTTTTAAAGTATAAGTCCTTGTTAGAACAGACCACGTTTATTCATCGGCTTTTGATCGCAGATTTGAATTACCCACGCATGCGTGTAAAGCAGCTTTACCACATGTCAAAAGTAATGCGTTAAAACCGTCCGTGCGTGTGTGTGAGTGAGAGAGTGAGAGAAGTGATATTATTTTGGAATTATGGTTCTTAAGATAGTTATGACAAAAACGTAGTAGTATCGAAAGTAGAAATATCGGTATATGTATGATGGCTAACTTTCAAAATTAGCAGAACTAGTCGACTAGAAAAACGAGCTGCTCAAAGATTACTTTGAGGCATTACGAAGATTTCAAGGTGTCTAGGTGATAATTGTTCATTATATAAATTGTGGGATTTCTTTGACATTTGTGTTCGAAAATCAAAGGTATCCATCTGGATTTCATTAAAAGAGCACGCAATGTACCGATCATTTAGCACCCACAATCAATAGTTATCGTCTACAAAAAGGTTTATTACCTGTAGAACAATGCTATGTTTTAACCTTGGTATATAATGCCTCGGGGATAACGGTTTGGCCTGTTGCACAATGCCAATGAATTTTATTAATCCAAACAGACTCTGATGTATTGTTTACTTATATTAAGCAGGGATCTGGTTTCTAATTAAAGCCATAGCTGTCACACCTGTTTGAAGTGGTTTCGTGTGTAACGATTTAGTAGTGGGCCGCTGATGCATAACGGGCGGTCCTACTCCTACCTAAATATAGCCTGGAGCTGTAACTGAGACAAGTGTACTGCTGACGATATGATTTTTTGATAGTGTTGGCGAGTGTGTCGTTTTTGTTTTTTTTTAACGGGTACCCGCGTTTGCGTTTCAATACCCGGGTTTTTCAATACGGTCGGGTACCCGGGTACCCGAGTACCCGTTGACAGCCCTATTCATGAGCCAACACTATCATCTGCCATTGAGATACGCACAGAAGGATATGTCGTAGATATCTATCAGAATTCTATTAGAACCGTACTGGGATGGCCTGAATTACCACCAGGGTGGAAAACCGTTGATTTACCAGAACCACAAAAAACTGATTATATCACAGACAGGATAAAATCTGATAATCCAGTAAAAAGCTATAGCGATTTCAATATAATGAATTTTTTTAATGAAGTGACAGATCCCTTCACTAAGAGAAAATACTACTTAATTCAACGGGATAAAATCACTGAAAATTTCACAGCGTTCAATAATGATTTTTCACTGTTGTTAATATCTCTTAAATCCGGCTCTCTCACCCGAGATGAATTTATCAGCGTTGTAGAAACATGTAACAAAATCATCAATGATATGGAAACATTTCATTCACAAATTATTCAAGAGGTATTAGGTGACAGTAGTCCTGAAACAAGAGATTTATTTGCAAATGGATATAAAATCCCCATCAAAGATATTCCAGCATTCAAAATACCAGGATATAACATACCAGAACTACAAAAACTTCTCAGTGACACCATCGATGTTGGTTTTAAAATAATTCATGATACGTGGAAAAAAACAACATCACCGGAAATAAAAACCCTCAAACACAATAATGACACAGACGGTGGCGGCAGGCATATTGCTCCTCAAAATGTGAATATTTCATCGGTGATAGCGATCAATTTAGTATGTGATGTTATCGAAGGAAGCTATCAAATAAATTTAGAACGATCAAATCAAGCTCAGCAGGGATATATTTTGTATTCATTTGCACCAACAGCCCCTCCAGGATTTCTAATTATTGAGGATCCAACTAATCCAGTCTATATGCGATGTCATAATAATTCATTAACCAGAATTAATTTCAAACTCACTGACCAGTCCAATAATCTGATTGATTTACAAGGCGAAGTTTTACAAATTAGTCTGTTTGTGAAATCGTAAAAGGATTTTCATCGTAGTGATCTTCATTATTAACCCAGAACTGAAAATTCTAGCAGCAGAGGAGGTGAGTGACAACGACGTTGCGACGTTGTCTGATTAAGCAACGAAAACGCGAATAGAGTATCACCCGCGAAATCTCATGTTTTTAGCAAGAAATCAATAAGGCTCTATTTGCCAAATGGAGACTTATTTTTTTTTTTTGGTTAAGACATGAGATTTCGCAGGAAGGCTCTATTTGCCGTTTTGAGGGTTTAATCATATTTTAACCAAAAAAGCTGTAGGATTCACCTCCTCTGCTGCTACAGCCATTTAAGTCAACCGTTTTATAGCTACATATTGAATCAAATATCGACGGTGCATTAGATAGTTCTGATATCTGATTATTTTTCAAGTAATTGTTTTCAATCGTAACATCAGCTGATTTGGAATAATCACTCGGTATTTCCTTTTTAATTCTCCATGATCCCCAACTCTCGTCAGAATTTGTGAATTTAGAAACTGCTTCTCTATGTTTCACATCTATATAAAATGAATCAGTGGCGACTCTAACCGCGGGGTCAGGAAATATATTTATCATTGAAAATAAATTAATAGAAGCATAAGCCAACAAAGACGCCCTCAAATGTATATACTGAAGATTGTATCCATCGTTGTAAGTAACAACTGTACCGAATTTTGTTCCATTGATTTACATATATACCTTTAGGTGTTACATCCGCGATTATAAAATCGTATTCAACGCTATCTATAATCAACCGTGAAGAATATTGTTTATTGTCATATTTTTTCCATTCTTCTACGAAGATCTTTTCCTTATTTCTAACTTCAAATATCTGTTTGGACCATTTCACGATATATTCTTCATCGATATCGGGGAATTGTTTTCTGTTTTCGCTGATTATACTATCTAGACTCGGGTTGTGGTAACCAGACCTCAGTCTGCGCTCGATATGATAAAATCGCTTCACTGATAACCAGCGATATCAGCATTTTAGAAAAGTAAAATAAACTTACGGTTTTAAGAATCAATTCCAAAATTAATCCAAAAATAATTCAAAATATTATCCACTAGAGAAATTGCGAAAGTCCTGGTAATAAAAATGTCCAAATAATTCTAAATTCGAATTCCAGCGTAGTATCCAATATGGAAGACGATGTCACTTGATGAAGTCAGTTCTTGTTAATGAAAATCTATGAGCACATATTCTTTTCCAGGTAACTAACAAAATAATTCCTCTTGATCCAAACGAATTGACACAATTTCCAGTACATGGTAATTAAAAATAACTCTAAAAAACACACACAACTTAGTATTCTAAAAGCTCAAACTTCTACTGAATAGCTCGCTCCCTAAACATAGTTTATATATCTGTTTTTACGTAAACAAACAGACAATATATATAGAGAGAGACAGACAGATAATCATTCAAGTTGACGATCACTGGTTTTGACCAAAAGCAAGAATGGTGTCGTCCAATATCTCCCGCCAATTACTGACAGTTTTCATATGTTAATCATAATGTTCTATACAGTAAGTAAATCTGGTTCTGAGGCAGTGCTTCCTTGTGCTTTAGGGACACGTAGATTTCACCCCCAGTTTTGATACCAAAGTTTGTTTTTTACTCAAGACTGATTCACAGTTTTGACCCCAAATGGATCATTTGCTCTCAATCTTGCATCTCTATGGGATACACTACTAATGGGTCTCTGGTATCATACATTCATATCATCCGTTAGATATTTTCAGTGTTATTGCTAAAAGATCACATTGGTGTCTTACATTACAGCTCTTGATGAATGTTGCTTTTTCCACAATACCTTTGACGAACAATCTCAATTAATGTGGAAATACATTGCTCCTAATTGTATTAGGATGTTTCAAAATCAAGTGACAAGTTCAACTTACAATAACTATGACATTTGTTGAAAGCTTTGAGTTGTAACCTGATTTTTTTTTACATCAACTTTTGTATCAAGTTGGTTCTAAATGGAAATGTCAGCCTTCTTGATCATTTTATGTTGATACTTGTTCTGAGAAAAACAGATTGTCTTCTTATTCTGGACTGAGTAAAGGTTTACTATCAATTTGTTACATGAGCCGATTAGATACAGAATCCAACCTTGACAATAAATCTTTCTACCTTTTACACGAGCCACAGGTCAAGGTAATATTTGACATTTGTCAGTTATGAACTTATGCTTAATATGCCTACTTGCTGTCAGTCTAGAACATTTTGCAAAGGAAACGACTTTTGAGTTTTTTTTAAAGCAGGTAGCATAGATCCATGTCATACTATTATAGGGGTAAATATTACAAACATGGTTTAGTTTCAGACTTAGGTTTTGATTTTTTAAGTGTTTTCATGTATGGTGACACTTTAAATAATTTAGGCATTATGTTGATGTTATTTATATTTAATTCAATTATTTGTTTGTTAGTTTTAAGTTTTGGTTATTTTGTTACATGTTATTGTAATGTAATATTAGTTGCTGGCGTAAAATGGCATCGCGCGTAGTAAGAGGTGTAGATAATTGGATATAGCTACGTATTCACGGGAATGACCTCCTTCAATATTCTGACCTTGTGTGAGTGAAAGATAGATGATCAACAGAAAACTGAAAAAGATTCTTGTGAAGAAAAAATGCAATACGATCTCCTAAAACAAGATAAATAACAAATTTAATCAAATTATTAGTGGTAATTTCCAATCAACTTAAATTATATCAACATGATTGATTAGCAGTCTCTAATTTGGATTTATTACATCATCACAATGAGTGGTGGAAAGAGCGCAATGTCAACGACTGATTGTATCTTATTCCCATCGACTGTGTTTTAATGTTCCCATTTCCTCGTACCTTCCAACTGCCTCGTCCTTCGTGGACTTCTTAGATTTTACTCTCTACTCATCACTTTTCCCTTTCGGACATCACTCGTCACTTTCTCCCTGTTCTTTTTTTCTGGTTCTGGCTCCAAACTGTCAAGTCCCCGCTCTCTCGCACAACTGTTTCATTAAATGACAACATTAAATGACAAAATTGCTATATGTACCACTTTATATATGTATATACAATTCCTGCATGTACATTACTCAGCATGTACGTTGCTGTAAATGTCTGCATAAATCTAATCAACGGTAGTTAAATTGCCATAAATTACCACGTGACCTCTCTATCGAAAATTTACATCATGCTACTACTTGTTCGATTACTATTGCATAAAATTCACAGATCCTTACTTCAATATTATTTAACTATCACAAAAGCAACTATAATAAGTAGGTATCGTTAGCTCACGATAATATCGTCTCGACAGACAAGGGAAATGTTTTCATATTTATTCATATAACCCTATAATTCTTGCTCATATGACAGTTGGGTCTCAAATAATAAATTCTGTTAATGAACTAATAACTGTAGAATTAAAAGATAAATTGCACAGCAACGCTAGCATCAACACATTTGAATGAAATTGAATAAATAATACATAATATGGAACCTAATCTTATCAACAAGTTGCATCCAATAAAAAAAAAAATAGAATACAAATTAAAATTGTGTATCGTAATGCTGTAAACTTTATAACTTTTGCATCCGGCACTAAACCTTGTCTTTTCACAAGACAGACATCTGGTCCCTTCATTGTTTAACGGGTAAAGCACTAATATTTCTTAGGCTTCCTTGAGAACCAAACTTTTCTTACTCAGGAATTTTCTAACAATAGTGAATTTTGATCAAGGCTGCTTTTTAAAATGTTCATTAGTTGCAAACAGTACGCCTTAATTTCACTCTGCCGATCATAAGCAGTGGTTTCCCAAAATGTTCCTAAGACAAATATTTGTTTCGTTTTTCATAATTTCTGAACTATGTTATATAACTTTTATCTTTGAAAAATGACTACTTGACACGCATCGGAAGTTACGCTGTCTCTTTCACAACCCCCGTTTTAGAATATCCAGTCAATTTCATTGAACAAGAACTCTGGCCCCTTTGAATTTTTAACACTGACATGGAAGAAATTTAAGAATAAAGGTTAAAAGTCACCCTGGTCTAAATGTGATAAATATCTAAGCTCGCCACATTCAATTTTTAGGTTCACTGCTTATTCGAAATTCTATACTTTCAAAGCTGGATTTGACTTTGCCCAAAATTGGGTGTATTTCTGCTTGATATTATTGTATTTGTTGTATTTTTGTTATATTTAATTCATTGATGTAAACACCTAATAATAACTTCATTTTTTTCAACTAATATCTTCATTATTCATTATCCGGATTATTACTCTGGTAAACAAGGATTAAACATGTTGATCAGGGTCAGGGTTTGGAGATTCCTAAATGAAATTTGTATACTATTGTGTTGTAAATAAACAAGGCAATTATATGATATTTGAATGTTATTTTCATTAGGAAATGGTTGTTTTAGGAAAATGATAATTGTGACCTGAGGTCAAGCAGAGGACTATATTCTTGTGACTGTGAGGCTTTTATCAGTCGTGCTTTAACATCTTGCACTAAAAGTTGTATTATGTTTTGACCAGTTTGGGCTGAATATTATTTTCTTCATATTACTGAATTGAAGAGATTATTTTATCTGGAGATACAACGGTCTTGGATAAAGACATTTATTGGAATTTATGCTGAATTGAACCCTGGAATGATATTTATATTATTCAACAAGAGACTGTTTACACGTCAGTATTTCGCAGGCTATAACAAGACATATTGCCTGCAATTTCGGATCTCTTCAGGAATCGAACTGAGCTTTGCTATTGACTTTTTATTACTTGGATTTGTATCTTTAATTCTTGGATTATTTTTGGATTTTATTCTCAATACCGTAATTTCTTGTTTTACTTGTATTCTAGGGAAACAACTTATCTGCTAAATTTTACAAAGTTTGTTGTCTTCACTCTTCTATTTCGTATTTTAACATAACATTGATATGAAGAAAGTTTTCTTTTTTTGACCGAAATTTTAAAAACATCTTAATTTGAATATGTTTAGAGGCAAGGTCAAAATGTTTTAATCCGGGTAGACAGTGTTACAATTAACACATTTCACCGATATGTTTAAGATTGAAAGCCTTATGGATGCATTGTCATGCCAAAATAAGATTATGACATGTAGTTCTGTAAGCATGTTATTACTTTGCGAAAGAAAAATTATGCCAATTTACATTCTGTTAATGTATTGTAGGGTCTTAGCTAATTTTCTCTAAGATTCAATTCAAGATCTTGTAATTTACTTATAAAGCAAAGAATGTTGAAACAACAGCTGATTGGTTTGATAAAATCTTGCATTTGCAGCTCGGCTTGAATGGAACGTCATAGTAACATTGGATGTCCACCAAATTATTATATGATATAATTGGTCCTATAGTAAATGAAAATGATACTTGTACGATACGACCACCATAGCAGCCCATCATATCCACCAAGGGTTCCAGTGAAATAATTCTTAACATGTCTAGTTGGACATGAATAAAAACAATGCTAATCTGACAAATGGCAACGACTGTCTTCCTAGATCTCTAGTTGGTTCTGAATAAAACTGGTTCTGCTCAGACATCCAAATGGATGGCGATGTTAACATTGGGGTTTCACCAGAATATTTCATTATTATGTCTGGTTGGTCCTAAATTAAAATGGTAATGAACTGAAAGAAACGAAGCAATATAACCACCTTTACGAGTAATTGGATAAATTGACATGAGGTTTTCACAGGTAGACGTCTTAGGATATTAGTTGGTCATAACCAAAAGCGGTACCCCTCAGCAGCTCAATACAACCAACAAGTTGGTTGTCTAAGAATGACATACATATTCAAAATCTTTTTGTCTCTACTGCTCCATAATAGAAGGTTTACTGACATGGTTTTCAGAACTTCTGTGTTGATTGCAATGCTCTCGGAGTTATGACTAGACAGTTTGATTACTGTTTTAATGATAATTAGGTGTGTGTGTGTATGTATATATATATATATATATATATATATATATATATATATATATATATATATATATATATATATATATATATATTCAGAGGTCTCGCCAGGATTTTAAAACTAGAAGTCCAGGACTCCCAATTTGGAAAAAGTAGGAGTCCCACCAGCAAAAGTTGCAGTCCCATCCTTTGCAATGTTGAACTTTGCAGATTAGAAGAACTGTTGGTTACCGTTGAGTTTAATTTCCACATTCTTTATAACACTGACATGTACAACCGTGTCAGCCTATTCGGCGCTTCTGGTAATTCTACACAACGAAACATTATTTATGTAAACATTGGATCACGTGTTGGTTTGGTTGAAAATTCAATTTTTGGCTGAAATGCCAGAAAGAGTCCAAAGTAATGTATTTCATTTCCATATCCTGATGCATAAACATTACATCTTTTCAAAGCCATGCGCAGAATTCGGCTGCCATATCTCGAGTCATTTAAACATAGGGGTGATATCCATTTGTCCAAACTTTATATCATTTTGAATATAATATTCTGGTGACAACTGCCGCTTTTCAATTGGTAAGCATTACAGATTATTTTATTTTTTGTCAATTGAATTTGGTATGGGTTTTGCACCAATATTGGTAACCTTAGATACCTAGAATAACCTGATAGCGATGTAACTCTTGATAGTCCTTCAGGGTGAGACTGAATTTTGACAATCCAAGGAATAGTTGTATTCCAAACACTAAGCCAGGCATCACCCACTTTCTTACACTTGGCTACTATTTCCATCCAAACTGTCAGTTCTAGAAACTTCAGCAATCTTCTGAATCTCATTAAAACCTTTGTAAGTTGCCATTTAACCCAAAACTACTTATCCAAATTTGCAAACGACGTTTTGTCCTGATGTGCCTTGATTTTGAGGTCGCATGCACTATTTATTTGGCTAGTCAGAAATTAACACAATAATTGAGCTAAAGTGTATTCTTATAATAACTACATGTACATCTCAGAATCTTTCTGTCTCTGAATTCAGTCATTGTAAATTCAGCACAGCTGCTAGTCAAAG
Source organism: Unio pictorum (assembly GCA_030141615.1). NCBI lineage: Eukaryota > Metazoa > Mollusca > Bivalvia > Unionida > Unionidae > Unio > Unio pictorum. Next base: position 19,693,785 of record JARLTB010000001.1, read on the forward strand.
TCTTTGAACTTGCCGCCCAGCTATTGCGTCATGTTCTTTTGATGTACTCTAATAAATACAGCAGGCAGAACTGGGGGTATTTTAACCACTGAATACTATCATTGTAAATATCAGCACAGCTAAAATGATAAAGTAATCAGCATCGACTCTTGTCTCCCAGCTAATTGCATGCGTACGGAGGACTCCTGCATGGAGTGATTTGTGCGTCTCAGATTAAATATTTGCATTCAAATACGCGTAATTAAGCGTTTCCGAGATCTCTCTCTATCTCTCTCTCTCTCTCTCTCTCTCTCTCTCTCTCTCTCTCTCTCTATATATATATATATATATATATATATATATATATATATATATATATATATATATATATATATATATATATATATATATCTATATATGGGTGAGTTAATACATTTTTTATAACTTATGAATCAGGGCATATTCCTGAGTTTAACATTAGTCAGTTATGTCACTATGAACATATAAACTGTATGAAACACATACAGAGAGACAGACAGAAAGACGAAGACATTGACACAGAGACAGAGAATGATAATGAGAAAAGTGAGTAATAATTGTAATTGGTCATATACTGTTTATTGAAGGACAATTCTAAAAGGAAAGGACAAGTCAATGTTTTTATTACATTTGCACAACAACTTTGCCATATATTTTTATTTATAATTTGGAAATATGTTCAAATAAAGATGATTTGTGAGTATTTGATGGTTTTCGTTATAGTCAATTGTACGTTCGGCATGATCAAGCTTCGAAATCAAACTGAAGAATGTTACACAGACACAGTATAAATATTTTATAAATTCCTCAATTATACATGTACCATGCACTAAAACAAATTATGAATTTAGTAGCAATCGTTTGCTCAGTTGTAGTTGTTGTTGTGGGATTTAACGCAATTCTTCAGCACAAGATAGGCTATACATGGTAGCCAGATTTAATGATGGATGAAGAACCTGTGAATATACCTGGAAGAACCACCCACCCACGAGAAGCTACTGACAAACTTTCTCACATACCCACATTAGCCGAATCTGAGACTCGAATCCACGCAGACAGATGAGGTGGCTATGATCCGTAACAGAGATCGCTTGAGACCACTCAGCCACTCAGGGCCCTGATTTGCTCAGTAAAATGCATTTCAACTATTGATCAACACAATTTACACCATAATTTATAAGTTATTCAAAAAGCACAGAATAATTATAGCAGAAACAATCATATCCGGAAAGATGGCCGCTATCGCTTAACCGGCTTGACCCAGCTCTTCCGATTTTGTGCTATTTTTCATGATATATGTGCTTGTTGTCTATCTTCGTCTACATTATTGTCGTTCATCATCTATTGGCTGTTCAGTTCGTATTTCTATCTTCATCTCCTTGTTTTGGAAACGAGAACAATATAATTTTTCTCAGCTGTCTTGTTCTACTGTTAAGACATCCTTTGTTCTTGAATAAACCGCCATCACGTAATCACCAGTCAACCTGCTGATGCTATGATGGACCCTCATTGATTGCTTCAAATGAAACACCATTTGTATTCGTACTACATTGTGCTCAAGACTAAACAAACTGGGACTACATTCATCATTACTTAAATGTAAACGGAGGCGAAAAAAAAAAGCTGTATCAAAGCTGACTGACGTAGAACATGAAGAACAATTCCAGTTATCTCCCTCTCGCACTTTACAGATAAACAGTTTAAAATTTCGGTCATTAATTGTGATAACCTGGTGCAAGTCCATCTTAAATCCTCAATCGCTGTGTCAACTGTCCCAGATATATCATTGCGTACTGCACTATTCAACGCCCAATCAGTATGATCACCGGAAAAGCACACATAAATAGTTAATTTATCAACGACCAGAATATCAATGTCTTCTTCTTGACAGAAGCATGGCTGAAAACATCAGGCGATGAGCCCAAGTGTGTGGATTTAAAACCCACCTCTTACTCCATCAAGTCGTTCCCCCGCCACTCTCGCAGAGGTTTGAAGTGCTGTCATCACAAAATAGTCCACGATACAATGTCTTAACTACAACACAACTTTCAATTTCTGCCAGACATCATTTGAACTAATCCAAACAAAACTCACAATGGAACAAAGGTCAGTCCATTTTTATTGTCTCTACAGCCCTCCTCCTAGTAGACAAAACAAGCTGATTGAACTTCTCTTTTTTGGTTCAGTTTCTGAATCTCCTGGAGTATGGAAATTCGATAGGTGGCAACCTGATTATTCTTGGAGATTTCAACTTTCACTTTGACTATCCTGTAAACTCATACACCTTCATGTTTTCAACCTTAAACAGTCAATTAACCAACCCACGCATAAACATGGTCACAATTTAGACTGGAGTCTTCATAGACTTGATGACAATATTCTGCAATCCATTCTTGTATCCCACGAACTTGCACCAGATCACCTCTGCAATATATGCCATCTCTACGTATCAGTCCCTAACCCTCCACCATTAATTGCTACTGAGAGAAACATCTATATGATAAATAGAACCAAACTACTGCATAGCATCATAGTTACCATACAGAATTTCAGTGACAATCATTAAGAGCATTTGAACCTGTCACTATGGATTTAGTACGGAAAATTGTGATGAAAAGTGTAACAAAGTCATGTGAACTTAATTCAAATCCAACATCACTGCTGCTTGAGTGCTTAGACCCAATATTGCCTTCACTAACTGATGTTATTAATATCTCTCCCTCTCATCCGGGGAATTCCCATCATTTTTCAAACCTGCCATCGTAAAGCCACTGCTAAAAAGTCCAAACTTAATCATGACGATTTTAAGAACTACCTGCCAGTTTCTAATCTCCCGTTCATATAAGAAGTTTTAGAAAAAGTTGTTCTAACCCAACTTCTTTCTAATTTGAAATCAAACAATCTTTTTAGCAATGTACAGTCTGCATATCGCCCTTTCCACAGTACTGAAGCTACTCTTCTGAAAGTATTTAATGACATTCGCTCTGCTTTGGATAGCGGAAATATTACAGTCCTCACCCTCCTTGATTGGTCTGCAGCATTTGACAAAATACACCACTATATATTCATCGTCTACAGCATGTATTTGGCAATACAATACAACCTTACAGCGGGTCAAGTCCTACTTTTGCAACAGGATGTGAAATCATGGATGCCATGTAACAAGCTGCAGATGAATGATGATACAACTGAGGCCATTCGGATCACAACACAGACTTTCTCATTCACATCCTTTACCTCAAACAATAAATATCAGCAATACCAACATTACATTCACATAGTTAGTACGAAACCTAGGTGTTACTCTTGGCAGTACTCTCACATTGCACCAACATGTCATGAACATATAAAGGCTGCATATCTTGAGTTGAGACGCATCAGCTCCATTCACATAGATCTTTCAGCTGATGCCATTAAAACGCTAGTTTTCATGAGTTCTTTTCAAACGGGACTATTGTAACTCAGTTCTGTCTGGTTTGTCTCAATATCTACTCCAGAAACTTCAAAATGTTTAAAACACAGCTGGTTGGATCATATTTAGAGTACTACGATCAGAACAAACCTCCCCACTGCTCTGTACACTATACTGGCTATCGATTCGATCCAGAATCAAACTTTGTTCTCTACTACATTTCACTGACGGACTCCATTCCAACATACCTATCCGGCCTCACCCATGGGTACACACTAGCAAGATACTTACACTCTTCTTGACAATTGTATACTTATTGTTCCACTATGACAATGAAGTCATATGGACAATGTTCTTTTGCATACCTGGGGCCCAGCAATGTGGAAAAAATTGCCTATTGAAATTAGAAATTAGACAAAATGATCACTTTCAAGAGTGCTCTTAAAACGCACCTTTCTCGACCCCAAGAAGAAACTTAAAGACATAATAATATATCGTACCTTAAACAGCATTTTCTATGTTTTCCCATTTTATATTTTTTTCGTGGGTTTTTTTTTTTGGGGGGGGGGGAGAGGTTGGTACTACGTATATTTGATTTTAAGTCATTTATTTTTGTTTTAATTGTTTGTTTGTCAGATTCAAATTTGACATTTTAAGTTTAAGAATGATTCATTGGGAGATTTTTTTTTTAAGTGGGATGACCTATACTTTACAAATAAACACCAGATGTTGACCTCATTTCTGATCTGGCTTCAGAGTTGTAAACAAGCTTTTAAAATGATTGGTTGATTCCAAGGACATTATGGAGCTTTGTTGTAAACATCTTTCTATATTTAGTTGGGTCATACGGTGTGCACGAGATTTTTTGAACGTAAATTTGTTCTAAAGATTCTAGAAGATCATGTGACCCCTTCCTTGTTTACGTAAAAACAGGTATATAAATTATGTTTTGGAGCGAAATATTTAGTAGAAGTTGGGCTGTTAGAATATTAAGTTGTATTGTTTTGAGTTATTTTAAATTCGTGGAAATTATTTCAATTCGTTTGGATCAATAGGATTTATTTTGTTATTTATCTGGAAAATAATTGTGCTAATTGAATTTCATAAGACCAGAACTGACTTCATCACGTGACATCGTCGTCCATCTTGGATGCTTCACTAACATTTGAACTGGGAATTATTAGGACATTTTATTACCAGGACTAATACATGAGTGGATTATATTTTGAATTATTTTTGGATTAATTTTGGAATTGATTCTTAAAACCATAAGTTTATTTTTCTTTTCTGGAAATTATTTGTGCATAATAAATTGTTTATTAAGTTTTTACAAGCTTGTTATTTTCACTCTTTCTATGTTACTGTTTATTTGAGCCTAAGCACGTAACAGTTAGATTTTCTTCTTTTTTTCTGTAGTCATATCACTATAGATGTTGTAAAGCGCTTAGAGTTTCCAAAGATTAGGCGCTATTCAAAGTCTTCATTCTTATTATTATTATTATTATTATTATTATTATTATTATTATTATTATTATTATTTAAATGTGTGTATCAGGAGTTACATTAATAGTCATTGTGGGGGTTTGGTTGAAAGTGTTTGGAAGAAAACAGTACGATAAGAATGTCCATGCATTCTGTTTTACTGTTGAATTGTAGTATTTATTTTCTTATTACAGGTATAACACAGGCATGGCTTTTCAAGTCTTATAGAATGGATCACGAATCACTGAATTGGTTCCGATTTGCAAAATGTTTAGCAGATTTGGGAAATACAGTGCTCCGACGGTATCTGTATTTCCATGCAAGTACATGCAGTTTGAGTGGTTACCATGATATTTGGCAGCAAAATGTCAGTGACCACTGCCAGTCAGGTGATCTGAATGTCTTGTGGACTTCGCTTAATCAACACTCTTTGGCGCTAGGTCTAACACATCAGCAGATTTTCCAGACATTACTTGCCAAGTGGAAAGGTAGTATTACGGGCTCACCTATGGAAATAAGAAAACAGCTGTCTGCTCTGGAAATCTGGGAAAAGGATTTACGAGACACAATAGGTACAAATGCTGTCCAGCAGAACACACTGAACAAGATGTCCAGTGAAATACAAAACCTTGTGACAGAACATTGTTTATTGCTGACTGCTGTAAAGTCATGGACCAAAGATTTTATCAATGTGTGTCATATGAATCAGTCGGATCTGCTGCATTTGATTGAGCAACATAATGAACGGACAACTAGTCTTTTGTCAACTTTCTTGCAGAAACTTGATGTAATTGTCAAACAAGGATCAGATGATTTAAAAGATGCCTTGCAAACATGTCAGCAAGATGATGGAAATTCTTCTAGCGAATTGAAAACAAACATACATACATGTTTCATCTCTTGGAAATTAAATATAGACAAACTTATTGATTCATGGGTAACAAATATTCCAAACTGTTTTAATCAGAAAATTTTGCAAAATCTATTAACATGCATGAGGAATGATCTCTCAGGAGTTCACAACACATGTCAAGTAAATGTTAATGACATTTGTATCACATGGCACACGGACTTACAGAACGAGTTGGCAGAATTGAACCATCAGTTACAGCAGGTTGGTCAATCAACAGGGGATCAACTGGATCTCGCTAGGAAATTGCATGAGAAACTTAAAACCTTTCCATCAGTATCTGAACGTCAAATCAAAGCGTTCTTTGATTCAAAGGAAACCTATCTGAAGAAACTTTTAAAGCGCCTTATTTTAACAGAACCACAGTGGTCATTGATGTTTCCATCTCAAGGTAGCATTAACCTTGAAACATTTGACATAACATTGACAACTACTATACTCAGAAACATATGCTCTGTTTATCCACCCGAGTTGGGATGGAGTGGTAAAATATTGGATACAGATCATTCTGTTGGGGCTGACTTGATGAGACTAAAACAGTACAGAAATAACTATGTTGGTCACATATCACATCTTGCTTTGTCACACTCGGACTTTGAAGAGATTTGGGGAATATTGGAAACTATTTTGCACAGACTTTCCGTGCCCTTAGGGAATGAATTCGGGCAAGAAATTCAACATAAATTAATCGAATTAAGAACTTGTTCATTTGATGATCATGCAGAAATGACACTTCAACTTGAGCTTCTCAACTGGTATAAGAGTGATTTAGGCCAGATGCCAGAAAAACTAGAAAACTTCTATAAGGTACTGGAAGAAAAACTTCACAATATGTCAAATCAAAATGTTGTAGTCCTGTCAGAGCTACAGCATTTGACGATTCAAATTGGAAATATGAATGAAGGTAATATGTCACTGAATTTTCCTAATATTGTTTATAATTTAATACTTTAATATATTAAACAGTTGTTTCATATTGTTTTTAAATGCAGTTTGTTACTATGCTACGGTTCACAATGGAAAGGGTTTTGAGATAACACTATTCTGCGTTATAAACAAAGTGTATTCATTGGTTGCATTAAGTACAACATTACAAAAAGGAAAAGGTTTTATTCAGATTTATTATTATTTAGCCGAAATATATTAAATGTGCTTAAATGTTTTTGTTATAAATTGTTTTTAACTGTTAATATGAAGAATTCTTATTTAATACAAAAATGCGACTTTTAATTTAGAAAGAAAATATAAATTAATACTTTAGAAGCAATACCATTATATATGATATTGTGAATCAGGCCATCTAAAAGAAAACCAAGAAAGCTTTCTTCAAGCACTAGAAGATAAAGGTTCAAAGTTTGACCAATCAAAGTGATTCTCTCTTTTCAGAGGTGCAGCATTTGAATACGCAAATTGGCAATAGTGGGGAAGGTAATATCTCTAATGGACCCATTTCACAAAATGTATGTAGGAAAGTTACCATTCCTGATATTAAATCTCTAAAAGTCAAAACGAGCTTATCACAGCTTTGTGCGGGTTGTTGATAGTGACTGTCATTGGGTATAGTTACCCAAGTTTGAAAGAAATCGTCGCGTTTGCTATTTATCTTAATCGTTCCATCCTTAATTTTACCAAGAAATGTTTTTTATTTGGCATAGGCTTGATACGTGCTTTAGAAACAGAAAACTCAATTTCTAAGCACCCATAACTATTATCATTAATACAAATATTTTTGCATCTATATATGATTCAGATCCAGACTCAAAAACATTAATATACTCATTCTCTCGACGTCATCTGGTGCACTAAACTCTGATGGAACAACAAACTTAGATGGATTGGTATATGTTACGACTATGTTAACAATATATGAGGTGATCCGCTACAGGATAATGTTGATGATTATATCAAAACGATTAAACAAGATTGAAAAGAATTATGTGATTTAGAATAACGTGTTTATGATTATAGATACATTTTAAATCAAATTGAATATTTACTAAGGCCTTTAGTCCACCCATCCCCATATGCATGTTTCCTATTGCACTGATTTTAAAATGAGGGCATTTATGTATAGTTTTTTAAAAAATGCATATTTATAATGATTAGTATATAAAATGTACTAAAATGCTACAAGTACTGTGCAAACCTCAGCTCAGTTATATGCATTAATCAATTTGGGGATTTTTTTATATATTTGTTTTTGTTGTGTTTTTTTACCTTTGTGGGAAATATGCTAGGTTCTGCAACAAGACATTGGGACAGTTGCCTGACCGGAAACATTTTGTTGGCCTTGGAATCTTGCATTTTGGCATCAGAATGATGGAATTGATAAGTACAAAAAGGAGTTTGAAAACAACATGAAGCCAACAACAGGATGAACAGAGCATTTACGTTAACATTGTTCCCACAAAGAAGTATCTAGATGGTATTAAATTGTTGCATGGGAAACGTTTCCCACGGAAGATTTATGGACATTTTGAAATCTAAATGTATGTGTTAAGACGACATATTGCTACATGTGTACATCCGATTTTTCATTTACTTGCCAGCTATGACTAAGTACACGGTTTGAGTATACTTAGAGCAAAGAAAATACAATTGAATAATTGCGATGGTGTACACGATGCCAGTTGTGCTGTGCTTTAATGTATTGTGTGCATAGAAGGCCGTTGCCTAGATGCAAATGAAACCGGGAAGGATTTTACCATTGCACCAATTCGTTAGCACATTTTTCATCAGAAGGAGAGTGCAAGTTCCCGTAGAATATTTGCTGATATTGTTGTTGTTGAGTTTAACGCCATTTTTCAGCACAAGTTGGGCTATGCATGGCGTTCAGTATTAATGGTGGCGGAAAACCCTCAAAAAGAAATACCAACCCACGAGAAGCTACTGGCAAGCTTTCTCACATACCCACCTTTGCCGAATCTGAGACTCGAACCCAAGCAGACAGAGATGAGATGGCAGTGATACGTAAAGGACAGCGCTTAGGCTACTCGACCACTCGCCCCCTCCCCCCCCCCCCCCCCCGTAGAATATTGAAAAGAACTTTGCTGGAATATATGAAATGAAGATACAGTGAATCAAAACATCTTGTTCTATCAAACTTAAATTAGAGGTTCACGGTATTACTGGTATACTGATTTACCATGGTATTTTTTCTGTGATATGTACCATGATATATTTACACTGCAAGTAAAGAATACAAGGGAATTCTGATGGAATCTTATTATGACTTAAATTATAAAAACATCGTGTTTTCATTCTTAATGACAAAATTGATCAGCAACCTATCTATTTTAAAAATGGTTGCATCTTTCACAAATTAATGGAGAATATTTCAAATATAATTTTATTACATACCCATTTAATCTTTTAATTCAAGAGTGTCTCAGCACTCGTTATAGGACAGCTCGGGACAGTATTTGCACCTTCCGTGTCACCTTCAGCATCCTCGGTGACGATTGTGGCAACGACAAAATCGCCGACGTTCTCTCTTTCCCGGTATCGCTTTAGTTTCACCTCCGACAATACCAGTTACGACGTACGGCCCCCTCCAAAAAACTAGCAACTTGTGTTCTTGGGGCAACAGCAACAACACCTTGTCGCATACGTCATACATGCGTGGTTTCGCACGCTTGTTATAATACTTCGCTTGACCCACCTTCGCTAGTTTGACGTGAGGTTCTCCTGTGCGAGTGTGCAAACTTCCTCCAGTTTGCTTCGCAAATCCGCCAGGTACTGATAGGTAGTACGTACTTATTCGACAGCGTCGATTGGACCACGGTCCTCCCGTATAAAAGTTCAAAGGGAGAAAAACCTAGATTCACTTGGGGTACTTCCCTATATGCCAAAAGCATTGTAGGAATGTACCGATCCCAATTTTTGGGGCAGCCTTCGTACAGCTTCTTGAGCGTGTTCTTCATTGTCCGCGTTAAACCAATCGACCAGTCCATTACATTGGAGGTGGTACAGTGTTGTCGTGAGGTGTTTAATCGACATCAGTCGGTTTACCTCTGCCATCAAACGACTTGTGAATTGTGTCCCTTGATCGGTCAGGATCTCGTCGGTCACTCCGACTCTTGACCAAATCCCAACCAACAGTGCTTCAGCCAATGTTTCCGAATCAATCATGACGCCCTCCAGATAGCGTGTAGCGTAATCTACGACCATTAGAATATTGCGATTTCCATGCGACGACGCGGATTTTATCGGTCCGATTACGTCCATTACGACGCGTCTAAGTGTTCATTGATAAGAGGTGTACTCCCCAGGTGGTCGGGTCAATGATCCGTTTTCGGTGCCATTCTCTCACATTTGTCACAGAAGAGACAGAATCGCTTGACATCTCCCTGGACCCTTGGCTAGTAAAATTTATTAAAAAGACGGTCACGTGTCTTGGCAATTCCCATGTATCCACCTATGAGGCTCTCGTGCGCGAGTTTTAACACTTCGCCACGCTTCTCTTTCATCAAGAGAACTTGCTTAAAGTGTTCGCTGTCTTTTCTGGCGTGGTGATACAACTAGTTGGTTTCGTCTGTCGATTCTTGGACCTGGTTTCCACAGCACTCACCGGCATTGGTGTGCAGGTTTCGGGGATCGGTAATGTCACCACATAACGACATCCCAATATGACGTCATGTAACAGTCCAGCCAAGCATGCAGCTTCCATTTTCCACTTTACGTACGGTGCATTGAGATCAATGACAGCCACCAGTAATGAGTCACACGTGCTGTTCGTGTACTGGACTTCAATTACCTCCCGTGTGTATTCCTGAGGCTTCACGTATTTCTTATCGACAAAGGCTGGAACGCTACACCTAGTGTCGTACACGATTGTGGCACCTTCTCCGTTGAAAGTTGCGGACGCAAGGTTTGCTGCTTTACAACTTGCCTTCGGCTCGCACTTCTTTATAGCAGCGGCATTCACCTGGATTTTCCTGCCCTTGGGACAGTCCTAAGCAAATTGCCCGGGCGTTTGCAGTTATAACACGTCGGCGGCCCTCGCAGACCTGCAAGTCTGGTTTTCGTGGGTGAGGCCTGTCCGGGTCTATAGGTGTCATCCCTACCTGAGGATCCTCCTCCGACCTTCCAGTCGCCCTGACGGTTACCGACAGCAGGCTCTCCCTCCCCTACACTGCGCGACTCGGTGGGTCCGGGTCGGTCCGCGTCCCAAGAACCTCCACTCTTCGAGTGTGCCTCCTCGTATCTCTCCTCCATACTAGAGATTTCTTCGAGCGTCCGGTGTTGTCTCTCTCTCTCTGCTAGAAAGACTGTCAACTAGCGATGGTACACTCAGGATATGCTGCTTGAATATGACCTCGCGTAGCCCGTCGTACGATCGTTCTACGTCGGATATCTTCATCCACTTCTCATATAACCCTTTCACGCGGGTGTGAAATTGAGAGTGGGACTCCGTTGTCTTTTTCGTCGAGTTCCGAAAAAGTTTAAGGTATGTTTCGACAGTTAGCCTATAATGGCGATGAAGGGCCTTCTTGAGCGCATCGTAGTTATCAGCCTCGTTGGCAGCTGAGGTGTGGTAAACTTCACGAGCTGCACCATGCAAAAAGGCTGAGACGCTGATCGCCCAATGTTGCGGTAAACTTTTGTGAGCGGCCGCGAGTTTCTCAAATTGCACGAGGAAATCGTCAATGGACTCTCCTTTGTAATTGAATTGCGGCATACTTATTTGTACCTTTCGGTGGTCAATGAGTGATCGTACACTAATCCAAGGGATGGTACTGGAGTCGTAAGTATCTACCCTTACCTTTTCCATTTCGAGAGCGTGAGCGATCTCTCGTTCTTTTGTAGCTGCAGTCATCCGGGCCAGCTCTAGCTGTTTCTGAGTTTCCCTTTCAGCGGATATCCTGGCCAGCACTAGTTTCTCTTTTGGCGGATATCCGGCACAGCTCTAGTTCTTTCTTTGTTTCTTTTTCGGCGGCTTTTCCTGCTTTCGATTCTTTAATGCGTTCTTCTATAAACGCTGTCAGGCGATCTCCTTCGTAGCCGAAATCTTCCGCGCCCATGGTACGATACTCCTTAACCATCTGTCTCTCAATAGCTATGCTATTATTGTACTAACAATAAGTGATACCTTGTCTCAGCTTACTAAACAATTTACAGATATTAACGTTTCTAACCAAAAACTCACATCTCGACCCCTAACTTTGTTCAGGTAAAATATTTGCTCGATATTTGCTTCACAATTACTGCAAGTAATCAAAAATCTACCAAGCATGCAAATTTCAATATATAACGTACATAAGATGAAAAATTAACAAATTCAATTACACAGATTGAAAAATCTCACACTGTTGACTACAACTTCCTAAGAAATAACTTTAGATTCTAAAGAAAATATTTGTCTTATTCATATCCCGAACAAACCTCCTTGTAAAGGTTAGGTTCATTCCTTTTTTGGGGTGGGGTGCCCCCAGTTTATTTAAAATAATACAGAAGACCCACCCTGGCTCTTTTTTGTCAGAAATTTAAGTAGTGATACACGCAAAGCTCTGAGCCCCCAGCGGTGGCCACAGTTAAAATTAATGAATACAAAGATTGTGAAATTTAAATAACAACAATTTTATATAATTCAAACAGTAATCTCTCAAATACAATTGAGCTAAAATCATATCACTCAAATGACGGCCTAGACACATACTTGATAGCAGCTTCATCCTTTGAATTAGTGTGTGAAATTTTCACTTCTCTCCTAAGTCCTACTCATTTGTATGTTTCTTCTCTTTTCCTTTGTCTCCCTCCGTTCTCCCTTCAACTTCTCCCTTTGTACTTCCTTCCTCTTTTGTCTCCCAGAGAATCGGACCAACTGCTGCGGTAATTCCCTCTGGTCCCTGAAACTTCTTCTTTATTGTATCCCAGAGACTCGGACGACAGCACTGAGTACTTCCTTCTGGTCCCTAAAAGCTTCTGTTTCGAAGCTCCAAATTATTCCCAGATTAATAATCCCGGCAGAACGAATGGTCTCGGAGTAGTTTATTTGCATCCCGTCCCGCAAAATAATTGTAATACTAACGTTTTGGTTCTCAAGATCACACATTTAAACTTACGATTCTAATGTTTGGCACACCTAGTTCAGTTCCGATTGGAGGATGGTTCATAATGATCCGACATCGCCTCTCCCAACCGCCTGACAAGGATGTTTACGACACAATATGACGATCCCTCGTTCCAAACAAGAAATCGTCACTTACATGTGAACAATGTTACGTAAGAGACTTTGGCAAAACTTAACGCGCGTCTCTAGTTTATGGCTATGTAAATTAACTGGCTGGACACTTCAGACATTTTGCCGGTGAGATATTATAGCCCCAGGGTCTAACATACCCATGCTGAAATCTGTTTTCTTCTACAAGGTGACAATAACAAATGATTGACTCTTTGAAGTATTTCTGGCAGTCCAAGATTGCACACGTCTGTCGTTCTAATATATTAAAGTTCATAAGTAAATAAAATGTGCACAAAACCAGGAACAGGAGTTCATTATAATGATTATGTTGATTAATCAATGCAAGGCATATATATATATATATATATATATATATATATATATATATATATATATATATATATATATATATATATGTATGTAACTAATAGTATTTCGTACCAATGCATTTAGAGGTATGACTATATGTAACAATGCTTATTCAACAGTACTCTTAGCTTATTTATTTCAATATCCATTGTATGGTTACTGTCCTCTGTGCGCTTCTGTAGTACCAGTGTCACAGTGATCGTAAATGTTTCCATTAGTGAAGCTTAAAGCTCCTCTAGAGAAATCCACTACTAGTGTATGATGGCGGAAACTAAAAGCGTTCATTGGTCTTGATCATGTCTGCAGGTGAAAGTTGTTGCCTCATCCAACTTGCTGTAACTTTCAGCAAATAAATAAACACCTACAGATTTTTTCCCAATGTGGAACATTGGCGGTTCAGCCACATCATCACATCTGACAACAATGTAGCAACGCCATAATTTTTTGAAATTTTTTCCATAGTTGATGGAACCTCTGGGTTTGCAGATATAATATGTTCAGGCATTCAGTGTCCATGTAAATAACATTTGGAAACGTCATCTTCTAATGTATTATTGTAAATTTTAAAACACTGATGTTTGCATGCAAAAATATTTCCTTATATTTGATGTGTTAATATGCCATGTGAGGAAACTGATTTAGTAGCATGTACTGTAATGCCAAATATATGTTCCAACAACTCAATGTAAACTGAACACATGAATTTTGTGTGTTTTAATAATTGAATTGGCTGAAGTCTGCTCCACCAGCTCGTACTACCGGCGATATCAGCGATGAGCCATTCAAGCTTGCTCATGTGTTTAACTTGTATCGGGAATTCTACGTTACCACACAACTTGAGTTCACCCATGTACTGTTGATATTCCTGAGGTTGATCTGTATGCATACGCTTATCTATCTGAAACATTGGTTGATGTGTTTACTTTCATTTATGTTTGTTGTGCGGTATAAGCTGATGTTGGAAAAGTGCTCGACTCATGCTGGTATACGCTGGTGTTGGAATATGCCTCATTTTGAAATGATGTGCGTTAGACGTTGGGATATAAATCGACCTACTTAACGACTTGTATGGCGAAAATGAAAACTAACTTCCAAGGATGATCTGGAAAGCATCTATCTGGAAGCTCTTCTGTAGTATTGTTTAAACTTCTTGAGGGTCTTATAATAACTTTTGTCAGTTCTATTGTTAATGGTGTTTGCTTCTGTTTTTTGGAATGCACTGGTATTTTATGAAAACATGGCTGTAACGCTATAGATTGTGCAGGGCCTCTTTTGGTTAAATAATTTTACATTGTAAATTCCACCTTGTGAACAATACCTACCTTGAATATCGACAGCAGAACCATTCAACTTGCGTGGTGCAATGCTGATATAGTCGTCAGACACATACTTGATAGCAGCTTCAAAATGGCACTGCCTGACTTGTCCCACTGCGATGATTGTCCTGTAATCTGGAAGATCATGAAACCTGTTGTGCAACTTGAATTGAAGAACATGACATTCACAATACCAGTAGTATGTGTGATATGGTGTTAGTCTGGTTCACCATCAACATTGTATGTAATATCATAGTGCTTGGAAAAAGGATGAATCTCAACTATGCTGATGTTTCATGGAACTGTCCCAATAATTTAAGTGTATTGGTGCTTTTTATAGCATCAACATGTATTATTCTGCATTCTTATGCAGATTCTTTGAATTAAAATTGGTTTTGGTTCATATAAGAGCCCTAATGCAGTCATGCTAGATTTTTTTATTACTGCTTGGAGTCCCATTCCGCACTATTTCTCAGATTGTTTGCGTCGATAAATGAAATAAGTAAACAATTCTGCACAGTGACTTATGTGGATGACATACATTTGGGATAAATAAGATGAAATATCATGATCACGATGACACAGATTGTTGTAAAATGGTTTGGGTATCATAGCTGTAGTAGCTGTAATATTGGTCAGTAGAGCATCAGTCTCCATTGATGTTTATCTACTGTATCATACTGTAACATATAGTAACATGAAACATGGAAAAATCTAAATGTTGATGAGTTCTGCAACTTCATCTTAAAGATAGGTCAGCGTCACAAATATTTCACATTTCAGTGACTTTGGTTCATTCTGATGATTTTACTGTTCATTCATCATACATCTCTCTTAATACTATTACCATGATACCAAAAATCCTAATAAAGCTTTTCACCTTTTATTGGCTTGGGCATTTAACATTTGACTACATTAGGCTATTGAGAATGTATGTATTTGCTGTCCTATTTAGAATCATTAAACATGAGGATGCATCTTCATGACTATGACTTCATCAATTTTAGTTTAGGTCATTACGGACCATATTGAATGCTTAACTGACTTGGTTAATATTTGTTGCTCATGTTTCAGGCACTGTTCATACGTGAATCATAAAAGTGATAAAACTGTGTGGTGGTGGATTTGTGTTTTGATTGGATATGGAATTTTCTTTACATTCTCAAATTGTAGGTGATTGCCATAGTATCTTAGATTAAAAATAGTATTTTGATGTTTGAGCTTATATAAATGAATAATAACTCTTCAAAACACTTTATTTTATGTTTTGCTAAAACGTGACATTAGTTATAACTTTTAAGTATTTTTCTCAGGTCTTTAGGATGCAGTATCCCACCTTCGATTTTGCAGGTCTTTGACCGTGATCACTTTTAATGAATCTGGCATACCATAAACGTTTGTAACCACCTTGGTTCTTAATGATATTAGGTGTCGATAACAATATGTGAACGTAAACATTTGGAACAAAGGTGTTCTCAGCTTCAGAAAATCATATCCTTTTACAAACTAAATTGGAGGAAAAATACATTTAGTGCATCAGCTAATATCACCATAGTTTGAATTGGAATATTCATTTATTTCTCAATTTATGATTGAATTGTAGATCAGAAGGCAAACGGGTCCAGTAAACAGAATCAGAGAATAGGTGAGTACATTATATAATATTTATATATTTGAACCACAGTGAAATTATCGCGTAACAAAATGAATGTGCATCTATATAATGCTTTCTTTAGTCATAAGCTTTATTTGCAAATGCTTTTGAATGTCATGATAACTTAACAATTATCCACAGGTAAAATAATATTCTGTTCAATCATTATTTCCATTTTGTATAACTATTAGGATACAAATTTTAATAAAAGTAATAAGACTGACATTTCCACTAATTGTATTAAAGTAATGTTTCACTCATTTATATTAAAGTAATTTTCTAAAATATATTAAGATTAATTTAATTTTTTTCTAAATTATAACTATATATTAATGGAATAAAAGTAAATGATGTTGCAAGCAAAAGGCAGTGTACATTGCTGTGCTATATTATTAAACCCAGTAAAGAGTCAGTAAGCCACAAGATTTAACATTGGCATAGTTCAAGAAAAAGTGCTATTGCAACAACGTTCTGTCGAATGACGTAAAAACAATATGGTTTTTATGAAGTTAGAAATGAGAGAGACAAGTTTTTTCTAGCTTCTGGATGAGAGGAATTTTATTTAAATAATCAACACACATATATTACTACATTCTAGAAACACATCTATAACCTCTATATGTGTTAGTAGGAAAATGTGTGTATGTTGATACAGAACTTTTTAATCATGCCACGAAAGCCTCTGAGAAATAAACTCCTACTTTATAATATTGCTGTTCAAATCGTCAGTCAGGTTTAGTTCACAGATGTAAGCTACAC
This sequence comes from Unio pictorum, assembly GCA_030141615.1. Taxonomy (NCBI): domain Eukaryota; kingdom Metazoa; phylum Mollusca; class Bivalvia; order Unionida; family Unionidae; genus Unio; species Unio pictorum. The sequence goes on from JARLTB010000001.1 coordinate 19,710,888, forward strand.
TAGCTCAGTTGCTACAGTGTTAGACTCGTAATCCAAGTGTCACATGTTCGATACCAGCACAGGTTAGCATGGTGGGTTACCTCAGCGTGTCCTTGGGGCAAGACATTGGGTTCACATTTCCTATTCATAATATCACCAACGATATCTTAATTGTTCCGACACAAACACGAAACGATCAGTTGACAGCCAAGCTTAACTGACGTAATTCTTGTATCAAACCAATGTTTTGGAGTTCAAAATGATTTCTCACATTCGTGATATTCATTGCATTCAATTCCAGTGTCAAATACATCAAATAAATTATCTATTATCTCGCCATATATTGCAATTATCTATCTATACATATATCAATATATCTCCTTCTATTTATGTCAGTGGGATGTTTTAAATTAATCTTCCAATTAAAGACCAAAATCTAGCAGCATTCTTATATATATGCTGTCATTTTCTGCAGAAAGACTATCGGATATATGTATTCAGTGTTGGTTCTATTGGTTTAAAATTATGATCCATCTTAAGTGCTAGAAAGGTACTTAGAAATTACACAATTATATGAAATAAAGAAATCAATATTAGTATCAGGAGTAGAATATAATGTCCAAGACTTAATTAATCTTCCCAGGATGCAAAGCAAAACATGAACATTTTTAAGGTCCCAGCAAAGATACGATTTATATGTGTAAATCTGTATTCCTTAAACGTCTTCATTCTTCTTTTACTTGTGAATCTGAAAACCAGTCATGAACTATGACTGATACTAGTAATTATTATTCTACTACTACTTGCTACCACCGTGATAATGTTACTATTGCTTGAGATCATGGTCATGAATAATAATAATAATAATAATAATAATAATAAAAATAATAATAATAATACTGTTGAACATAATGAACATAATGATGTAAGGCTTTGTAATTCTATAATCATTTTATTAATTAACAGAGCTAACGAAGGGCGTGATTAGGGAGCATAACGAGAAAAAGAAGAATATTCATGTCCACACCAGAGCTTATCAACGTGCGAGAGAGATTTTGCTAAAACATAGGCATCTTGTATTGCGTGGAAGACCAGGAGACGGAAAGACCCATACAGCATTGTCCCTAATTGCAAATTTAATGGAAACGTACCAAGAGATGCAGCCTATAAAGGTCGATAAGCCTAGTCAGTGGGAGAAATTTATAGATATGAAACAACCGTTGATTGTCTTTATGGATAATGTGCTAGGAAAATATGGAGTCTCAGAAACAGATCTTACTAAGTGGGAACATCTTTCAGAGTTAATCTACCCAAATATTGATGACAGCTTCATTTTCGTAATTGTTTGCCTTAGAGACCAAATTGCATTGAAGATTAAGAGATATATTCATAGAAATGAAGCCCTCTCATGGATGTTTGATTCCAATGTTATCAATATAAGTGATGAAAATAATTGTCTAACAAAACAGGAAAAAGAAGAAATGTTGATGAAATATGCCAAAAAGCATTCGAAAACCACAAGCAGTTTTGAGGTTGATAACATCGTCAATATTGAAAATCAAATAGGCTTTCCCGAGAATTGCAGAATCTGGAGTTGCCAACCACACTTGATCTTAGAAGATGTCTGTGGTAATAATATGTTTCTTGTTGAAGAAATACGAGATATCTCCAGTAAGGGTCACCAAGATTATTTGTTTCTGGTGTTGCTAATGCTATCTGGTGGTTCGTTATCATTGGACAAGAACACAGAAGAACTTATAAGTAAAATCAAGAAAATATCTAAATTGTGTGGTGTAAGGGAAAAGTTAACTATTGGTCAATTTAAGGGCATCGGTGACTCTCTCTGCAGTACATTTGTGGAGTATAACACTAAATCAAAGAAATTCAGCTTTCAACATGACACTATTGAATTAGCGGTGTTTTTGTGTTTTGGAAGTGACTTCCCAAAAATAACATTAGAAATGTGTTCTTTACAGGCACTGACAAAAATGTGTTGCTTGAGAGACAAAGACAACAGTTCAAATGATAGTTTCCTAAATTTTAAGCTTTTAATTGAAGATGATGCATATTTTAAGGTCATTGTGGAAAGATTCAGTAACGCCCTTGAATCTAGAAAAAGAGAATTATTTCAATGTGTTGCAGACGCACTTGTTTGGCAAAGCACACGATTTTCAGATTATTTTTTGAAAACTCTATCTTCCTCAGAATATGTAGTCACTTTTCTGTCCATGCAAGATCTTGATGAACAGAGTCTACTGCCATATTTTGTTTATGCTGATAACGCAACGGTTGTGAGAGGAATAGTTGACAAGATTGCCCAATTTAACATTCGAAACCATGACCTCGTCTCAAGACAGATTTTGCTTGCGGCTGTCAATGCTTGCCTGGCAGATAAAGAACATATTTTCAATTATCTTGCTGATCATCACAATAAGGTTGATGACTTTGTACTATTTGCAGCTGCCTCAACAGGAAATGTGTCAATTATGGACACACTTTTACGTAATGGTGGAAATGTAAACGCCACGATAAGTGACAAGTTTGTTAACGATCTTGCAAATACCATCAAGCATTGTGTTTCTTATCCAAACAATGAATCATACCATCATGATATTAACCTGTTCCATGTCGCGTGCAGTTTCGGCAGAGAAGATATGGTAAAGTACCTCATGTCTTCGTATCCCAAGTTGACACACAAAATAAGTAGCATTGGATTCACATCTGCTCATTTCGCAGCACGTTCAGAAAGTATGGAAATTATGAAACTCTTTTCGGCAGAGGAATTAGTCACAGGGAAAAATGCTATCGGCAGCACAGTGCTCCACATTGCAGCAGCAAATGGTAGTTTGAAAAAAGTGAAATTTTTAGCCGAAACGTTCCCTCAAATGGCATATGAAACCGACAATGGCGGTAGAACAGTGTTACACATGTCTGGCATGAGGGGGAATATCCTTGTTTTAAAGACATTGCTAGAGAAAGGACTGGATATCATGGCTAGAACAGATACTGGTGAGAATATACTTCATATATCAGCAAGTTATAATTGTCTGCACATGGTTGAATATTTGATTGAATCATATCCTGATTTACATTTACAGATAGATGAAAAAGGAAGAACACCATTACACAACGCAGCCGCTTTAGGCGACGTTTCTACGATAGAGGCTTTGTTGCAGGCAGGGTCAGATATTATTGCACGAGACAATGAAGGAGCCAACGTACTACATTTAGCAGCGTTGCACAAAAATATTTCCACCACGGACTACTTACTTAAAACATACCCGCACCTAGCACAAGACAGTTGTAACGATGGACACAATGCTTTGCACTATTGTGCCAAAGGTGGTAGCATTAGCGTTATGGAGCTCTTTTTACAAGCAGGATGTGATATTAAGGCTAGATCCAGATCTGGGAATAATGTACTGCACGTTGCAGCATTAAACAACAAATTAGAAATGGTGAATTATTTGATTATGAAATGTCCACAATTAATCCATTTGACTGAAAACAAAGGGTTTACAGCTTTGCATGGAGCTGCACAGGAAGGAGACATACAAGTGATGGAATCTCTTATAAATGCAGGGTCTGATATCACAGCAAGCAGCACAAACGGCACAAATGTATTCCATATAGCAGTAAGTCACGACAGACTGCCTGCAGTACAATACTTAATGGGCAAATTTCCCAAATTAGTCCAACTTAATAATAAAAAATTTGGATATACAGCATTACATTATGCCTGTGAAACAAGCGGTGTACCGATGTTTAAAGCCCTCATACAGGCGGGAGTCAATATCAAAGCTCGAACCAAAAACGGAAAGGATGTACTGCAACTTGCAGTGAAATATAATAATCTTTCCGTAGTGAATTACTTGACCGAATATTTTAGTCTTAAATAGCCATGGGGGACAGGTAGGAGACACTATATATTTCAGTATGTAGACAGAAGGTATATTTCATTCATTAAAATGGTCGTTTTTGTAACAGGAAAAGGATTAGTGAGCAGAATACTTAACGGTCTTTCTTACATTTTAGTTTATAATCGCGGTCAAATTTACAAGGGAAGAGACGTAGTTTGGTACATGGCATATAATGTCATTTATGTACATGCCAGTTATCTTTAATTTGTCTCATGACACGAATTATGACAAATACTGCTGCGTAAATAATTTCAGTTAATCAGATTTACACAAAATAGAAAATATGTTTTGCACTCAGTACGGATACAAAAGGTCTTAAATTTTTCTCCGGGATAATAAAGTTGTATAAAATAATTGACACCATTTCTACGCCGATAGAGACAGAAGATATATATAGTTATATCAGTTCCCGTGGACAGAGGTTGCAGGGTATTAAGGATTGCTGCTGTCGGATTTAGGTTCTACACGATAACACGACTTGTTTAAGTGGAAAGATTATAACGTAATGGAGTAAGTATTTCTACCCTACTGTAACTTTAATGTATTAAACTAAGTAACAGAAAAGCAGAGCTAAACGATGTGCTAAACGTAACAAAGAAGTTGATCATCTAAGCTGTAAAATGAAAGTCCAAAAGAATCGAGTGTTCTGAATGTGTCCCAACAGTATCGATGGATAAAAAAAACCATTGTCCAGAACTACTTCATAAACGTCCCAGACGTTTTAGCCACACACTAATATGGGCATTTTGTAAACCGATTGAACAATCTAAACAAAACAGCTTCCATTTGCATTTGACTGTTTACATTTCGTCAAGTTTTGTAAATATTTTTTGTCACAGAGATCGACGGAAAAATATAGCAGCGGTCCCTCATCAACATACTTATGCCATCATGCATAGACATATAAAATATTATCACCTAATACCTCTGTAATAGAATTCTGCTAAGAGGCTGATCTAGAGAAAATGTCATACAGTTCTTTATTAAATGAATTCTCATAAGAAGCTGATCTAGAGCAGCGGTTCTCAACCTGTGGGTCGCGACCCCGTCAGGGGTCGAACAACGATTTGCCAGGGGTCGCTTACGACCATCGGAAATATACATTTTCACAGTTATGAACGAAAATAATTTTACGGTTGGGTCGCCACAACATTTGGAATTGCATTAAAAGGGTCGCGGCACTAGAAAGGTTGAGAACCGCTGATCTAGAGAAAATGTTATACAGTTCCGTATTGAATGAATTATGCTAAGAGGCTGATGTAGAGAAAATGTCATACAGTTCCTTATTAAATGAATTCTGATAAGAGGCGGATCTAGAGAAAATGTTATACAGTTCCTTATGAAATGAATTATGATAAGAGGCAGATCTAGAGAAAATGTCATACAGTTCCTTATTAAATGAATTCTGATAAGAGGCCGATCAAGAGAAAATGTCATAGAGTTCCTTATTAAATGAATTCTGATAAGAAGCAGATCCATATAAAATATCATCATATAATCCCTCAATAATATAATTCTGCTTTGATGCAGACCAAGAGAAAATAATATCACCAAATTATACCCTAATATATTTGTATTATTAGATAGAGCAATACAATTGGTACAAGCTGCTGTTTTGCTTTGCACTTAACATTAAGAGGTTAGTGTTAGAATTGGTCAACCTGGTGTCAGAATAACGTGAGCAGATGGGACATAATGACACATGTATGCGACACAATGCCCTAGTGCTAGACATCATTGGAAACTGCCACGCTGTAGACGTCATAGCAACATGACTAAAGTTAAAAATCTACGTTACAATTCCAAATAACGCACACATAGTTTAGGTAGACTAAGATAAAATAATATGGTACAATCCATCTGGCAAAATTAACCCAACCATGTATTCTCTTCGATGGATAGGTTGATATATGTTTAGAAAAAAAGAGTGGGAGAGAGAGAGAGATATGTTTGGTTAAAACAGACCTAGCAGCAGAGGGGGCGGATCGTACATCTCTAATTGGGTTGGATTTTAAACAAAATATTTTAAGCCTCCTTTTGCCAAATGGACCCTTAACGATTTTAGAACCCTATTTGTCAAATTAGGGGTTTCTCAAAATCCAGCCTAAATAGAGAAGTAGAATTCGCCCCTCCCCTTCTTCTGCTAACGGGTTAACAATGAAAATCACTACGATTTCACAAACAGACATCAGAGAGGGTGAATCGTACAAAGCTATAGAGGCTGTCGATTCGGTAAATTGAGGTTACCTCAAAGACACCATTGTCGCTGTCACCGCCTCCTCTGCTGCTATGGGTTAACAATGAAAGTCATTTAGGATTTCACAAACAGACTAATTTGTAGGACTTCATCTTGTAGATCAATGAGATTATTTGACTGGTCAGTGAGTCTGAAATTAATTCTCGTTAGTGAATTGTTATGACATCGCATATAGACCGGATTAATTGGAGACTCAATGATTAGAAATCCTGGAGGAGCTGTTGGTGCAAATGAATATAGAATATATCCCTGCTGAGCTTGATTTGATCGCTCGAGATTTATTGATAGCTTCCTTCGATAACATCACATACTAAATTTAGCGCAATCACCGAGGATATATTCACATTTTGAGGAGCGATATGCCTACCACCACCATCTGGGTCATTATTATATTTAAGGATTATTGTTTTTTGTGATTTCTTCCATGTGTCATGGATTTCTTTTAAACCTTCATCGATGGCGTATCTAAGAGATTCTTTTATCAATCTATATTAAACTTCGTTGCAAATTCTGTTCTTGTTTTAGGATTATCGTCACCTAATACCTCTTGAACAATTTTTAAATTATGTTTCCATGTGCTCGATGATTTTATTACATGTTTCTACAACGCTGATAAATTCATCTCGGGTGAGAGTACCAGACTAGAGAGATACTAACAGCAACGCAAAATCATTAGTCATCGCTGTGAAATTTTTAACGATTTCATCTTGTCGAGTTTGATAGTATCTATCAACGCGATCGTCTATTTCATTGAAAAATTTTGACTTATTGTATTCGTCATAACTTTTTATTGGATTATCAGATTTTATTCTGTCGGTGACATAATCAGATTTTTCAGGTTCGGGTATTTGATAAGCTGTCCTAGGTGGGATTTCATGCCATCCTAGTATGGTTCTTATAGAACTCTGATAGATATCTACGACATATTCGGGTGAGTTTATCTCAATAGTAGATGATAGTGTCGGCTCGTGGACCATTATAGCGATTTTCGATTCTGTTTCGGTAATGGATTTTATTCTACGCTGGAATTCAGCATTGATTTGTTCAATTTGGTACGACCCAGATGGTATCGAAACAACGTTCCAGTCTGGAGTTCGGTCTTCGCGATTCTTATACGCGAACACCAAGGAATTATTCGGTTGTTGACCGCCAAATGCTACCTATCTGATATTAGGCCAACTGTGATACACTCGTAGTTTTGCTTGCGCTATCTCCTTCACGGGAATCGGAATAGGGAAATTCACACTGAATTCAGGATTCGTTGATGTTATTGAGATCATGCTGGTTTGTACTGGATTTGTGTTCTCTACTATTCGTTGAAGTAATTCCTGCGGTGTTGTCATTGTTGTTATACTCATGTTGTATTTCTAATTTTGACATCGCGGAATCATAAATACTTGCCATCGCTGAAAACTCATCATCGGATATAAATGGATCATCGAGCGACGACGATATCAACGAGGACAATTGCGAGTACGCGGTTGATACAACATGAAATTTAATTATGTAGTCTTGCAGTTTACTCTGGCTGCATGATGATATTTTTTTGTTATTATCGAAATAATTCCAGCGATTGTTGTCGCAGCGGATATACAAATTGGAACAGCTATCGGAGCAATCATTGTCACCGAGGAGAGTATTATACCAGCTCCGGCGATTACACCACTCACAGAGTACACGGTAACATCAACGGCGGTGATTCTTCGTCTGTATTTTTTTATTTTTATTTGATACTCCTCAGTGAGTCTTTTGAGTTTAGTTTGAAACTCTCTGACCTGATCATAGCGATATTGAGATACCGAAGGTACCGTTGATGATGACATTTTATTTCCAAATCAGTTTACGATTTCAATTTAGTTGTTTATTTAAATCCGCTACGAATTCCACATACCATGATACTGAAACCCTAGCTAGATTATTATCATTCGTTGTTATCGTGAACTGTTTGGTTGTATCCTTTTCGATGATTGTTGATATCGTATTATTGACCCCAGATGAACTCGACGATGATATATTAAATTGAGTCGGTGTCACTAGTGTTAATCGATAAATGCCTTTGACGGTCGCGGTGATACTTAGTATATTGTCTGTAGGAGTCCACGCGATCCGTGTTGGATCGTGTATACTACGTTGTTTGTTTTCTCATGAGGAGTTTTTGTTTTTTCAATGATTGTTATCATCCTCGAAAAATCATTTTTGGTTGCCTTGATGAAGTTTTTCGTCTCATCGATGGATTTTTTAATATCCGGGAGTTTTATTTCAATTTTATCCAACGCGGTTCCAAAAAATTTATCTATAATATTTTTACGAAAAACTGAAAACTGTTTTCCGTTATCTTCAATTCTAGATTGAAGTGTTGCTAGTTCCAACATAGAAGATTTTATTTCTGTGAGCTTCGGTGATATTACCGCTGGTTCGCCGAAGAAAGCCATAATTGATTTTAATTCGTCATTGACATTTTTTATACTGTCCATAGAGATTTTTATTAATGATAAATTCGGTAATGTTCTCGCTGGATCACCACAAAAACTTAGTATGAATTTTAACTCATCGTTGAGAGTTTTTAATCTATCTGTAATCGTCGAAACGAGTATGCCTGGTTTTAGTTTACCCTGATCGGAAAATAACGCAACGGTGTTCTCGGTTACGCCGTTTTGTTTAACTAAAATATCATCCAGAGAAACATTACTAGTTTTCAATTTACCCTGACGATCTTGAAATACAACTATTTCGTTGGGATCAACACTTGCTAAGTTCAACGTCTCAGCTATTTCATCTTCGATTATTTTTTTTATATCACCGGTTGCAAAGCCATCAGGTCCGGGTTTCTTCAGCGCTGATAACTGTCTCCCCCAAATATCAATCATGTTATTCTATATAATCTCTCTCTAAAATCACTTCGTTGACGACTTCGATTACTCGTGTATTCATTTACGACAACGTGGTTTTTCAGATGTTGAAATAGTGTCGAGGACATTTAATACTTCGCTGCCACATATTGGTGGATCATTCATTTGTTGTGTTAGTAGCGTAAAATACCAACGAGGGGTGTTTAAGCGGTTTATGTAACACATAAATTCTTTAGGCGGCGCTAATCCATATGAATCGAAATAAACGATTACACGTGGATCAATCGCGTATGCAACCCAGTGAGTACCAGGTCCGGTGCTGTTATCGAGATTAATAATACCGGTTTCGGCGCTGTTTGGTTGTGCCGGCAACTGATCTTTCATAAAGATACCTCTGAAGTTTTTATGGCCAATTTTTTAGCAGCATTGAGTAAATCAAAATTGGACACTGGAGTCAAAGACTCTACAACCAAAGGTTAGGAAATCGAAGATTTCTGAGTTAATAAACCGTTCCTGGGATTCTCAGACCCTTTCCGCTGTACCATGAATACGGGGTTCCTGGTAGTCTTAGACCCTTTCCCTTTTTTTATACCCCCGCCCGATAGCTTTCTTTAGTGCCATTCCTGCTAGGGTACCAATGGCTCCTAACGCCGCCGCTTTAGCCACCGCTGGTGCCTCTGCCGCAATCAACGCTGGTAATGCAGCTAACAATGGAAATATACCGCCGGTTTTTTTCATATTGGCAATTGCAGCTGCAGAGAGTTTAATTCGAATTCCTTTTTCATTCTCAAACGTGTCATTGAAACGTTTTGTTTGATTAGGTTTCAGTGATAGTTTATTTGTTCCGCCTGTCACCTGATTAGGTTTCAACGTGATTGTAGTTCCACATTTTTCAGTTGTTGATGATTGTAGTTTCTTAATTTGATTAGGAGTTAACGTAACACTAATAACATCATATGGCATTATACAATAACAGATTGATCTAATTGTTACATATTTTCCACTGGCGCATCTATCACTCTAATTCTTCCGCCAACACCTTCAAGTAGCATTGATTTATCAATGAGAATGACAGCAACCGCTCTATAATTAACACCACCAGCAGGGACTACACGAGCTCTAAAGTGTATATCAACGATGGACTGTCTTGTTAAATCAAGATGTTCCAGCGAAAAGTAATAGATCGGATATAAATTTTTAAAATCATGTTGTGATATTTGCAGACCAGTATCAACATTTTGATTGCGTGCCATATATATAAACAACCTGTGATACACACGTGAAATATGATTGTTGTCGTAATCAAGTTGTATATCCTCGGATGGTTCCTGTTGGCCATTTTTTCTCAGCGAGACTTCACTAATGCCTAATTTATCAAATATCATATGGCTACGTGTTTGATTGTCTAATCGCGTTCTATCCTGTAGCGCAATAAATATATGACGTGGACTTGAAATACCCTGTCGCGCTGCCAGGTGCCATGTAAATGTACCATTAATATCAGAATCTATAGTATCTGTACTCACCGATAACCAACTTATCAACGATTTTCTTCCTTGGTCCATAAATGATAGTAATCGCCCCTCTGTGGTAATTGATGGAGTCATTACTGGCATCCACAGTGATAGTTTTGATAAAATAACTTTACCGACAGCAAGACCAACTTCATCACCACGCCAGATAGCATCATTATCAGTACCCTTTCGCACGAGTACTACCGTATGCTTTGCTCCATAGATGACTTTTCGGACATTTCTACAGAATCCGAATATATGATGCAGTGGAATCGCGCATGAAAATCGTCGACGATCTCCTTGTAGCATTGCTTTGCGTGTTGCATATCCTAAATTGTAATCGAGATTAGCACCTCCGACAATATCAAACTCATCAGCCGGTCTAGCTCTGTGTTCATAAGAAGCATCAACTGGTTGTGGATCAGATGCAGTAGCTCGTGGTGTTCGTATTTTAATATACGGAGAGTGATTAGGGTGATCAGTAATATCCTTAGCAAACATCATAGATGGACCCGCCGATCTTGTATAATCGTCAGAATATCTTGCTAACCCTATTATTGTTGTAGCAACATCAACATCATTCTCAATTGTTTCAATTTCTTTTCCATCAATGAGATCTAGCGCTACTACTAGTCATCAGGGACGCTAGTTTCTGATCTACTGCGTTATTTATTATTCTACTAACACTTGCGGGCATTTCCGCTGTAGATGGTAACGGTAACGACGGAGTCGTCAATGGTGATTTCATCACTGGTTTCCTTCGCCGCCGAACTAGCGCTATTAGTTTATCCTTCGCAGCTGAAAACGCTTTCCCAGCAAGATCTCCAACAGCGCTAATACCCTTATCATGAATAACATCAATGGCTTTCATTGATAATTGTTTTGCTAGCGGCGCCACTTTTGGAGCCATTCTTGCAAATAACCCCGCAATTGTATCACCGAGACCATCACCATAGTACGCGTTATAAACTGGAAACCGTGAGTTTACTACATAGACGCTGGTTGGTTTGTCATGGTTGTAGTGTATGATCATCTTATTTAAATGATATTTATCTAAAGCAATGACTTAGTCGCTGTGGTAACCATCCGTAGGATTTTCCACTAACTCGTCAATGAAATCTCGATATAGACCAATATCCATAACACCGCCTTGAAATAACCGCCTGCAGATATCAGCTGCTTCATTAATCAGTTCCGGTGAGTTATTTCCAGCTCGTTTTCCTCCGATGAGAACTTCTAATCGTGTTATATCGCTGAGAATATTACCATGACATTGAATTAGACCACTACCTGATACCCCACTTGGACCGCTCTGAGAAAATCCCTTCCCGGGTGATTTTTTAGTGATACCAGTTGCGCCTTTTTTAGAATCAGCTTCTGCCATTATTTGTATTTCATCTGGGATTGGGTCTGCTGTATACGTTGGTGGTTGTGGGACACCCTTTACTGCAGCTAGAAAAATATTAAAATCAGGACTTATTTCTTTTGTTTTTTTAGTTTTACCGCGGTTTGCTTAAAACACTTTATTCGCCCAGGTGTCTATACTCTTTATAAAACTTTTAGACTCATCATCTTTTAAATAACTTTCTCTTATATCCTTCTTAAAAGTCTCTTTAGTAAATTTAATTAATTCAGAGTCTGTTTTGATTCCTCTGATTCTATTTATCGCATCAGCCGTAAATATCCTTTCAGGTGGATAGTCTTCTCTTGCAGTATCACCTGGTAGTTCTTCTGGTTTAGGTGGTTATATAAGTGGTTCTCTACTAGCAAGTTCTTCTTCTGCAAGTGATGCTTGAAATTCAGGTGGTGGGGATCTAGTATCAATACCACCCAATCGTTCTATTTCTTCCTGAAGTTCTCGTTCTTGTTCTTGTTGTTCTCGTTCTTGTCTTGCAGCAATTACTATATCACCAGGAAGTGTTCTTAAAGATTTTTTTGTTTGTTTGGATCTTTTTGCTATTTTTTCAGTTTCCGCTGTTATTTTTTCAAATTCACCAATAAGAGACTTTTCTTTTCCTTTTTCCCCTTCCTTGGGGAACCCCCATATAACACGCTCAGTAGTTGATATTGCCTCCTTTGTTGCTGTGGTTATTGGTTTAAATAACGCTTCAGATCCCGCAGCAAAATCCGTTTGTAAATTCTGTCTAGCTTGTAGTTTATTCCTGACAGAGTCGCGGATTGGTATAAATCTCTTAATTGCATCTAGTCGCTCACGAGCCAATCTAGTCGTTAATGATTCATTAACCATTATTAAAAATTGTGGATTTTCAATACGATTTTATTATCGCGGATATAACATATAAGGGTATATACGTGGATCGTAAAAACGCTTTCTTGTCCGATGGAACAAAATTTGGTACAGTTGTTACTTACGCAGACGGAGAAAATCTTCAGTATACACATTTGAGAGCATCTATGCTGGCTTGTGCTTCTATCAATTTATTTTCGATGATAAATAGATTTCCTGACACCGCAGTTAGAGTAGCCACTGATTCATTTTATATCAACGCGAAATACAGCGAAGCACTGGCTGAATTCACTAATTCTGACGAGAGTTGGGGGTCATGGAGAATTAAGCGGGAAATACCGTGTGATTACTCCAAATCAGCAGATGTTACAATTGAAGATAAATATTTGAAAAATAATCAGATATCAGAACTATCTAATGCACCGCTGATATCTGATATAATATGTAGATATAAAACAGTTTATTTAAACGGCTGTGGTGGATCAGGAAAAACGACTCGTGCGATTGAGTTATTTCGCAGAAACGCTAGCGTTTCCAAATCAAACATGATTGTACTAACACCAACACACAGACTTGCCAGAGAGATGAAAGAGCGAGAGGTAAATGCTTGTATTTATCAGTTTTTTTCGATGGAAAGGCGATGAATGGACTCCTGAACGAATGGGTGAGAAATTTATTCCTGAAGTCATTATTTGGGATGAAATATGCACGGTGTCGTTAGATGTATTACAAAAATTTCTCGAGTGGTTATTGCTAGCGAAAACAAAAGTCGTCATGTGCGGCGATCATGGCCAACCACCACCATTTGTCGGTTTATCGCCACATGATTGGCTGAAGAATTTTGTAGACTATTATGAAGAAATTAACACCGATCATAGAGCACTTGATGAACAATTTACGCGAGTTCAAAAAATTAATCAGATTACAACCTGATAGAATTCAATGTGAGATAGCGCTTGAAATAATTTCAGAAACACCAATAAAAAAATTCTGGGAAGCGTGGAGACCAAACGATTTGATAATCGCAAGTAGAAAGATAGTCAGAGACACACTTTAGATGAAGTTATTTGAAACGCATAAAGAAAAATTTGCAACACTTCCAGTACCGTTGTGTTATAGACCCAAGGATACACGTCGACAAAATATCGAAGTTGATATTCCAGGGCAGAGTGAAAAGCAGAATTTAGTGTTAAATGATATTGTACTGGTTGATATCAGCGTCGTCGAAGATGCATTACGCGCTGATAAATCCCCATGGACGCTAGGATACGCAGCGACGATACATTCTTCACAGGGATTGACTATATCAGATACAATTGTTTGGATGGTGGATAATCACATCGAGTGGTCAAATTTAGTTTATCTCACAGTATCCAGAGTTCGAAGAATAAATCAGCTTCGAAGAGTTGTCCTGACAGAGTCAGCAGATGATAATGACACTACAAAAAGTGATATTGTCAGCCTTGACAGAGTCAAGGACATAATAAGAAAAACACTTTCTGGTTATAAACAGCAGGATAAAAAAAATAACAGAGAATTTAACATTGATGCTGAATTAATAACTACGTTGAAACAACAACAGAATAATCACTGCGCAAATTGTAATTGTATAATGCGTTGGTGTTGGTCGGATAAAGATCCTCGCCAATTCACCGTAGACAATAGCAGCGTAGGTCATACTAGAGATAATGTGATGCTGACTTGTCTTGAATGTAACAGACGAGGAGGCGCTAGTTAAGACCACGCGGTGGTAATTGAGTATCCTCGGGTATTACTTGTAGTTGTTCACGAGAAAATCCTCGCTGAGGAGCAGTGGAATCCAATCTATAGATTGCTGGTTTTCCCGTGGATCGTGTTATATTAGATATTTTATGTACAATAACACTCCAAATAGGATCAGTAGCCCTTTTTGTGCCACCTTCGAGCTCTCCTGGTTCATATAAATACCTAACAGTGACATTACCGAGTATTGGTTGTTTTGAAAAATCTTTTTGCGGTTGTACTGGTATAGACTTCCTTTTAATCGCGTTGTTAGGTTTTATGTTGATTGTTCGAGTAATCTCATTATTCAGCGCGGTAATTACACCTGGTAATCTCTTGACCCATTCACGGTATCGTTTATCCTGAATAAATTCCTTAGCATATTGATATCCGAATAACCGCTCAGCAAGTGTCCGATTAAATCGTTCAACAATTGCCTGATCGCGATGTAGTGCAGTATGCCCTCGTCTGATGGTGACATTATGATGCTTCATTGTTGATAACACTACACCCTGAAATTCCTTGCCAGGATCAACTTGTAATAGATTTGGCCAACGCAGAGGACCCCTTCGATAAATCCTTTCAAACGCAGAAGCCACTTCAGTTGATAATTTTGTTTTTAGCGGCTCTGCTTGTTTGTATAGACTCGCAACATCAACTACGGTTAGCGCGTATTTGTAAAAACCATCATGCGGCAGAAATAATATATCGGCCTGATGAACCTCATTTGGGACGCTGACATCAAAATGCGAGTAGTTAATTTGCTTAGGCGGTGGTAGATAAATTTGCCATATCGCCTGTTTGGATAACCAGTTAGCCGCGGTGATATATTTCACCTTCTCGGCGCAAGCGAGTTTACTGATTGCTGCCTTACCCCTCCAGTATCCTTTTGGAGAATAATAAATAGATTCCATGTTGTTATTAATTACCGGCACCTAACATCAATTTACCTTTCATAGCCGATTTACTAACCATGAAGCCAACTTTTCCTTGAAGGATTTATCAGTGATAGAATCCAACGCATGAATTAATTTTACATCTGTGAGATGTATGTGTTGCAGATTACTGCTTTTGTAAGCAACATCATGAGCATGACACGCCTTATCAATAGCGTTTCTTGGGTTTTCGCCCGGTCGAGGTTGGTTTTGATTATCGAGTCTGATATCGAGTCTAGTCCCCGGCCCGCAATAACTATACCCTGGAAGGTGTTTTTCTCTTGGATACTTTGCCCATGGTGTTCCCGGGAGTTTAGTTAGCTTGGCTGCAATATCACCTCATCGTTTTTTTTTTAAATCCTTGGAAACAAATCTAAATTTCTTTGTACTGCATTGTACACACTTAGCAGAAAGTGCTGATCGGTTATTTTTAGTTGTAATTGTCGTCAAGTCATCTGTGCCAGTACGCGCCTTACATTTCACACAATATAGATCCATAATATAGTTATAATAACATGAATGTAATTAATTATTCAGCTATCCGACGACGGGAACCTATTAAACACCATGCGATGTTGCCGAATTCAATTAGAATGATTATAATCGGACCATCTGGAAGTGGCAAAACACATTTGTTACTTAATTTAATAACGAGATGGATGAAATGGGACTAGCTGTATTTGATAGCTCTTAGTGTAGACGATCAGCGATGTTACAATGTGTTAAAAAATTTTAACGACAAAGCGGTAGAAGAATCCGTTTATAACCGATATCGATGAAGCACCGAGCATTGATGATATTAATGGAGATCTTAACAATTTAGTCGTATACGACGATATCATGTTAGACAATCAAAAGAATCCCGCTAGGATATTTTCCAGAGGCAGGCATAAAAACACCGACGTGATATATGTCACTCAACGGTACACTCAAATACCAAAACTGATCAGAGATAACTGCAATTTATTGTGTGTGTTTAACGGAGTTGATACTCATACGCTACGAAATATTTGGCAAACTTGGTGCTGCGGTGATATGGATCATAATCGATTTAGAAATTTCTTTAGTCACGTTCAGTCAATCCCACACGGATTTGTGACGATAAATTTAGCAGATCCTCAAACGCGATATCGTTTCGGACTTGATAAAATATTCGGTTAACCCATAGCAGCAGAGGGGGCGGCGACAGCGACAATGGCGTCTTTGAGGTAACCTCAATTTACCGAATCGACAGCCTCAATATACCGAATCGACGCCTCTATAGCTTTGTACGATTCACCCTCTCTGATGTCTGTTTGTTAAATCGTAGTGATTTTCATTGTTAACCCGTTAGCAGCAGAAGGGAAGGGGCGAATTGTACTTCTCTATTTAGGTTGGATTTTGAGAAACCCCTAATTTGACAAATAGGGCTCTAAAATCGTTAAGGCTCCATTTGGCAAAAGGAGACTTAAAATATTTTGCTTAAAATCCAACCCAATTAGAGATTTACGATCCGCCCCCTCTGCTACTGACCTGAAAAAAACAAAATTCAGCAAAAAAGAACGCTAATTTTAACATTCATTGAATAATGTTTTATTTAATCAAAAACAATTGTATGTGTCCTCGTTTTCACTTAAATGTATAATAGTCATGCATATTACATTTAAATTTAAATTCATAATGCACATTAATGAATCCCCATTAAGAAAACAAGGTAAAATCAAGTCCCACACTGACATATTCATGGTTATGATCATTTTATAGTACTTTTTTAACTTAACAAGTATACCAATGTAATATTGAAACATTTCAAATCAGGTTTTAAATATCTTCAATTTTGAAAAAAGTCATTAAGGAAATGTAACTCTGAAAATGTTTATAATATTTGTAAGGAAAATCATATTTGGAAATTTGTTTAATCAGTTGATAGTTGATCTAATGCTTTTATTTTTATTCAAATATTCAATATTGAGCTGATCTCAAGATCTGAGGGCTATTGCCCAATTGACATTAGCTAAATCAGTCACCCTGCTGGATTCCAGTTATAATGTAATCAAACTCTCGATCAAGCTGCAGGGCCACCAGCCTTCGGGTAGTCAACATTCTGGTGCACTTACTTCAATCACAAAACTTATAATGAATAGTTCGATTTTACTGGACTTTGCCAACTAAACATTTACTGTCCTATTCGTCAGATATTCATGAATTATTTTCTCTTACGGAAAATAATTAATCATCGGTTCTGATTCGTTGTACTCATTATCATCACACAATTTAAATTTGAATGCAGTCTATTTAATATATTTATCACTGGAGTAGAAATGTTTTGATTTAGCCCATTATTTATATGGTAATCTAGAATTTCAAATTTGTATTGTTAGTTTTCCAAGAATAACCCCATCCCCCCAACTCAAGACTGATTTTAAAGACATAGGTTAGGTTTACTAAGAAGCCAGTGAAGTATTCTCCTAAAATCTGACAGGTAAGATCAGACAGTGTTGACAGAAGCAAACAATGTTTCATAGTGTTTAGAATAATATACATGTATGTTGCTTTGCTGTCCTTATACCATGATCTGTGCAAGGTTGTTTTCTGTAGTAAAAATCAAAGATGAACTATATGACATGGAAAATGCAAACACTAACTAGTGCAAAATACGAGAATTCTCTATAACTATTATATCTGACATAATGGTATCTTTACCAGTTAAATCAAGCAGTATCGGTTTCAAATTCGCATGGAATGAAATGTTACTAGTATAGTTAATTTTGCAAGCTGAAGATTACCATATCTAGCTGATTGACAGGTTAAGTAAATATTTGATTATTGATAACTTTGATTACATGATGTGGATATAAATTATAACTAGCAATGACGTGATTAATATAATTATTCAGTAACGAAGAGAAGGATCATACTGATTATCATGCTACAACTATATGGTCTTAAATTCAGTAAGAGGCTAGAGCGAGAAACGAACAAGTTTGTAAAGTTCGACAAATAATTGATTTAACTAGAATTCAAAGTTAAAATAAATCTTGCAGTATTGTGTATGAAATCCCAAATATTCCTAAAGTCCACAAGTCCAAATGAATAGAGTTCTAATTAAATTACAGTCATGTTCCAAATATAATTCAACACAGGATGTGTTCATGCGTTTTTAGTCTTGAATGTGCTAATGACCTGGGATATGGCGATGTTTTAACAGATTTTGACGAATCACAATGATATAATCTAAATATGTCTTTGCCCGAATTTACTATGATCCAAATTAATGCTTAAGTCCAAGAATATTATTAATCTCTTTGTAATTCCAGTGAATAATTTAGGTAACTAAATCCATCCATAGTTAAAAACCTGAACAAAATAGTAAAAACTGATTCTGCTTTGGATGCCAACACAAGAATGCTTCAAGGAAACACCATTGGTATAAAATGCTGATATAAGCAATTGAAGTCAGGATGTCGGTCAGCTACATTCTAAAACATTGAAATTTGTCAACAAGTTTAGACTATTTGAATCGAAAGGTCAGTTTCCTAGCCTCAGATTTAAGTAAACGTGTTTACCTACATTGATAATGATCCTAATAATTAATTTACACTCATAGAGAAATATTAGCTATATATTATGTTGTTTACATAAACAATGCCACTGGTAGAAAACATCACAGGCACATACCAGAGCAGCTTACCGTATATGTTTGCTTACACAACTGCCTGTCTGGATTCTATGAGGTTTTGTAACTGCCTGTCTGGATTCTATGAGGTTTTGTTCCTTTGGTAAAGTTTTGGTTCATCAAAGGGACACTTGATGCGTTGAAAATGATTTATTTTGACAGTCACCAATTAGACACAGAAGTTCCGAATTTTCTGCAGCACTTAGATGGAAGGATATACATTTTGTTATTCTCTATTTCTGCATATGTATGTACGTACGTACGTATGTATGTATTCATGCATCATTGTGTGTGTATAATTGTGTATAATTGCTGGGAAGTTTGTTCAACAAATCTGTAACCAGATAAACTAAATATATGGGGTAAATAATGCTATGAAAAGTAATACTTCATTGCAGAGTTGAAAAATCATCATTGGCAATACATTGCAAGTCTATCAACAATTTGAGTATAATGGCTGAAAAGTGTATGCACCCTCACTCAAACGCATATTCTAACGAGATGCATGCTTGTTAACCATCCTCTCTCCCAGTTTGCAAAACAAGGAATTCTGTGAAGAAGTGATTGAAACGTACTTAATATATTTTTCTGTGTATTCTTTTAAACCCATTTTATATTGAGGGTGTAAGACAGAATTGCATGACTACTTCTACATTAAGGGCAAATATCAGATAGGATAATCTGATGACAAATGATTTTGACGGCGTTTGAAATGCAGTTATATATTTTTCACCAGTTTAATCACACTATAGGTCTAATTCAAAAGTAATTACTGAGTCACTATATGATGTCATAAGTGTCTACCTAGATATAAAACATCATTGGCCTATCAATGCATATTACTTCATTCTCTTGCCTGGAATACATGTACTGCATCTACAGTTTATCTTCTTCCACGTCACCGAGTTCCGTATTGTGTCAGTATGTAAGGAAATGATACTATGACAAATCTTTCTCTGGATTTGTCTAACAAAAGAATTCGGTTTGGGAACAATTATGTTACTATTTTCTCTGGGTCTGCTTCATAGCAGAATTATGTTAAGGAGGAATTGGGTGATACTATTTTGTCCCTGTATGCCTGATAACAGAATTATGTTAAGGAGGAACTGTGTGATAATATTTTCTATTTCTCTTGTAGCATAATCATGTTATAAGATTGTATTATTATGGGTCTGACAGCCATTTCTCTTATGAACTCAATGGTTGTAGGATAAAATGACGATGTGTATGTAATATAATTGTAAAATTCCTGAAAAAAACATTAACTCAATCATCCATACGGAAAGAATCCCAAACGTGTACACAGGTTTATTATTACAATTAATTTGTAAAACTTGTAAACAAGTATTTATGTATCATATTCAATCTACGGATACCTGCCAGATGTGAAAACATCACTATATATATGAATGATGTCTTGACGCTGCAGTATCACGCAAGAACAGACGAAAACAATTAATACACACAGTTTCTTAAATATCTATGATCTAGTTGATACATTGTTTTACTCTAGTGCCATTCTACGAGAAGAGTAATTATGAGGGTTTGTATAAAACCTACTTTATCGTCGTATGGCTTTTTAATACCAATGCCATGCCATAAACATTTTTTAAGTCATTTTTAATTATTGTAAAAAAAAATCACTAATTTTTATTCAAATGAAACTTTCGTCATAGTTGATACTATCTCTCCTTAACATGTAGCAATAAGATCTACTATCGTTAGTACTTGCTAGTGAAAGAAAGTTATACTGCAACTACATGGAGAGGATATTGATGTTTAAATGAACGTAATGGACAGGTCGCAAATAATTGATATTAATCTTATCAGAAATATATTGTATGAAAACCATTTGAATCATCCTGGTCCAATATAAAAGATCCAGATTTGTTATTTACCCTGTTGGGAAATACAACGTATTTGTACATACAAACACGCCTTATAGAACTATTTTTCATTACAATTAACATGTATGCTTATAAACATAGGCGAACAAAATGCCACGATCTTAAAAGAATATCTCCATGTATTGTGTCTCCCTAGTTCGTCTCCCACTATCGTGATGATTTATATATGTATGTTTATATATCTTAATTTGTAATTACGTATTGCAATATTAGTTTGTATTCATTCATTCATTTTTATTTGTGCTATATAATACATCACACTTTACATGTTCCGTAGGCTTTTAGTAAAAGTTCTACATAATGGCTCAAGTAGTACCTGTCACAATAGGTTAAAAGAAATACCATATTTCGACAAAATTGCTATGCAAATGTTCTAGCTGCAAAATGTTATTGACAAGTGCTGCAAAGTTTCAGTAATCTGCTATTATATGGGCACTTGTTAGAAATATTTTCCAGCTATAAACACCCCTTTAGATTTGTGGATTAACGAAATAAAATAGATGAAGTTACTATATTATATAATGCCTTCTCCATTGGGACAGTTCTTTCAAATGCTGTTTCGTGGATATAGTGCACAAAACAAAGATAATGTAACAAAATACCTTCAGACAATATTTCTTACGGTAGAAATATCAATACTAAATTTGTTAATTCGCATTATCTAGTGTGACATTATATGACGCGGGTATGTGTGAATAATGGATATACACAATAATCATTGCCTAGCACATCTGTATGTGATTGATGCCTCAGAATCTGAACATATTCATTTCAGTAGAATAATTGAACAATCCTATCATCAGATACGCTTTGAAAAAAGTAGTAATTCTCATTTTATTATCAACGTGATTCTTTAGTATGGCACTGATGTTTTTTCTTGTCTATATTGCATTAACCAATCAAAGTATTGAATGCAATCTCTAACATTTAGAGTGGTTGATGGACAAGGAAGAATAATATTATAACGCTTGAGCTAATGAAAGACTTGGTTTTGTATGTAAAGTTACCCGTCGAGGAGTAATTGAACTGCATCCTTATCAAGGTGTGCCAATCAAACACACACTGGCTGATGAACAATTTTGTCACTGTATGACTACATGTACAAAGTTCTTGGGTTCATAGCACTGATATATATATATATATATATATATATATATATATATATATATATATATATATATATATATATATATATATATATATATATGTGTGTGTGTGTGTGTGTGTGTGTGTGTGTGTGTGTGTACTTAATGAACTTTGTGCATCTACCGATACATCCCAACTATATGTTTGGACAAAGAACAATTTTGTTACGTTGTTGTATTTTATTATTGTATTATTGCTAATATTCAATATATTTCGCATCAAATATTCTGCAAACTGCAGTTATATTTTCTCGTGTGTCACATTATAGTGATATTGTTCATTGGATCAGTTTTAATTTGCTGTATCAGGTATATAATTATTAAAAGGTTTGAACAACATCATCTTTGTTTACACATCTGACTTAAAGTCGATTTGCATGTTCTGCAAATATGTCTGCTTCTATTTAATAATTTGATAATGAATATTCTTGTTATCATTAATTATTTTTGCACAATTATTAGCGTCTCTAAGAGTCAATCAAACTAATACGCTGACATTATCATATATAGTTTATTCATTATTTTATGAACGTTGAAATGTTTATTTCACATATTTATTGTGTTCCGTTTGCTAACTTGAAATGTTTATTTCACATGTGTATTGTGTTCCGTTTGCTAACTTGAAATGCATGTAACCACACAGAAAGTTACTTATAAATTCATTACATTATTTTGCTGCAGTGCAAATCAAAGGTAATGATCAAAAGATACTCAAATCTTTTCAAGTTTTAAAAACAGAATTTACAAGATGTGATGAGCTTAAGACAGACGATGTTAAGACTTGCTACTTCCACATCATTCATCTTGTTTCATCAGTCTTTTGTAAACAATACGTTTTGCTTAATGCGCATTTAAGACGACTTGTATTTCTAAAGGAAACAACCTTGTGCTTTATTGTTACCTAGTGTCATCGGTGAAATAATTTAGAACGGAGAAGATTGTTCTGTTTAAATTATTTGCAATGGTGTATGATTATAATGTGTATAGACTTGTGTTTAAATGGTGTCCAAACAACTTGGAAAGGATATCTCTTTCTTTTTCAACTCGTATATAACCTTAAACATGCGGATGTTGAATGATGCAGATATACACTTCACATTTAGTCTGCCTCTAACCAAATGGGCGATATTGACTGTTACGGAAGATGTCAAACTTCTAGTGTTGACGTTTAAGTCATCTGCTTCCTATACGGTCAGATGAGTTTATTGTATGGCCAAGCCTCTGTGATCGTGCATGATCCTCAGATAAAACATTGCTACTTATGATTCTTCAATTAATAGATTTAAAAATATTTTAATCAAGCTTTGGTTATGTGCTTTTATCATCACAATGTTTGATGGGTTTTAATAATGAGACTTGCATCTGATTGGCAGAGCTTTTACTGATTAGATTTGTATCGATTGTTATCTAAAATCTCTAGTTGACTTTAATAAACAGACTTATCCTCATGTATTATTGAGGTAATCTTTCATTCTATTAGAGTTGTTTGTTATTAATATCGAAGCTATAACAGATCAGATTATGATCAAACTTCGTGTATAGGTTTATATCAATAGGATCTTGGGTAAGAAATGATAAGCATATCACATTGATCCGACTGTGACCGAACATGGAAAATGGGACTTAATGTTAAAGATTTCGGTGCATTTGATAGCGAACAAGATGTACACACATTAACAGAGATAGTTTACATAGATTTCGTTCTTTCATTAGTACTTATTCCTGCCTATTGAAATGTACAAGACCAAAGCTATGTTGGTGATACAGGCCCATTGAGACTTCTTGTTGGACTTCATTGCCAAACGTATGCTGAGAAAGGAAACCTATGGATTGCACTACGTTTTGGTCATTATACAATTAATAGTATTATCCTTATACTATTGCAATGTCACACTGTTATTAAATGATTTGTTTGTCAATACAGTCCTTTCTAAACATACTTATGATTGATATAAATAGTATATAAAACAACTGAAGAAAGGCTTCGTTTCTAAGATCAGTGTTTTGTGAAAACCTGAACATGTTATGAAATATCTTAAGTTCATAGAGAATTCAAACACTCAAACGCAAACTATGCTATGCATTTATCTACGCATGGGTATTTTGTTAAAACAGAAAAAGTGTACTTTGTTAAAAAATCTACTCTGTGCAAGCTATTTCTACAACATGTGTTTTTGGTGGTTGCCATACAAGCTAGCATTTTTGTTCACATCATGTACTTTCCACTCTATTAAGAATGCACTCTTTTTTTTCTATAGTACAATTGAACTGTAATCAATGTTTTTGTATGTTTCTTCTTTGCTAATATGTAATATAGTTCATTTGAAAATATCTTCAAACCACTTTTATATTTTACTATTATTTGTTCGACAATTTAATGTTATTTCATATATGAATATATGTTTAGTTCTAGTGGTCAAAGACCAGAGAAACTTGCAGGATGATCGATGGTCCACCATCCTTCCATCCGTCAATACAAGTTTGTCATTACAGCTACTAACAAATTGTTTTGGAAGATTGCTACAGCTACTAACAAATTGCTTTGGAAGATTGCTGAAAATCGTGTTACCTTTACACTTCATGAACAAAATGTCCAATTACCTTGTGGGTTTTACCAGAAGAATCCGTACCATGTATTGATGGTCCTACAAGCGGATAGTGCTGTTCACACATCTAATTGTATTACCAGAGCAACCATCTTGAAAATATTATTCTCACTACATGACTTGTATGGATGTTCATATTAAAATATGTTGTTTACTAGAATTTTGTCTATTTGGTCCTATATAAAAATAATATTTTCACTGAAATATCCAATATGACCGTTACAGATACCATCTTAAAAAATACGATTACCACAACTTCTCATGAACACTGTCATATAAACATTGAATTTTATCTGAAAGATGTCTTATGATGTATAGTTGGTACAAAACGGAAACAGTGGCTGCCAATATGACCAAGACAATAGCCATCCAGAAAACCTTTTTATGACTACTTCCCGTCGGTTGCTAGTCATATATGTATTATTATTTCACCAGATACGTCTCAGGAGTTAATTTATTCTAAATTGATATGGTGCAAAGCTCCAATATCTTGAGAACAAACTTTATTAAATACCTCTTAAACGGAATCTTGCTTTGACATTTAGTATTAATCAGAAGAGTTCTTGTGCCGGCTTGTCGGTCTGTAATTGTGACCAATCTCAATAAAATCAGATCTCCATTGTCCTTGGTGAAGAACTGTCAGCGACCGTTTAGAGGTCATGTCTGATGACCAATGTTATTACTATAATGGCTACTTGTATCAGCCAATCGGATGCAGTCTTATATAGTAGCGTTTTTTTAGGAGCTATATCATAATGGCTGAAGAGCATCAATGTGTTCCGAACGTTACGATTTACTTTCAGTGTTTTGAAATCTGCATTTCCATTAGTAAATTCAAAGATCGCCAAAAATTGACTCTAAACGGTTTTACATATATTCGCCTTGGACAGCGAGTATCTTATTTTAGTTATGTTGAAATGGTGGCCATCTTGAAATCTCTACTCTAAAAGAGATTACTATGTCATCATATCTCCATATTCTTCTTATGATACCTAGTTTATCCTGATTTAAAAATGGGCCTGCTGAATATTCAGTATTGCTGCCATGATGGCTGTTTATACAATATTGCTGTCACTACTTACTTTGAATAGATTGTCACAATGGCATGGAGGTTTCACCAAGAGCCTTCTAAAGAATTCTACTTGGTACAATATTAAACTGGTCCCACTCTGATTCCCAACATGTAAAACGCAGCAGATAACTCCAAATTATTCAAATGACTGAAGAATAAATTAGAGATTGGATTACCATTCAGTTCAAAAATGAAGAAATGGACTAATCTAAGATTAATAGAAATTCTTTTCAGGCAGAATTTCCCCTCGATGTACACTTTCTATTTGCTATATCAGTTGTGTTATCAATAAATAATATGACTATACTCTTCTTTATTTGCTTCTATATTTTGAGTTAGGACTGCACTGTTCTATTAAGTAATTTCGTTTCTATTTAAGAATTTGGTAATTAATATGTCTGCAAACACTAATTATATAGTACATAAATAAAGGTTTAATGAGATTAATGTGTTGACATTGTTATTTAATGGGATTTATATACTTCATTCATTCATTTATTTCAGTTTCTTGACCTGTTTATTTCATATGCTGTCAAATCAGTCCATAAGGACACCATTACTTATCAGTCATCTGTTCAGAACGGTCGTTCTAGCTTTCCCTTGCAAATGTTCTATGTATGACCTGTATATAATGGTCAGCCGCCTTCTGTTGTCCGAAACGAGGTATTCATACCTAAACAATGGTTTCTCCCTGCCTTTATTGATCTACAGTGACAGTACAGTCAATGCAAACAGATGTTGTTTTTATTTATGGACTAGGCATTGTTCAGATAAAGAAATATCATGTAAATAGGTATCAGATATATTTTATCTTGCATTTACTTGAAACTGCTGTTACATTGGCAAAATGTACCTCAAAGGTATCGATATATCAAATTCAAACGCGTAGAAGATTTTATAACCAGCGTAGTGGGTGGAAACTATTCGCTTGCTGGATGGTGGTATTGTATGAGCTAAGACAAAACTTAATGATTAAAAGATGCCCAAAACGTTTGGAACTAATAAAACACTGGTGAAATGTATTTAAGACAAACTTTGCGAGTGAAGTACATGTACTCTCATCTAATTAAAATATGATAAATCACCTTATGTATCCATAGCATTCATCATTTATAAACGACAAAGTTTGCTTTATTTGCAATTCGGTGATACTTGTCTTTAATTGTAATTTTGTTTCCCCATTTTTCTTAAAGGAATATGTCTTGTGCATTACATATACCGTGTATTCATCAGTGTAGGTTGTTAAGTAGAAGATTGCTCTGTTTAAAATATTTGCAAAGGCGTATCAGAATTATGTGTAGATAGTTTAGAATCAAGAACAAATGATATCTTTTCATTTCAACAAATACCTAGACTGAAGCAAATAATACAAGGTAGAAATACAAAATTAACTTTCAGTATTTCTAAGAACACGATTGGCACTGTTACGGAAGACGGATATCATGCATCTATAGCATAAACCTTTTTCGCACCTGGTTGTAATGGCACGTGATCTTATGGTACGGCTCTGGGTCTATCATAAGTGATGGATCATCCGCCATATCATCAAAATCTCTGTTGCATTTCGATAATCAGAGACATCAATGTTTATTAACGAGACTATATTGCATCTAATTGGCAGAATTTATCACCATACAAACCATACCTCTAATCCGTTTATGATCAAATTTAGAATATAGGTTCATATCGTCTAGATCTTGAACAAAATACGATACTACGTGATATGCAGACTTATTAAGTATATAACGTTGCATCAGATTTATTTACTCTGCTACCACTCCCAAAGTCAAATTTCCATCTAAATTCCATAAATTAACATTATACAGCATTTTGACCTTACAGAATATTTGCCCTTACAAAATCCCGTTTATGAAATGATTATGTGTAAAATTATGGCCCTCTTGTTGAATTGCAATGCCAAAATAGTTTGAATATTCGTATTGGAATCATAAATCGATTGCATCAAATAGCATGTACCGTTTTGTTTATATTATCATATTATTGACATGTCACGCCCTGGTTTAACTATTCGTATACCAATGCATTCAGTCACTATGCTTTTTTGTCTGGTATCATGTAAATCATAATTAAAACGATCGGTTGCTTCCTTCCCCTGGTTATCATTACGAAATCACCAGATTCACCACCATAATAGTATTTAGTTGTTTTTCTCAATGTGACGTTTAACTGTATAGCTATAATTGCAATAGACCAGAAGAACGTACATAATGTCTTTTTGTCAGATATGTGATTGCCGTCGGTTGGTATACGTTTGTAGTTGCTACTTGTCCTAAGCTACGCGAATGATTGTCATGAAACAAACAGATTCATGCTAAGGTTTATGGTCTTGCTGTTTCTAAATGAAAATTAAAATCTTGTTATCGCTTTTCCTCCTAACTTGTTTGTTTTGTTTTTTATGGTTTAACGCCATTTTTCAGCACAATATAGGCTATACATGGCGGCCAGTATTAATGGTGGAGGAAGAAACCGGACAAACCCCGGAAAGAAATGCCGACCCACGAGAAGCTACTGGCAAGCTTTCTCACATAACTACATTTGCCGAATCTTAGACTCGAACACATGGTCACATCACTGGAAGAAGTCTCATGATGTCTGTGTGGTCATATTGGTGCTGATCTAGCATTCAATTTGGTCACAGTGGCAGACATCTTAAAGATCTTATCATCACTACTCCTCCTGAACAGATAATTATATTGAGATTTTGAAAATCTTGTTGTTACCCCTGGTTTACAACCGATTTCACGAAATCACTGCCTATTATGTCCTGGTTTTCAATCGATGAGGTTTTCTCGAAATCACTGCCTATTATGCCCTGATTTTCAGATGATGCGGTTTAGTCGAAATGACCGCCTCGAATGCCCTTGTTTTCAGCCGATGCGGTTTTCTAGAAATCACTGTCTCTATTGCCCTGGTGCTCATCAAAACACCTTTTCATTATCTCATATTACATACTTGTAAGTTGTGTTGATAATTGTAATCCTTTCTGGTGGTGCTTCATCTCTCTTCTTTTATCGTCCATCTTCTCTGAAACATTACAGAAGAAAATCTGAAAAATTTCATCAGTTCACCAAGGAATAGTTACACAGACGCAGGAAAGAAAGGAAACCAAGTAAATGTGCTCTTTTAAATTAGTAAATAATGTTGGCATTCGTATTCTAGCTATTTAGCATCAAGGCGACAAAAATCGCAAAACTATCAAACGATCTAGAGTCTTTCAAGGCACAACACAATTGACGGTTGCTAGGGTTGGGGTGGGGTACTCCACATATATTATTTACATTACTATAGAAGTCCCACATATTTTTGATTTTGTAGGAAGTGAAATTATTGATAGAGAGGTAAAGCTCTGAGTCCCCAATCAGCAATGCCGACAGTTAAATTAACGAGTACACAAAAAGGTTAAATTCAAATGAATAAAAATTTAATATAATTCAAATTCAAATAATTCCATAATCACTATTCTTCCTCTCGACCAAGAGATACCCTAGTGGATCATGTTATTTACAGTGTGATATGGCTGTCCACATGTCCTTGTTTTCTTCTCGTCTGCTTCTCTCCTATCTCGCTAATTCCTTCTCTCCTTCTCACTAAGCTTTTCCACCTGTCCTTGTTTTCTACTCACTTGCTTCCTGACAGAAACATGGCGAAAAACATCAGGCGTTGAGCCGTAGTGCGCGGATCTAATACCCACTGGTTACTCCATCAAGTCGTTCCCCCGCCACTCTCGCAAAGGTAGAATTACTGTCACCACAAAGAATTCCATGATAAGATGTCATAAGCACAAAACAACGTCCTATTTCTGCCACACATCATTTGAACTACTCCAAACAACACTAACACTGAAACAAATGTCAGTCCATTTTCTCTGCCTTTACCGCCATCCTCCTAGTAAAAAAAAACAAGCTGTCCAAATCTCTTAATTTTGGAGCAGTTTCTGAATCTCCTGGAGTAGGGAAATTAAATAGGTGGCTACCTGATTATTCTTGGAGATGTTAACTTTCACTTTGATTGTCCTGGAAACCTATGCACATCAGAACTCCTAGATTATATTCATGTGCTCAACCTTAAAGAGTCAGTTAGCTAACCCACTCATAAACATGGTCAGATAAATATCAGCAACACCAACATTAAATTCAGACAATCAGTACCAAACTGAGACGCACCAGCTCCATTCGAAAATATCTTTCAGTTGATGTCACTAAAACACTTGTGAGTTCATTAGTACTTTCATGACTGAACTATTGTAACTCAGTTAGGTCTGGTTCGTCTCAATATGTACTCCAGAAAATTGAAAAAGTTGAAAACTAAGCTGCTTTGATCATCCTTATAGTACTACGATCAGAGCACATCTCCCCGCTGCTCTGCACCCTGCACTGGCTATCCATTCGATCCAGAATCAAAGACAACGATGTGAACACACCAGCAAGATACTTACGCTCCTCTTCTGACAATCGTATACTCATTATTCCAACTATGAAAACGAAGTCGTATGGACAACGTTATTTTGCATACCACGGCTCATCAACGTGAAACGAATTGCCCATTGAAATCAGACACAAAGGCACAGTGATCCGTTTCAAGAGTGCGCTTGAAACCCACATTACACACACACATATATATATATATATATATATATATATAAATATATATATATATATATATATATATATATATATATATATATATTATTTATATATATATATATATATATATATATATATATATATATATATAAGAAAAAAAAGATAAGAATTCTTTATTTCAGACTACAAAGTACATACCTTTAAATAAAAATATAAAGTTTCATAAAATTTTTTTTAAAAAAAACATTTTAAACATAAAAGTACATACATACATACATACATACATACATACATACATACATATATATATATATATATATATATATATATATATATATATATATATATATATATATATATATATATATAGCAACATCTACAACTATTAACTGCGTCATGCATTTTTAATAATAAAAATTAAATGACACATTTAAAGAGTAATTTGTTCTATCTTCTATTAATATGAGAATTTACATGAATGTCATAGTTCCAAAGAGATTTCAAAATGCAGTTCTTACTATTAGATATTCTTGTCATAAGTGAGAATACATACTTTCTCATTATTTCATCTAAACTGAATACATTATAGTTAACAAACATGTTGGAGGCACTGTTCCACCTTGGAAGAGCTAATAGAAAACGAAGACTATTATTATGACCAATAACTAATTTTCTATTTATACATTCACTAAAGTTTGTCCACAGAGGAGCGCAATACATGGTGCAGCAATAAGATTTGAATAATGTAATTTTAATATGCAATGAACAATTCTCGAATTTACGCAGAAGCATGTTTGTTCGAGTACACAGAGATCGGTAATGTATCATCATATCTTCATTATCCGAGCGATTGGATTTCAAAATATGACCCAAATACGAATAAATGTTGACATAGATAAGAGCATTGCTGTTAAGATATACAAGGGGAGGAGATGGTAATTTGAAAGAAGCTGTCTGAAAAACCATGCATACTGATGTTTTTGTATTATACATTATATCATTCTCAAATGCGTATTGTTCACATATCTTTAATAATTTCCTTAAACCTGTTATAGAAGGACTTATCAATGACATATCATCAGCAAAACTGAAATTGTTAAGAAATAACACATTTCGTGGCAGACGTAACCCTACGTTACGCTGACTGAGCTTACGATTTAACTCGTCTATATATATATATATATATATATATATATATATATATATATATTGAATACCAAGGGGGACAGAATTCCCCCCTGCCTCACCCCATTGGTTACATTGAAAGCGCTGGGTATTACACTTCCCCATCGCACACAATACAACTGTTTCCCATACCAGTTAACTAAGTATGAACTATGTAGACAGGTATTTTAATATCAATCAACTTTTTAAGGAGTGTCCAGTGATTGACTCTATCAAATGCCTTGCTAGCGTCTAAAAAACATGCAAACACTGGGCTGCCATGTTCTACATAATAGCTGAT
Organism: Unio pictorum; assembly: GCA_030141615.1. Taxonomy (NCBI): domain Eukaryota; kingdom Metazoa; phylum Mollusca; class Bivalvia; order Unionida; family Unionidae; genus Unio; species Unio pictorum. Next base: position 19,742,805 of record JARLTB010000001.1, read on the forward strand.
TAACTTCCTTAAAAGCATATATGCATAAATCTGTTGAATGCTGCTTTTTAAAACCAAACTGATTATCAGAGATTGTAACTTCACATCTATGCAGAATGATGCATTCAAATATGTTTGACATAATAGTCGTAAGAGCTATAGGGCTGTAGTTATTTTTGTCCGCTATGTTACCAATTTTGCGTTTTAGTAGCGGTATAATGGTAACTTTTGTGAAATCATCTTGTACAAAGTTATGCACAAACATACAGTTAAATAAAATTATAAATAACACATGAAGTCTAGTATCTGAAAATTTTAAATGTTCTACATATAAAAAATCTGAACCTGGACATTTACCACCTTTTTGTCTTGCTATAGCACGTTGGATCTCAGATAATGTGATTACTTCAATAAGAGCAGAATGTGCATTCAATGCTGAAAGTACATACTTCTTATTCAATTCATTTTTTACACTATTGAGTAAGTCTTCAAAATAATTTCTCTACATGTTGCATATATTATTCTGACCATGGTTCCCATCAATGCAAATTGGTAATTTATTGGAAGTTGTCGTGGTATGTTGTTTAACATGCTTCCAGAATTCACGTTGGTCGACATTTTCAAATTTTTGTGCTAGCGAGTCTGCTCTGTATGTTACTTCCTCCTTCTTACATAATCTAAGAGCATACTTAAATTGTGCTCTTGTTTGACGCATTTGATTACTAAGATGGCCGTGACGATGTTTACTGTTATCACGCCACATAAGGTAAGCATATCGTGCGAAATCATGTAATTCTTTGACACCGTCATTCCAGCCTGGTATAATCCGGTGACTACGTTTGGATTTACTAGTCAAGCTATTACCGGAGTTTGACAAAGCTTTTACGACATCAGTGTATAATTCATTTATCTGTTTCATATGCACCTGGTTAGTGCATCCGTGGTCATTACAGATCGCAACACAACGTGGGATCTCAATCTTGTTTAATAAGAATGCAGAAGTCAGAGTATAATTCAGTTTTTCGTCAGCAGTAAGGTCTGACCAATTGATGTTGTATTTCAAGTTTAAGAGTTCATTGGGGCATGAATCAAATTTGGGAAGCAATTCAGTCTTGATAGTCATTAAAGTAGGACGATGGTCGGAACCTACTAGGGTGTGAAGTATACTCAAATCACTTTTTGAGGAATGAACAGACTGTGTAGAGACACATTGATCCAACCAAGACACTGTATTGTGTGAATCACTGACGTAAGTAAAATTAGTTGTGTGGTCTACAATTAGTTTTAAGTCCGATATGATATCACCATATTCGTCACAAAATAGGCGAAGCTCATCTCCAAAGGAAGTGGATTTGAGCGTATTAGCATTCCAATCTCCTACTACATCAGCATTTATCGTATTAGCATTTTCTACAATAGAATTAATTTAGCCCAAATAATCTACAAATTCTCCAAAATTTTCCGCAAGATCGCAAGGTAAATATGTATTCATAAAAAGCAAGGAGGAATCCCCCGTATGGATAGTAATACCTATTAAACTGGGATCATCGAAATGTTGTACTTCGATGATAATACTTGCGAGAGATCTACGATAAAGTACCCCGAGACCTCCATAAGGTCTACCGGTATGAATATCGCTAGACGATTTAATCGGCGATTCCCCTGATCCAAAGAACTTGACGTGTACGGATGAGAGACAGTCTAACTCACTGTCTAGAAGACACAATTCCTGTAGGAAACAAATATCGGAAATATCACATAAAGCTCTTACATTTTGTATATTTCTTGTTAATGAACGACAGTTATAAAAATAAATGCGTACAGAATCCATTATGTATATTTGAATCTAACAATGGTTCAATTCCGACTTTGATAGTAGTCTCTAACTAAAGCGTTTCTTGGCCACGCATCCACGATCATCATCGCTTTATGCGTAGGGTTATCGCATGTAATTTTGAAGCTGGCTTATGTATTATATTTCGTTTTTAGTTTTTTCCACCTGAGTGGGCTTAACTCCAGAGTAATGCTCAAAATGTGAAGAAATGTCCGATTCCTGCGTTTCGGAGGCAAGTCTTGTCACGAATATGCATCGCTGTCGCATTGGACACACTGTACGCAAATTTGAAGAAGCTGCCTTTCCTATTATTACACTTCCACGCCTTCTTGGAAACTGGTGTGTGGATTGGACATTCATAAACTTATTAAGCCGTCGTTGATGCAGATTTATGCCCGATGTTTTACGTGTAAATGCGGTCACAGAGGGGTCATTGTCCCGCAGAGATCTTGCAACTTTAGCAAAAGTTTTGTCGTTTTCCAAATCCTCGTCTTGAGCGTTGGTGTCTTCGGAACATGCGACCAGTTTTAATGCGGTTGTGCTGTGGTTTAATTTACCATCATCAGATATATTATTCTCATGACTTTCTGCAGTTGTATTCCATAAAACAGAGCAGATCTTATTTGCACTAACCTGAATCTCTTGGTTGATTGACTCCGTGCATTGCACATCTTCTCGCGCGCTATTAGTAACGGTTTTTTCTTGTGAACGACTGGGATCCGGACTATCCCTTGTTGACCTACATGGATGGCCTTTCAGCTCTTGATTTTTTATACTGTAGCCTCCGATTGCAGATGAATACTCAGTGAGAAAATTGTCAGACTGAGCTGTGCTCGAATTGTCAACATGGGGAGGTAATTTTGACTGTCGAACATGGCTGGGTTTGATTGTATAATCCTTCCATTGCACATAACGTCTCCGCCTGTACTGACTTAAGTATGTCCACCGAATGTTTCACATTTTCCATGTCCTTCAATAAAATTGACATGTCCACATAATTGTAAGATACCGGTGGCAACTTTGAAAGATCCAAAGTGAAAAAAACTAGGTATGTCATTTGGATCTGTGGACAGAAACAGATTCAAAATATCTTTCATATTATTTGTAGATTTATCCATACCTTTCCTCTTTATCATTCTCTCAACTGTTCGTACCACTGAGAGAAGGGCCCGTTTTGCAGTCTCAATGTCACTCTCACAATATGTATCCACACACAGCTTCACAATATAATCATATGGCAACGTGTTCGTTTTGTTTTGTACAAAACAAAGAAGTTCATTCACCATTATTGACGAGCTATCAGCTAACCGCTGTTGATGGTAATCTGCCGCTATACTTACAGGGTTTTTTGTCACTCTAGGAAATCTTTTCAGCTCACATTTCGTACAAAGGAATAAATCTCCCTGACACAAATGACCAGTAGAGGTTCCACAATCTTCACACTGCATGTCGTAATCCTTTTTTAACCAAAATTCTCTGTAATTATTTTAATATATATATATATATATATATATATATATATATATATATATATATATATATATATATATATATATATATATATATATATATATATATGTGTGTGTATTTATAGACAGTTTAAACAAATTACATCCAACAATAAAGTTTACATTCAATGTGTCTCAAACTAAAATATCATTTTTGGACGTAGACGTCATAAAAAATGAAAATAATGACATCACTACCATGGTTCATGTTAAAAACACAAATATTCATCAATATATTGAATATTCATCATGCCATCCTAAATCATGTAAAAGCGGGTTAACATATAGTCAAGCTAAAACATATAGAAGAATTATTTCGGATGACACTGTTTTTAAATCATCTTTGATAGAGTTAGGTCAGCATTTTCTAAATAGAAATTACCCTATTGATATCATTAATGCTGCTTTCCAAAAAGTATCTTCTCTTACACAATTTGAAAATCAAAAATACAAATAAGGATATCATTCCCTTTATTATTGAATATAACCCAAGTTTACCTAATATAGGTAAGATTATCAATAAATATTGGGATTTGTTAAAATTATCAGGTAAAGAAAATGTTAAATTGCTGCACGAAAGCAAGCCCATGCTTGCTTATAAAAGGACAAAAAATCTTAAAGATTACCTAATCAATTCTAAATTAGAAAAAACATCGTACAAAAAGGATCAGCAACTAAATGTAATAGACCTAGATGTTCGCACTGTTCTCTTAATAATGAAAGTACTTCTTTCAGTAGTAGTAATACAAAAGAAACGTTTAATATGCATTGTGATACTAATTGTGCAACATCAAACGTTATTTATTTGATCACATGCAAAAAATGTGACGTCCATTATATTGGACAAACTAGTCAACAAATATCTAAACGTATGAACCAACATAGATCAGACATAAAAAATTATATCGATAAATCTTTTTCATCTCATGTTGCCGTACACTTTAACAATAGTTCTCATACTTTGCAAGATTTTTCCTTTCAACCTATTGTTATAGCTGAATCTGAAATGGAACGTTTGCTAAAAGAAACCTACTGGATTCACCGTCTTAATACAGTATATCCAAAAGGTCTAAATTCCAAAGCACTTTACGACCTTCATTAATGTAATATATATATATATATATATATATATATATATATATATATATATATATATATATATATATATATATATATATATATATATATATATATATATATATATATTTTATATACATTAATTAATTTGCATCATACATATTAAAAGTAAAATAAAACTGTTTATCTCTGTTTATTCATAAATTATATATATATATATATATATATATATATATATATATATATATATATATATATATATATATATATATATATATATATATATATATATTAACGTTATTACATGTTAAAGATAAATATTGCTAATGCCTGAATAACAAAGCAAAACTTGAAGAACAAACGTAAAGTCAATTTTGAAGCTACATTACAGAAAATAACCATCAAAACCTACTCCAATAGAATTTCTCATCCATTTTCGAAAATAATTCTCTAACGACTTGTAAGCCGTGTATCCTGTGTACTGAGGAGTCACTCGACACCGAGGACATGATTTAGGAATTATGCTGAAATCGGTGTTTTGTTCGGTGGCCCCTGTTTTGAAACCGACGATGACATAAGGATTGCAGGCCTTGAAAGATGCCGTGTTGACGCAAGACAATATGTCTTGTAAGATCCTAGAATTTACACACACATCCACACCAGCATATGAGTCAGTCAGTCGGTCGGTCGGTCGAGTCCCGTCCGTCCATCACCATACCATACCAACATACATACATATTTATAGGGGAGACAAATTAAGTTGCAGAATCCCATAGGTATCTCTTCACATGTACATTAACTAAGCTCCACTGTTGTGTTAAACTAACAATAGAAGAATTTCAACCATTAAAAGAGCATGAATACTTTACCTGGGTGACATGCAGCGATATCGTCCTCGTTATTTCCTATTATTCGTACCTATTCTACTAAGGTAGTAGTGGTATACATGATGTATTTGCAGAAGAAAGTTATTTTTTTGTGTTGTAAATTATATTCTTCTATAAAACCCATCTGATCACATTAGAATTATATGCAACCATCCTCCCACCCATCCCCGCAGTGCGAGTATTATTTAAAGTATTGATCAAGTAATAAAAAAACTGATTTTTTAAACTCTGATATACCGGTAGCCACCTAAGGAATTGAGGAGAGTTACTCTGTAAGATTTGCTTCCCTTGCTCTATTTAATATATAGGCAGAACGACAGTAATTGTTTTACAAGTTTATTTCTACCAAATCTTTTTTTCTGATACTTTTTGTTGGTAATATCGATCATATCGATATAATATTTTGCTGTAAATCAGAGCAAGATAATTTGTGCAGTTATTTGAGTTGGAAATATAATTTATTTTTTTAATATCCCATGTCTCCGCACTAGAAAATTAAATGGTTGGTCCATCACATAATTGCGGTATACCAAACTGATATTTTTATATGTGACGACTATACACTGATATATTCACTTGTGGAAAAAAAAGATGTATCATCATGCATGCCATATTATGCTTGATTATATGTGTCCACTTTGTGAGTGAGAGCTAGGATTGGAAACATTTTCTTTTAGACATGGAACATTTGAGGGGCTGAGCTAATTCACAAGCTGCTGTTAAAATATACACGAAGTTATGTCCCATGTAAAAGGTTAAAAGTCACATTAAACAAGATGTCAGCATTGTCAACAATGTTTAAAAGCTCCATGTAAGTACTCTCTTGTCAACATTAATAAAAGTTCTATGTATGGTATAATTGTCAACGGAGTTAAAAGTCCCATATGCAGTACTACCTCGTCAAAAACATTAATAGTCCCACATACTTGACTCCATTAAAGACACATACACGGTAATATTATGCCAACAAAATTAAAAGTCGCAAGTATAGTATTACATTGTCGTCAATGTTAATGCCACGGTGTACATCTCGATGCTATACCCAATCAGAACTATTTTATAATCAGGTAAGTTAAAATATTGCTTTATGTCAACCATGTATTCTGGGTTTCCTTTCTATTTTATTGCGTCATATAAGGGAATCACAAACTTTCCATTATGTTCCTTGTTTTATTATATAATGGGCCTTAGTAAGGGATGGATTTGCGTGTCTAATTAAATTTACCTCTGATTCATCGGCTACAGTTTGTATTATTGTACGAGAAAATGTAGGACTAGTTGCTTACGGCAATTTTAGCCTCCAGAGTTTGTGGGCTTGATGGATTGTTTGGCGGGATACACAAAATGTATATGTGTTCATCGTGAATCCCTCCAATGAATTGATGATAAGTGACATTAATGCATATTAATGAAGTGATCTTGTCTCTGATTGGCTGAGCTTGTGAATATCTTAGTGGCTATATTTTGTTATATCAAAGTTTCATATAATTGCTTATGTAACTGAAATCGAAGACGAATTTAATTATGAATTATATCTATAAATATTAATGATGCCATATTGAATCTAATTGGCTAATCCTGTCAACAGATGCTTTCTCTCTGACCAGATTTCACCAGATTTGGCAAAATAATGAGGATTAAGGCTGATCGCATCTTGGAAATGGAACTTACAAATTTCTGTTCACATGGTCCATGGCTTAACCACTGACCTCACAGCTTCCCATAGTGCTGATCTTGATGGGTCCCATGTGGAGTTAATATCACCATCCCTTGCTCATTTTAGACATTGTGATGTTGACGTGTAGGGTCATCGCCCATTGTCTTTGAAAAGTTAGAATTCACAGCTACAACATGGTAACACCATCTGGTAACCATTCCCAACAGGGTATATCACATTTAAATTACCTTACCAATCTAGCATTAATCAACAGGAAGATGGTTTATCTTCTCAGAATTTGAAGTTACAACATTCGTTGTCTTTATTGTATTGACATTTGAGACAGAACTACAACGTTAATGAAATATGACATGGCACTCGCCATTAGCGGTTGTCACGTTGCCCTGCCGGAGATTGCGTAAGTCAGGGGAACAAAAAAATAGTTAGACGCCATGGATATATGTTAAATACCGCGGCTATAATTGGTCTTCTTTGCAAGTGTACTTTAACCCAGCTTTGTTGGGTGTGAAAAGTCGCACGAAGACGTTGAAAGCTTTGTTCAAGAACAAAGGAACCTTATTGGCGTCGTAAATCGCACCACTTTGACAGCCGGTCCAGGTGGCATCGTCTGCTAAGTTGAATAGAAGAAGTTTGAATCGACATCCAGTGGAAATTTAGAGGGTGTCGTCACCATTTAAATCTGAATTTCAGTTAGTATTTTCGAGCTAGGAACTCAGTAATTGCCCAAACATCGTGCGAAATGTTATAAGGTTATAAAAACAATACTCTGGGGAAGCCACGCGTAATGTGGCGGGTAAACTTAGGAAATTGTAAGAAAGACAAAGCTTTGTAGAAGTCAGGAGCGTATTAACCATTAAGCAGATTAAGAACGTGCTTATGGCAACAGGGCCAAAGGGGGCACCACAAAGTTGAGAAAAGGGTGAAAAGAATTAAAAAAACGAATAAAGATTTGTAAAAGAAAAAATTGATAAAATTAGTGCAGATTGATGATAATGTTGTTTATTAATCATGGTGCCTTAGGGTTTTCTTCCCAGGTGTACCACAAGGGGCACTGCTGCGATATCCTTGGAATTCTAAGACCACTGCACTGGTAAGATGTCCTACAGCTTCAATTATCTTTTGTACTGCTGCAACCTGCATTGTATATCTGATCAGACAGGTTAACAACTAAAATGGACTGGGTCAGCGTGGAAAGGAGGGGGGCACCAAGATTTGTCAGTGCTTAGGGCACCAGTGAGCCTTAATCCGCCCCTGGTAGAAGTCATTAAGTTGTTTGCTCGATTGTTGCAGAAGATTATGGCATTGTAATTATAATTACGTGCAGTATTACACTTCAATTGTATGATCGTTTGTAAGTATAATTACCACTGTAGTGTTTAATTTACATGAGTATTTGAGAAATGAGCTATGATTATGTAAAAGAAGATTGCTAGCTCGTCGATATTAATATTGTAATTTGCAGTTCGGTTACTTTGTAGTAAACTAGCGCATTTATTCCTGTGATATTCTATATTTTGCAACTGTTGAATTGAATTGTAACTTTGGAAAACCCTTGCAATGTGTAAAATTAGTTAATATGTATGTAAGGATATATCAGAGCATGGATATTTGAATATTTGTGTACACTTTGTAGGAGTGCTATGTACAGAAATGTTATGATATGATTCTTTATATATATATATATATATATATATATATATATATATATATATATATATATATATATATATATATATATATATCGATGTGAAGCAGTTTATAGATGTCTATGATACGTTGTTGATACCATGTTTTTTATTATAATGTTGTTTACCATACAAAAACGTATGGGTATTCCCATGTGCACGAATGCGTGACAGACTAATGTAATAACCTTTATCTGATGATTGATTATTAGTTAGTTTGAGATGAGATTGCTAAAGAAATATGCTAACGTTCTTGTGCTCTCACGGGAAGCTTTTACTGGACAGACTTCCGGTATAGTTTAGTCCCGAGTCTCACGGAGGGAGACGGAATAAAGACTAGCGTAGAAATCGATTGTGAATCGAATGCTTGTCGGGAAAGGGGTCAAGCCGGAGAAATTGGAAAAGGAACAGTCAAGGAGGAGAAGGAGTTAGGAGTGAAGTCGTAAGGAGAGAAGGAATTGACGGGATAGGAGATATATAGATAAATAGTAAACAAGCACAGGTGGAAAAGCTATCTCACAGTATAAATCAAACGATGTAATAGGAGTGAAGACAGAAGGAGAGAAGGAACTGACGCGATTGGAGAGATATAGACGAGTAGAAAGCAAGAGCAGGTGGAAAAAGCTATTTCACATTATATATCGAATGATGCAATGGGCGCTCACATTATTTCCAAAGAGTTACTTGCTTTTTTGCAATGGAATCATCTTTATTATTCCGGTAAGGATGGGATGTTTTAACTAATGTTGCATTGCGCATCAGCATAGTTGAATATTAATCAGTAGTTGTTGTTGTCTCTTTCTTGATGTTTACTGGTATCTACTGAAAATGCTTACTGGCATATACTGAATGTTTTTCATGGATGTTCCATTTACACATACTACAGGGGGCCCAGCAAAGGCTCTTTTCAAAAATATACAACAGGGTAATCTGGTTACTCACAGGCTTCACATGGAGAAAAAAATGTAAAAATCCATATTGCGATTTGTGTGTGACTGTACTACACTAAATGTGCATTCCCTAGATTCTACACATGTTTTAATGAAAGCAACATTATTACGATAAATTTGTAATACTTTTGTCTAATTAATAAAGTGGTTGAATGGTATTAAATTATCAGGTTGAAAAGACCATGACTACGGATACAGCTGACCTCACAGTAATAGTCAAATACATCATCTCAAGTAAATTAAAGTTAGCAACAAAGCCTTTCATTAACTGCATTATACTAGCAGTATGCGGTCCATCAACCATCTTCTTCTTTAAGTCTATGCAACAATACTCTAAAGTTTAGGAATAACATGGTCATACTTTGATAGGACGATAGAATGGTAGGCAACGTTTCCTCTAAGCTGCGCGCTTGCACGCGCGCGCAGATGCTCATACATCCCTGCGCAGCTTAATTGTCAATCCAACATTAAAGTTTGCACGTCTCCGTAATGCTTGCACAATGCAGCGAGCATTGCGCGCACATCTACCATTCCCTTAGAAGGAACTTGATGGTAGGATAACGTCTTGACCTAAAATGATTGAAAATCATTCGCAACATAAACGACAACATTAATAATCAATTATTTCCATCAAATGTAAGCTAACGGACAGCTTATTAAACTTTTTCCACTTAAAGTTCTAGGTTCAGTTATAAGGCATTACTTTCAATTCCGTTTGTAAATATCTTTCATTAAAGTTCATTGCCACCTGATGAATTCTTGAGTTCAAACTTGCTAAGTACAGGATACATTTTAGGATGTAGTGTTAATGCAAGATACTGTACCAGTCTAAGATTATTATATCCCTTGAGATACTATTCCCATGTGCTGGAATCATAAGTCACAAGACAGCATGCAAAATGCTAATCTGTTATAGCCGTCTACTCAGGAGCAATCGTCTGGTGGTATTCAGTGCCCTTTTCTTGGGAAATATACTCACCAGATACCAATGTAAAGAACTGTTCGCTGATGAGAAAACAAAAATATATTACCCTGATATTGTTTAAAAACTAAATCTCACCAATTTGAAGGGTTATGATGTAAACGTTGTAAATATTGCTCCAACGTATCCATATAAAAGTAGATTAGTTACAATTTGCAGCAATGTTCTTCGAAATTTTCACTTAGAACATTGCACTTGTAGAGTTCAATTGATGCATCAATGCATAAATTAATGAAAGTATGCCAAAATGTTGAATATAACAAGACATTTATGAAACCATAATTGGTCATCAATTAATGTATTTATATATAAACCACTGAAGCACAGTGCAATATAATAATAATATAACATGACTATAGCAAACACATTTGCTACTGCATATTTTATTCCATTATAAGTATTCAAATTCCAGCAAGAGTCCCAAATGGAATAGATATTGCTCACGTGGCGTATCTTGCTCAACTCTTGAACATTTCATTAAGCAGGATAATATAGCAATATAAGAGTATAACTTCTATGAGGGATATTGCATAACATTGATCTTTACGAAAATATAGATCTTGTTATTATTGATCCCACCCAAGAGCATGAAAAGATATAAGCCCACATTCCATGTTCGATTATAATCGGGTTAGAATTATGACACATGCAATATCCCTTCATTAGTATGCATGGATCTGGCTCTAAGAGCTTGAGAAAATAAACATATTCCAAGTATAAAAGGAACTCTAATCAGAAATATTCATCTGAAACTGGTAACAAGCTTAGGCAACCACTCCATGTTAATAGGTATGGGTCTATCTCAATATCGAAACTCATCCAAGATTTTGATATAAGCCCATACTCCAAGATCAAAACTGAACCAAAAATAACAAATATGGATTCCAGAAAAGCGTATTTGTAGCTGAACAGACGATGCGGGGTGAATGTCAGATGCGGGAATATGTCATCAGCTCACTAAACTTGGCCAATTGTAAAGCTTGGACGATTGAAAGTGAAAGTTGTATTTTACTATGCATCACTCATTTGATTAAGGTTACGATATATTGAAATAAAAAGATACCTTTTTAGGGGTTATGAAACCATTTACACGTTCATTAACTATTCTATATTTTGCTTCTGAAGCATTATCTTCAATTCACTTTAATGTTGAGTTGATCAAATGACTAATTACAAGCATTTATTTAAAGTATATGTGCCACTCTACCAAATTTAGGATAATGTAACACATGGAACTGTCACTGGATAACGTTAAGTAAACTTGATTGTTATTCATAATGCCAGAATTCGACTTTCTGAGGGTCACTCAAGGTCAGAGGAGTGTCTAAAAGAGGATTGTGGTTGAGGGGTGTCTGTTGGGAGAATGACTGACGTTGGATGCAATTCTCCCGTTGTTATTGTTGTTGCTTCCGTTGTAATAGTATTTAGTGCAGGATTGGGAAGAAGATAACAGAAGCAACTGTTCAGTAAAATGGTCAGCAATTATTTGTCTCCTAGTTGCAAACTCAAATAGGCAATGGCGGCACCGATGACATCCTCGTCATCATAGTAGACAGGAATGCCAAAGTTGTTAAATATGCTCTAAACAACTGGGATGATCATTATGGACATTCTTGAAAGAGGGAGACGGCTGCTCGAGTTCGCAAACTACAGCAACTTGGTACTATCGAATACCCTCGGCCAACATAAAGCTTAACGATGCTGGACATGGCATGCCCCAAATGTAACCCATCATAACAAGATCGACCATAATCTGGCATCAATAGAGCAAACACAATGATGATCCTAGGTACTTATGTTGGGAGTGATCACGACCTCGTCTTTGCAAATTTCCGAGTGAGGCTGAAGAAAATTAACATGCCAAAGACACTCAGGCTCAAATTCAACCTCAAACAACTGAAGGACTCTAACATATGTAAATCATTCCAAGCCACCATTGGAGGTGAATTTGCTCAACTCCTTGTGATGGATGTTGATGTTAAAGTGATGACAGACACTTTCAAGATAGTCATGACAACAGCTGCCAAGGACATCATTGGCCTCCATGGCCCAGAGAAAGAACCATGGGTTACAGAAGCAATTCTGAATTTGTGTGATGCCTGAAGAAACCTATTTAAAAAAAGAGACAGACAACAGGGTCAGTAAAGTACCGAGAACTAAACAAGAATATTAGAAATACTTGAAGAAAGCAAAAGAAGATTGGATTGGACAATATTGCACATATATAGTGCATATAAATAGAGACCAGTCTGATAACAGCAGAGAGGCGTTCCAAATTGTGCAAGACAGCACCAAACAGAAGCAAATAAGAGTCAGTACCATTAAAGACGAAATGGAAAAAGCCTCACAGAAGTAAGTGACATTGGAGAAAGATGGACTAAATATTGGAAAGAACTCTTCAACCATCAGCCTACAGGTGACTGAGAGGTCCTTGAAGTTCTAAACTCCACAAATGATGATGATTTGCACATTCTCAAAGAAGAGGTGGAGTCAGCAATAAGAGCACTGAAGAATGGGAAGGCAGCTGGAGTAGACATGATCATCCATGGTAGTAAGGTCATGCTGAAGGTCATCTTGAACAGACTGAACCCACAAGCAGAAGAAGTAATCGTTGAAGAACAAGCAGGGTTCCGGAATGGACGAAGCCCAACAGAACAAATATTCAATCTTAGGGTTCTGTGTAAAAAGTACTCACAACATCAACATGACATCTATCATGTGTTCATGGATTTCAAAAATGCTTTAGACAGAGTGTGACATGAGGCATTGTGGGCCACAATGAAAACGTTCAACATGGGCCAAAAATTGACCCATACCATTATACAACTGTACGCGAAGGCTACCAGTGCAGTAATTGCTCAAGGTTCTGTGGGAGACTAGTTCAAGACAACAGTTGGAATACGGCAAGAGCTGTCTCCTGTCACCTACGCGTTTCATTTCTACTTAAAGCCCTGAAAAACCAATCTGGGACAGTCAGCATTGGAGGGCGTAACATCACTAACCTTCGCTTTGCAGATGACATTAATGGGCTGGCAGGCAGTGAATACGAACCACTTCAGTGAACAACCTGGATGAAACATCTTCCAGATTTGACAAGGAGATATGCACCGAGAAGACAAAGCTGATGACAAATAGTGGAAAACAAACCTATGGCAATATTGAAGTCAGAAGACAATCCGTTTCGATCCACTCTTGCACTATAAATAACCGCAGTACACTGCATTCTTTCATCTGTTCCCGTCACAAGATGTGGACAAACATAGCATCGTCTGCCCTCGTTTCGTCACCCAAAGTATCCCATGTATGTCCGATCATCATGGACAATCACTCAAATGACTGACACAGCCTTTAGGAAAAGAAGGATATGTGTGGAGAGGCAAGGCTGCTTGAAGCGAGTCCTTATCTCCGGGCCAAACGTTAGACGAAATTTAAGGGAGAGAAGATCAGTGAGATGCCCTCTTTGTTACCGTAATGATGTTAATATAAAACTCAAATACCCTTTTCTGGGCAACTCATATGTCATGAAAATATTTTCTTTCTTTGCCCCCAACCTACAAACTAATGTAAAAAGTAGCTTGTATGTAGTATATTGTACGTGTTCTATCACTTGATGTTTATTGGAGAGTATATCTCTATACATTACTGAGATTAACCCGGTGCACACCTATTCCTACTATAGTGCATAATTGTTGCAACATTGTTACCAATCTTCACCTCACCCCGTCCATTCCTATTGTCCCTATACAATCACACAACCTTCCCTGTCGCAATATAGATCCAATAGTTTCCATGTTTAATTGCCATTGAGACTATACGTGCCCAGGGTGATTATTAAAACATTGATGCATTTTCCCCATAGACCCTATACAGCCAACTATGCTATTAGGGTGATATTTAAAATCATAATAAAACTACTATTTAGTGTTTGGGTACATTTTCGTCTGAAATAAATACACATCTAACACAATTCAAGTGAGTGTCTTTGTTTGTTTTTATGGTTTAACGCCATTTTAAAGCACAATATAGGCTATACATCGCGGCCAGTAATAATGGTGGAGGAAGAACCTGGAACACCCCCGGAAAGAACCACCGATCCATGAGAAGCTACTGGCAAGCTTTCTCGCATGACTACATTAGCCAAATCTTAGACTCGAACCCACGGAGACAGAGGTGAGATAGCAGTGATCCGTAACGGACAGCGCTTTAGACCACTCGGCCACTCGGCCACTCGGGGCCCCACTTCAAGTGAGTGAGTGAGTGAGTGATGGCTGGCTGGATGGCTGGATGACTGGATGGATGGATGGATGGATGGATAGATAGATATATATATATATATATATATATATATATATATATATATATATATATATATAGATATATATATATATATATAGATAGATAGATAGATAGATAGACAGACAGACAGACAGACAGACAGACAGATAGATAGATAGATAGATAGATAGATAGATAGATAGATAGATAGATAGATAGATAGATATGTTAGTCCTATACATGAAATTAAAACATATGGGCCCAGGCCCCTGTGTGTGTGTGTGTGTGTGTGTGTGTGTGTGTGTGTGTGTGTGTGTGTGTGTGTGAGATTTGGATTTTTTAACTTAGCTTTAACAAATTTTTCAGTCATATCGCTTCGATGTCTTCAGTTTATAGTAACGTCCCAAAGCAACCTTGGACCACAGGAGTCTGACGTTTTATCAATAAAGTACGGCAAAAGCTCCGAAAACATGAAATCACCTTATCGGTTATTATTGATAAAACGTAAGACTACTGTGCATAGACTGACAACAATTTACAACCGTGTATGAGGGGCCCCGAGTGGCCGAGTGGTCATAAGCGCTTTCTGTTACGGATCACTGCCTTCTCACCTCTGTTGGCGTGGGTTCGAGTCTAAGATTCGGCTAGTAGCTTCTCGTGGGTCGGTGGTTCTTTCCGGGGTTTTCCCGGCTTGTTCCTCCACCAATAATACTGGCCGCCATGTATAGCCTATCGTGTGCTGAAAAATGGCGTTAAACCCTAAAAACAAACAAACAAACAACCGTGTATTCCACAGCAGGAGAGATAATTCTTGCAGGACTAGATAGGGCTACGAGTTATCCTCTCATAAGAGGTATATTTTCAATGTTGTGTGTCACATTTGCAATCAAAATCATTAACAAAAATATGATCTAAATATAAATTACAGTACCTTCACTTACGTCTGTCTAAGCATGACAGAAACCACATACAACTTTATATAATCTACTAATCGCAACAAACTTTGTTTAGTATGTCTGTAGGCAACCTTTAGTTCTGTTCCTACCCCCCCCCCCCCGTGTTTTTATTTCAAACTGTTGGTACCATTATACCAACAGTCATAATGAAGAGTGGCACAGTGATGTCATGCCATGAACAGTATCTCTGATGGCCTTTACTGGAACTCGTCTGAATTGTCCGAGTGGGGTAGGGGGGTTAATATTTAAAATCATAATCAAACTACTATTTAATGTTAGCTAAACTAAATGGCCAATTGGATGCACTTTATAAAATAATGTTAATGGTATTTTATAGAAACCTAAAGATTCTAACATTTAACAAAGCCTTAATTACAGTTTCAGAAGCTCGCCATGATGTTTTTTTTTTACTACGAAAACAAAAACTTTATTAGAAACGTAAGGAGAATAACACTGGCAGTTAACTCATGGGGAGAGTGTTTTCCTTTGAATCAAGTCCCGTGGATGATAATGGGATTCAGTCTTTGTGTGTGATTATGATTTATTTTTACGTAGCTTTAACAATTGTTCAGTCATATCGCTACGATATCTGCACAGGCACTTGATTTTTGGGAAATTAATTGCCCCACTCACCATATATATGTTATATGATGAGTAGCAGCAGGGGGGGGGGGGGGCGAATCGGACATTTGCTCCAGACATCATTTGCTCTAAATATAACAAACATCTCGAGAGAATTAATTCGAATCCTTCTTTTTCAGCCAAAAAAAAAGATTACTTGCTCGAAACATAAGTTTTTCGCAAATCATACTCCAAGACCGTTTTCATCGTTTAGTCAAAATACGGTCTCGTCGTGATGTCATCCCCCCCCCCCTGCTGCTATGGGTTATAATTTATTTCAACCAAATATTTGATTGAGTCTTTAGGACTTTACAAACAAACTAATCGCTAACACCTCATCTTGTAGATCAATTAAATTATTTGACTGGTCGGTGAGTCGGAAATTAATTCTCGTTAACGAATTATTATGGCATCGCATGTAGACAGGATTAATTGGGTTTTCAATAATTAGGAATCCTGGAGGAGCTGTTGGTGCAAACGAATAAAGAATATATCCCTGCTGAGCTTGATTTGATTGCTCTAGATTAATTTGATAGCTTCCTTCAATTGCATCACATGTTAAATTGAGCGCAATCACCGTTGAAATATTCACATTGTGCGGGGCAATATGCCTACCGCCGCCATCTGGATCATTATTATATTTGAGGAGGACAGTTGAATCTAGTGTTTGTAGCACCTTGATATTGTTTCTAACAATTTTTGTTAGTTCCTCAGCGTTATATCCGGGAAACTTGAAATTAAGCAGATCGGCTTCTGTGATATTGTAACCGGTTAGGAATCGTTGTTTATTGTCGCTGTTGTCATTGGTTATTGTTTGAATAATTAGTTCATTTATATATTCCATGTCAGATATAAGCTGATTTAGTATTTCAACGTGTTTTTGTGAGTTTGTTTGCCGTAGTTGTTCTAGTTGTGTTTTATGTAATTGATTAATTTCATTAAAATAACCAGTGATGTCAGTTAGCGTAAATGAGATAGTAACAGATGAGTCGGCTGTTCTTTTAATGATAAAATCCCATTGCATAGTGTTTTTGTTGGTAAATATAAATCTATCGGCGATTTTTCCTTTTTTTATATCAGACACATTATCTCGATATATGGGATTGATTTCATTATATGATTGTACGTCTGTGGTTAAGTCGGTGGTGGATTTTTCCGGTGGTTTTTCAGGCCATCCTAACACTGTTCCTAACGAGCTGTTATAGATATCAACAATGTAACCCTCTGTGCTTATTTCGATCGACGACGAGAGCGTCGGTTCATGAAGTTTAATAGCTATTTTTGATTCTTTTCCAGTGATTCATTTTATTCTACGCTGAATTTTAGCATCGATTTGCTCAATTTGGTAAAACCCAGTTGGTAACGAAACAGTTTCCCACGCTGGAGTACCATCGGGTTTATTCCACATAAACCTTAACGAGTTATTGGGTTGCTGACCGCCAAATGCAACCGATCTGATGTTAGGCCAGCTATGATATACTCGTAATTTTGCCAGCGCGATCTCGCGCACTGGAATCGGAGAAGGGAAGTTCACACTAAATTGTGGGTTTGTTGATGTTATTGATATCATGCTTGTTCGTATCGGAGTGGTATTCTCCGCGATTCGTTGAAGCAGTTCGAGTGACATTATTGTTAACGTAGTCTTCAATTTCCAATTTCAACATCGCGGAGTTATACAACTGGGTCATCGCGGAAAATTCAAAATCGGATATGAACGAATTATCTATCGACAGCGAGATCAACTCGGAAAATTTCGAGTACGCGTCAAATACCACCCGGTACCGAGCTGTATAATCGCTGAGTTTTTTCTGAGAACACGATGATAACTTTTTAGTTATCGCGGTGGCGACTGCCGCGATTGTTGTTGCCGCGGAGATAGCGATTGGAACTGCAATCGGAGCCATCATGGTCACCGTCGACAAAATAACCCCGGCGCTGGCCATCACACCGGACACCGAGTACACGGTGATGTCGATGATTGCTACGCTGCGTCGGTATTTTTTCATTTCTTCACGATAACGCTCGGAAAGTGATTTCAAGCTCGCGGAAAATTCTTTCACGGTATCATGTCGATATCGATGCGATTGTGATACCTCTGGGACTATTATCGGTTCAATTGATTTCGTCGATGTCATTACTATTTAAAACCCGCTAGTGTTTTCAATTACTCGCCATCGGGCCGGGTGGAAGGGGAATTGCGGGCCTATAGGTATAGTAGCCTCAGCCGGAAAAATCATCTACAAGTTCTAAACACCAAGTTATTTTTGATCTAACGGTGGAGCTATCAACCGCGACGACATAAAAGTTTTGTCCGCGACCCTTGAGAATTAACATCGCGGTGCCACCAGAGTAGGTTTTACCGTCTGCGATCATATTAAATTGATCGATAGAGATCCACGTTAGCCTGTAGATACCATCGACCCATGTTGGCCTGTAGCCATCGCCCGCTATGCCGCTGACACCCCAGATATCGATGGACAATGTAGTATAAACGTCTTTTGTCCAATCCGTGGTTCCATGATTAACCGTATACACGATATTTTTAACGCCCATGTGTGGATGCGGAATCTTTACCTTTTCAAATTTTTCTTTTAGTCTAAAAATATCGTCGTAAATATCGAGATAATTCGCCCTGATTCTGGTAGGATCTATTACCCTCCTCGGCTCCCTGTTAGAAAAGAATGAAATCAGAAGGTCTCTGATTTTAAGCTGTGCTTGGTCTTTAAGATATATGTCGATGTGATACAATTTTTTCGTGAGATCTTGGTGGCCAAAATTCCCAAAGAACTGATTAACAATTTCTCTGGTGGGCTTTTGTTCGTCAATAGCACTTTTAATTTCAGCGAGGGTCGGGTCTGTCAGAGATGTGGGTCCAAAGAACTTATTAACAATTTCTCTGGTGGGCTTTTGTTCGTCAATAGTTTTTTTACTTTCAGCGAGAGTCGGGCCTGTCAACGATGATTCAGATGGAGATTTTCTTCCCAAAAATTTATTCACGATGGAGTTAAGTGTCATTTGTCTCGTCGTAAACGCATCAATGTCGTAGAGAGTCATGTTGGGTACAGCTAAGGGGCCAAAGAAATTAATAACAACGTTGACGTCGTGAGTATGTTTGCCAATAAATTCGCTAATTTCCGCGAGAGTCATGCCTGCCAGAAGTTGGGTTCCAAAGAACTTACCAACGACGTCGTTGGTGGGCTTTTGTTCGTCAATAGCGCTTTTAATTTCAGCGAGAGTCATGCCTGACACAAGTTGGGTTCCAAAGAATTTATTAACAATTTCTCTGGTGGGCTTTTGTTCGTCAATAGCTTTTTTAATTTCAGCGAGGGTCGGACCTGTCAGTGTGGTTTCAGATTCGCGTGTTCTCCCTAAAAATTCATCCACGATGGTATTAAGTGTTGTTTGTCTCACCATAAACCTAATAATATCGTCGAGAGTCATCGTAGATGTAGCCGGGACGCCGAAGAAATTATTAGCTACGTAGGAATTGTGAGTATGCTTGATAATAAACTCGCTAATTTTAGCGAGAGTCGAGTCTGCCACAAGTGGGGATCCAAAAAACTTTCTAACGACGTCGTTGGTGGGTTTTTGTACCTTTCCAAAATTTTCTATTAGTTTAGAAATATCCGCGTAAATATCGAGATAATTTGCCTTGATTTCATTTTCATTCATCATCCTACCCGCCTCCTTGTTAAAAAAGAATAAAGATAGAAAGTTTTTAATTTCAGCGAGAGTCATGCCAACCACAAGCGGGGTTCCAAAGAATTTATGTACGACATTTTTGCGAAAAGTACTATAACCTCGTATATAATCCTCCAGATCACGGCCGTGGGCGGCAATCGCGTCGGTGATCGTAGACACAAGTGCGCCTGGTTTAAGTTGTCCACCGTTGGAATACAGCGCAATAGAGTTTTCAGCGGCGTCGCGCTGCCGTATCAAAATGTCATCCAATGACACATTACTGCTTTTCAATTTACCCTGGCGATCTTGAAATACAATTATTTCGTTCGGGTCAACACTTGCTAAATTTAACGTCTCAGCGATTTCATCTTCAATTATTTTTTTTACACCCTCGATAGAACCCGCAGATGTTTCCGCTGTTGGTTTCAACATTGACAGAGATCGTCCCCAAATATCAATCATTATTGTAAAAACTCTAGTATTTTTAATTTATTGATTCTCTAAAATTACCTTGCAATTTCCCACTGGTATATTCATTTACAACCAGATGAGGTGATTTCCACGGAAATCCAAAGGATTTTAATGAAATCTCTGCAAGGACATTTAATACTTCACGGCCGCATATCGGTGGATCATTTAATTGTTGTGTTGGCAGCGTGGAATAAAAAATCGGAAACTTTGAGTTTCATCGAAGAATTTATATACCGCATAAACTCTCTCGGTGGGGCTAACCCATATGAATCAAAATAAACAATTCCACGTGGATCAATCGCGTATGCAACCCAGTGAGTTCCCGATCCGCTGCTGTTATCAAGATTGATGATACCGGTTTCAACGTTATTTGGTTTTCTCAGTAATTGATCTCTCATAAAAACCCATCTGAAGTTTTGTATCGCTAGTTTTTTTAGCAGCATCAATTAAATCAAAACTGGACATGGGAACAATTGGGTTTTCAACTAATAAACCGTTCCTGGTATTCTCAGACCTGATCCGTTCACGGATCTCCCGCTGTACCATGAATACGGAGTTCCTGGTAGTCTTAAACCCTTTCCCTTTTTTTATATCCTTTCCCAGTTGCCTTTTTCAACGCCATCCCTGCCGCGGTACCAACGGCTCCCAACGCAGCCGCTTTCGCCACCGCTGGGGCAGCCGCTGCAATCAATGCTGGTATTGCAGCTAACAAAGGAAATATACCACCTGATTTTATCATGTTGGCGACTGCAGCCTTTGAAAATACAATTTGAACCCCTCGCTTATTCTTTAGCGCATCATTGAAATGTTTTATTTGATGATCCGTCAATGATATTTTATGTGTACCGCCGGACATCTGCGCTGGTTTCAACGTTATTGTGGTTCCACATTCTTTAGCGGATTTTGATCGCAATTTCTTGACCTGACCATCAGTCAGCTTGACACTCACAACACTATATGTCATTTTATTGTAAAACACATTTATGCTTTCAATTGATCAAATTGGAAACTCTTCAAGTTTCATTTACATATTTTCCACTGGTGCATCAACAATTCTCATTCGTCCACCAACACCTTCAAGTAGCATTGATTTGTTGCTGAGAATGACAGCAACCGCTCTATAATCAACACCACCGGGGGTTATACGAGCTCGAAAATGTATGTCAACGACGGATTGCCTTGTTAAATCAAGATGCTCCAGCGAAAAGTAATAAATTGGATATAGGTTCTTAAAATCAAGTTGCGATATTTGTAAACCAGTATCAACATTTTGATCACGGGCCATAAATGACAGCATCCGATGATACATACGTGCTATGTGATTAGTGTCGTAATTAAGCTGTATATCCTCAGATGGTTCTTGTTGTCCGTTTATTTTCAGCGAAACCTCCTTGACTCCTAACTGATCAAATATCATATGACTGTGTTCTTGGGAGCCTAATCGATTCCGATTCTGCAGTCATAAATATATGACGTGGAGCTGAAACGCCTTGTTTTGATGCCAGGTGCCATGTAAATGTATCAGCAACATTATCCTCTTTGGCATCAGTTGTTGTTGTTAGACAACTTATCAATGATTTGCCACCTGTGTCCATAAATGAAAGTAGTCGCTCTTCCGTGGTAATTGATGGGGTCATTACTGGCATCCACAATACTATTTTACTCAAAACAACTTTACCATCAGCGGCACCAGTACGCCAAATTGCATGATTGTCATTGCCTTTTCGCACTAACGCGATTGTATGTTTGGCTCCATAGATGACTTTTCTGACATTTCTGCAGAATCCAAATATGTGATGGAGTGGAATCGCACATGAAAAATATCGCTGCTGTCCTTGCAATGCTCCTTTTCGTGTTGCAAATCCTAAATTGAAATTACCATTAACGCCTCCGAGAATATCAAACGCAGCTCCTGGTCTAGCTCGACGTTCTGGATTAGCTGCTTCTTGTTGATCGGCTTCTGCATTATCTCTTGCTGTTAACATTTTAATGTATTGAAGGTGGTCAGCGTTATCAGAGGTATCCTTTGGAAACATCATAGACGGACCAGCCGACCTTGTATAATCATCAGAATATCTTGCTAGCCCGATTATTGTTGTTGCAACATCAACTTCACGGTCTATTGATTCAATTTCTTTTCCATCAATGAGATATCTTGCACTTTCAAATAACGCCATTATGCCATTATTAACAAAACCAACTCGGATATTTGGATCATTTGCATATGGGGTATCAGCTGCAACATTTGTTACGAGTTTTCCCTCGATTTCAATAAATGCTTCACATGGCAAAAAGTATTTACTGGTATCTTGAACTTGAAGTTCAATTCGCGATCGTAGGTCGGGTTGTATTGCATGATAGGAATAGTATTGATAATCGCGGACGGAATCGTCCTTGGGTACAGGGACTTCTATATCGAAGGCCGGATCAGCTTGTCGTTTAAACATTTTATTAACATACTAGTGCTTTCAATTGTGAAACTCTTTGTAATCATCGTCGTTTTTGTTTTCGTTTCAAACCACTTCCTGCTATCGCGTTCACGATAGCGCTATCTGTTACCGGTGAAACCGTCAATGGCGATGGAGTCACCGAAGCAGCCAACGACGCTAATTTTTCTTCCACTGCGCTATTTATTGCTTTGCTGACACTTGCAGGCATCACTGTTGTAGATGGCAGTACAACTGGCTGCTTTTTTCGTCGTCGCACCAATGATATTATTTTATCTTTTGCGGCAGAAAATGCCTTTCCGGCAAGATTTCTAACAGCGCTGATTCCCTTATCACGAATAACATCAATGGCTTTCATTGATAATTGTTTAGCTAACGGCGCCACCTTGGGAGCCATTCTTGTAAATAACCTCGCAATGATATTGCCGAAACCATCTCCGTAATATGCTCTATAAACAGGCAATCGTGAGTTCACCACGTAGACGCTTACGGGTTTATTATGATTGTAGTGTATGATCATCATGTTATAAAACTAGTAGTTTTTCAACTAGTGATCAATCGCTAAGATCCATAAGATTTTCATCATAACCATGGGCGTCTCTATGATTTTCAACTAATTCAGCAATGAGTTCTCGATATGCATCAATGTCCATGATACCACCGGCAAATAATCGCCTACATATATCAGCTGATTCATTAATTATTTCAATGGAGTTGTTTCCGGTTCGCTTTCCACCCATAAGTACTTCTAACCGTGATATATCACTGAGGATGTTACCAGGGCATGTCACGGCTGCGTTGAAGTCTTTTGGATTTTCAATCGAATATCCGCTAGCAGTAACTTTTTTAGTTGTACCAGTTTTATCATACTCATCAATTCCCTTTTTAAACTCTTTATATCCCAATTCTTTTTTATCTAAACGGCCAATAATCTCCTTATTCGTCTTATACAACCAATTAGCCCATTCATCTCGGCATATTCTACTGTTTTTATACTCGTCTTTTAAAAAGTCCTTTCTGGAATGAAAGCTTTGGGCGGCAAAATTACCAAAAATCTTATAATGTTCGAGTTTTATTAATTGAAATCGTTTGATTTGTGTTATAGCTCCTTCGGTGAGTTTGTCTATAAAGGGAACACCTCTTGGGGTGACATCAACAGGTTGTGGATCTGGTGCAGAATCATCAATATCAGCTAATCGTTCATATTCGCGTTGAGTTTTTATATCACTGGATAGCTGTTGTATCCCTGCGTGTGTTTGTCCGGTCTCTGCCGCTATCTTTTCAAGCGTATCAAGCAGCGGCGCCTTCTTTGCTCGTTCTTTTTCAGGAATATCTCCGTATATCGCTGCTTCAGTTAACTTTTTCACATCTTTGGTCGCACTTGTTATCGGAGTAAACAGTTGTTCACTTGACACAGAAAAATCAGTCTGCGTTTGTTGTCGTTGTTGAAGTTTCTCGCGAAGTCTGTCTCGAACCGGTATAAACTTTTTAATTGCTGCTAGCCGCTCTAGGGCTAATTTAGTTGTAAGCGATTTATATTCTTTGTGAACTGAGTTTTCAGATGTGAAACTATCACAATTAAAAACTGAGTTATTAAATAAATGTACCATCAAGCTAGCGTATCCATCTCCGACAGGGTTAAACTGTACGATGCTATCCGTGAATGTTTCAGAAATAACATCGCTGGGGGTTTCAGAATTGTAATATCTGAGAACGGCAATGAACGATTTTTTTTTAACGACGCGGCAACAACAACAACTACGTGAAAATGGAGGTGTCGCGGTGATTACTTGCTACTACGACCAGATCATCCAGTACGCACATAACTGCATGAGCAAGCCCAAACTGATGAGTATTCTTTCAGGAGAAAATACTATGTGAGTGTTACAAAAAACGCTTTAAAAAAAATAAATTTTCAGTAAAAAATTTACTGAAAGCCTTTTTTTATAGTAACGCTCACGTGGTTAGGATACTGGTCTTTCCTCGTTTAATATTTTTCTAAGATCACGAACCTTAGAACTAATTTCAGTTCGTTTTTGATACTCTTGGCCGAGCTTTTGACGTATTGCTTCAACGGTGCTAAATAGCGTTATAAATACATTAATGTCGTTACCGTACAAACAAGCATTGATGGACTTTTGAATTCCTTTCACGAGTATGTACATCTTAGGTAAAACATAACGACCCTTACTAGACTGACACTCAATTTCTTTATATTCCGAGGCAATCCTGTCGCAGTCGAGACCTTCAGATAATACTATCCCTCGATTTTTTAAATTTGAAATTTCAACAATTATAGAATTTACATCTTTGATATCCATATTTTTATAGTATACTGTATCTCTAATTTTTTTAAAAAACCACTCATTTGGCAATCTCGCTGGCGTCAGAGAGACCCAGAGGTTACTTTATTAACTTAATTAAGGACAGCACATACATGAAATCCCCATTTGGCAATCTCGCTGGCGCCCTATGGCGTCAGAGAGACCCAGAGGTTACTTTATTAACTTAATTAAGGACAGCACATACATGAAAACCCCATTTGGCAATCTCGCTGGCGCCCTTTGACGTCAGAGAGACCCAGAGGTTATTTAATCAACTTAATTAAGGACAGTACAACACGCATCTTGGAACTCCTTGGTTGCCTTCACATCCAAGTAAGCCCAAGGGGACCCGAAACATACATCTCCGGCGGGAGGCCTAAGGTGACAAACGTCATCTTAGACCGCCCAGAAGATATGCTTGGGGAGACATCACTACATGTACTTAATTAACTTAATTAAGGATGGATATATTCAATGAAACGATGATGGAATTTGTGATGTAATGATGTGGGACCGCACAAGACAGCACAAACATGAAACGACGGGGCGGATTTTCTACGGCCAATCCAACCAATCAAAAGCAACCCAATTAAATTAACCCGGTTGCATGATTGTGAACAAAGGACAACCACACGCCCAGGTCAATGGCGTGGGTTAGTTTTGATCGGTCGAATTGGCTTTCAAAAGCCCAAAGCTTATAACGAGTCATAACATATATAAGGTGACTAATACAGCAGCGTTGATTCACGGGTGTGTTATTTTATTTTCTTGAATTACTTATTAATGCTGTTTCACAACATTTAAATGAGACAAATATTTAAATAAAACACTAAACAAAAGAATACAGCTGTTAGATAACAGCGTGTATTTCATTAGTTTTCATCGTAAAATTATTAATTAATCGTAATATTAATCTGACTTCAAGGGGCGTAACTCTGTCATGCGACTTTATTATTGTACGATTTATCTCCCTTGATATATTAAAATTGTATCCTTTGTGCACGTAGTAGTAATTGAACGTCAAGGGACGTAACTCTGTCATGCGACTTTATTATTGTACGATTTATCCCCCTTGATATATGAAAATTGTATCCTATGTGTGTTTTTCTTTGACAGAGCTGATTTAGTTATATTTTCTGCTACTCTTTGTTCTGAAGGCATACAAATATCGAAATATCTATTGGCTTCATTTATTTACTGAAATATTTTCTCCTCGTTAGTTGATGTATCAAATGATTTCACGGATCTCTTTCCAACTGACTTACAGGTCCCTGTCTTGCCCCTTTTTGCATTCTGACTTTGTGAGACGGCTTGAAGATTCTCAAGACAATTATCAGTCTTCACGCCATTTATGTGATCAATAACAAGGCCGTCTTCGATTAATCCGTAAGATGCATCATAGATAGCTCTGTGACAGAGATATTTCTTCTTCTCGGCTGAAAACATCAATAATCCCATATTATTTACCCATCCAACCGGCTTCTTTAGTCTGTAATTTCTAACAACACCATCACGGGATGCTTCATAATTAACAATCACTGGGTGAGGTCTGAAATCTTGGCTCATTTGTATAATAATACTACTTGTCTAGTTTATATCTGCTTCAATTATAAACCTCTTGATATAATCTTGAGGAGTTTTTATGACTTTGTCATTGAACGGGTCATTGATTCGTTTGTCATAGTAGCGTTTTAGTTCTCTGTAGCATTTGCCACCACAACTGAGACACAACTGCGACTTTCTCCTTACCCCCACCCCACATCGGAGGCACGGAAGGGGGCCAAAGGAACCGTTGCGAACGCTTTGTAAATGATACCCACAGAATTCGCTTCTGCATGATTTGTTACACGGGGTTGTTGATCCAATCATTAGCCACTTGCAGTGATTCATTATACTATATTTTTCTATTTAAATACTTGTTTTAATTATATGAATGATGAATTCGAGAGATTATCATCAATTAAGCCTTTCAAAAATGTTAAATTCAATCTCGATAGAACCCTCAAAGATGTGCCAAAACGGGCAATAACGGATAGAGCCCTGATAAATAAAATACGCGATTGTATTAATGAATTCAAGCACGACGGTGCATCTCATAGCTGGTCAACATTTCGAATTGATGGCGCTGTTGATGCCACCATGAACGACAGCAACGCAGCGTTGATGTTATCACAACTTGGCAACAAAAAGTATTTTTTTAGAGTGAAATTCATTATCCGAGTAGAATCAGGCGGTTGGATTATACGATACAAATTTGAACCGATTCTCAAACACAAGAAAACAGTCGTTGTTAGCCGTGATTCTAAGCCGGGTTTGTTAACTGGAATTAACAAACCATACTATGAACGAACATATCCTGAAACAGCAGTTGTGTATGGGATATATCTGTTAAATGAAAAACCTGATATAAGAAAACTTAAACCAATGAAACAGTCGTCGCCGGCGACTTTTCGCTGAATTGTGTAGCAGCACGAATAACAGAACATTTTACAAATGCACCCCGAGGGAACAAACTTACCGATCTACGGCGTAGCAAAATAGCTCAATGGGAGTTAACGGTGAAAGACCGCGGAGCGACTATTAGCGATATAGCAAAATTAGAAACGTCGCTGAGATTTCCAATAACTGTTACAACGATAACCGGAGCGGTTTTATACGAATCAAAATATAAATCAAAGGGAGCCCCAATTAAAATTATTGATCATAACGAACACGCGTGGACGCCCGCGGTCACAATATTTCCACGAAACAGAACAATAAAGTATATACCCGACGAATTCTTACGAGAAGAATTTTCCAGGGATGGTTTTCTCGTTGAAAAGAAACTATTCGATGCTATTGCGCATTTGAGTAAAAACGACTCCGTGTCGGTGTGGTTACTTCGCAGCACTGAAAACGACACGGATACCTTTGATCAGTTTGTAAGACCAAACGGTGAATTATACCGCACTGAAGCATTTCACAACAAAATGAAAAAAACAGCTAGTGGGTTTTTAACGGCGTGTGGCGAAGCCACCGATGAAATCATCAACGATGATGAACAATTATTGACAAACTGTTTTACAATCCCGTCGGTTGCAGCTCATTTTGCGAGAATCAAAAACACATGGAAACCAACACGTGTAGAATTCTTGCCAGACATTGAGTCTAGTTGTTTAGAATTTAATCATGGCGGTTTATGGAATAACAAATACGACAGTGATAATATCATTTCAGTTGATATGGTTGTTTGTTATCCAGCGAGTTTTCTTGGTTATGGAGAGTGTACTGAGTATTTTAAACGATTTGGACACCCCGTACATGAAATGACTCGTGTTGCAATTAATGGGCCGCTGCCTGATTTTGATTTAACTGGATTCGCTCGTGTAGTATCATTTGAATTTGCAGCAGGACTTCATCGCGCTTGTTATATTTGGATTGGTAGACACATGTCTGAAAAGAAGTGGCTACCAATAGCGTTATTACGGTTCATGATTGATACAAAAATGTTAATTTCGCTGACAGTCAGTGAAGCAATTATATCATATCGGAAACAAACCAATGTCTGGTTACCAACACCGGAACGTCTTGATAGTATAATTGAGGAATCCAGAAAACATATTGATGCCGACGAAGAATATATCATTGAGTGCTCCAAACGGGTATTAAATCAACGAAACATCGAAGCAAAAGATCTCGGTAGTAGAATAATCGGAAAATTTACTCAGGGAGGAAAACAATGCGACTATAGACGATATTGTTCACGGCTGATTATGGATAACACCGAATATGACTTTGTAATCGCGGATACAGTATCTAAAAACATATATGTGGATCGTTAAGATGTTTTTTGTCCGATGGAACAAAATTGGGTACAATTGTTACTTATAGCGACGGTTACAGATCCCCGTATACACATTTGAGGTCGTCGATGCTGGGTTATGCTTGTATTAATTTATTTTCAATGATAAATAGATTTCCTGACACTGCGGTTAGAGTTGCCGTTGATTCATTTTACATTAACAGCAAGTACAGTTGCGCAGTTGCTGAATTCACTAATTCGGATGAAAGCTGGGGATCATGGAAAATTAAAAAAGAAATGCTGAGCCAAATCAAATTACATTATGAATCAGCAGACGTTGAAAGTAAAAATAATTACTTACGCGGTGATAATTTATCAGAACGTTCTAATGCACCATCGATATCAGATCCAATTTGTAGATATAAAACAGTTTATTTAAACGGCTGTGGCGGGTCAGGAAAGACGACTCGCGCGATTGAGTTATTTCGTGGGAAAAATCCTACGGATTTCACAAACATGATTGTGCTAACACCAACACACAGACTTGCCAGAGAGATGAAACAACGAAACGTTGAAGCTTGTACTTATCACAGCTTTTTTCGATACAAGGGCGATGAATGGACCCATGAAAGAATGGGTGAGAAATTCATCCCTGCGGTTATTATTTGGGATGAGATATGCACGGTTTCGGTAGATGTATTAAAAATGTTTCTTGACTGGTTGCTGCTAAAGAATACAGCGGTAATAATGTGTGGAGATCATGGCCAACCACCACCATTTGTCGGCGCGGGTCCACATGATTGGCTAAAGAATTTTGTTGACTATTATGAAGAAATCGATACTGACTATAGAGCACTTGATGAACAATTACATACACTTAAGAATTTAATTAGACTGCAACCCGATAAAGTTCAATGCGAAATAATCATTGAAATAATTCCTGAAACTCACATGGAGGAATTTTGCGAAGCATGGAGACCAAACGATTTTGTAGTGGCAAGTAGAAAGATAGTCAGAGACACACTTCAGAAAAAGTTGTTTGAGCTTCACAAAGAAAAATTCCCAACGCGCCCAGTGCCGCTGTGTTATAGACCCTGTGATACACGGCGACAGAATATTCAAGTTGAAATTCCAGGAAAAAACGAAAGACAAACACTGGTGTTAAATGATATTGTGCTGGTTGATATCAGTGTTGTCGAAGACGCATTGCGCGCTGATAAATCGCCATGGACACTGGGTTATGTAACGACGATACATTCCTCGCAGGGATTAACCATCACGGATACAATTGTTTGGATAGTCTATAATCGCATTGAATGGTCAAATTTAGTCTATCTTGCATTGTCTAGAGTACGGCGAATAAATCAACTTCGAAGAATTGTTTTCGATGATGACACCACAATGGATGATATTGATGTTAGCATCATTAATAAAAAAAACTCTGTGGTTATAAACAACAAGACAAAAAAAACAACGAGAATTTGATATTGATGCTGAATTAATAATCGCGTTGAAGAAACAACAGAATAATCACTGCGCGAGTTGCAATTGTATAATGCGTTGGCAGTATTCTTATCCTCGCCAATTTACCGTAGACAGAAAAAATAACAGTCTCGGTCATGTCAGAAACAATGTGATGTTGACTTGTCTTGAGTGCAACAGACGCAACGGTGCTAGTTAAGACCATGCGGTGGCAATTGAATATCATCAGGAATCACTTGTAGTTGTTCGCGTGTAAAACCCCGCTGAGGTGCAGTTGAATCCAATTTATAGATTGGAGGTCTACCAGTTGATCGTGTTATTGTAGATATGCTATGCGTAGTGACGCTCCAAATAGGATCAGTAGCCCTTTTTTACCACCTTCGAGTTCTCCTGGTTCATATAAATATCTCACGGTGACATTGCTGAGAATTGGCTGAGAAACGCTATCCCGCTGTGGTTGTGGTATATACTTTCTTTATTGCGTTGTTAGGTTTCATATTGATTGCTCTGGTAATCTCGTTATTTAGCGCTACAACTACCCCTGGTAACCTTTTGACCCATTCACGGGATCGCTTTTCTTGGATGAATTCTTTTGCGTATTGATATCCAAATAACCGCTCAGCAAGAGTCCGATTAAATCGTTCAACAATTGCCTGATCGCGATGTAGTGCAGTATGCCCTCGTCTGATGGTGACATTGTGATGTTTCATCGCTGATAAAACAGCGCCTCGAAATTCCTTGCCAGGATCAACTTGTAATAGATTTGGCCAGCGTAGAGGGCCTCGTCGATAAATCTTTTCAAATGCAGAAGCTGCTTCGGGTGATGATTTTGTTTTTAGCGGTTCTGCTTGTTTGTATCGACTCGCAACGTCAACTACGGTTAGCGCGTATTTGTAACCGTTGTCATGTGGTAAAAACAATAAATCAGCTTGATGAACTTCATTGGGTCCGGTAACATCAAAATGCGAGAAATTGATTTGTTTAGGACGCGGTAGATAAATTTGCCATATAGCCTGTTTGGATAACCAATTAGCCGCAGTGGTCCTTTTCACTTTTGCGGCGCTGGCGAGTTTATTGATTGCAGCGTTACCCCTCCAGTATCCTTTTGGAGAATAATAAATAGATTCCATATTATTAATTACCAGCGCCCATCATCAATTTGCCTTTCATAGCTGATTTTACCAACCATGAAGCCAACTTTTCTTTGAAAGATTTATCAGGAATAGCATTTAACGCATGAATTAATTTCACATCCGCGAGATGCCTGTGTTGCAGATTGCTGCTTTTATATGCAACATCATGAGCATGACACGCCTTATCAATAGCGTTTATCGGATACTCGCCGGGTCGGGGTTGATTTTGATCATCAAGTCTGATATCTAATCGTGTTCCGGGGCCACAGTAGCTATATCCTGGAAGGTGCTTTTCTCCGGGGTACTTTGCCCATTGGGTTCCAGGGAGTTTTGTTAACTTGGCTGCGATATCACCTCCTCGTTTTTTTTAAAACATCTCCGGATTTCATAGAAACAAATCTAAACTTTTTTATACCACATGTTGCACATCTACCAGTTAGTGCTGATCTGTTATTTTTAGTTGTAATCGTCGTCACATCATTTGTGTTAGTACGCGTTTTACACTTCACACAATATAGATCCATAATTTATGTATAGAGATATGAATATAATTAATTTTTCAGCGACTAAAACAAGAGAACCAGTTAAGCATTATGCAGCGCTACCAAACTCTATCCGCGCAATTATAATCGAGCCATCTGGATCCGGCAAGACGCAATTGTTGCTCAATTTAATAGTGAGATGGATGAAGTGGGATAAGTTGTATTTAGTTGCACCTAGCGTAGATGATCAACGATGCTATGAAGTGTTAAAGGATTTTAACGAGAATGCATCAGAAATTAAGGGTGAGAACGTCATTGATTTTATAACTGATATTGACGAGGCATCATCCGTGGATGACCTTGATGGGAGCATTAACAATTTAGTCGTATACGACGATGTGATGTTAGACAATCAAAAAAACCCAGCAAGAATATTTTCCCGAGGCAGGCATAAAAACACCGACGTGATATATGTAACTCAACGCTGTACTCAGATTCCAAAAGTGATCAGAGATAACTAATATTCTTTCTGTGTTTAACGGCGTTGATACACATACGCTACCAAATATTTGGCAGACATGGTGTTCCGATATGGACTTCAATCAATTTAAAAATTTCTTTAGTAACGCTCAGTCAACCCGCATGGATTTATAACAATAAATTTACATGATCCTCGGACACGATATCGTATCGGACTCAGTCAAATATTTGGTTGAAATAAATTATAACCCATAGCAGCAGGGGGGGGGGAGGGCGATGACATCACGACGAGACCGTATTTTGACTAAACGATGAAAACGGTCTTAGAGTATGATTTGCGAAAAACTTATGTTTCGAGCAAGTAATCTTTTTTTTGGTTGAAAAAGAAGGATTCGAATGAATTCTCTCGAGATGTTTGTTAGATTTAGAGCAAATGATGTCTGGAGCAAATGTCCTCAGTAGTTATTAATAAATTTAGTTCGACTGAACTTTGTTTGCGGAAGGTAAGTAAAATCTCCTTAGTTTGACCCAATACATCAAAACCTTCAGAACACTCACATGTTTTGTATTCATCCCTATCAGAACAAAACACCCGTGTATCAACTGAAACTTAAACTGCGGACGCATGCAAGGAAGGCAACATGATCTCGGCTCAGTGCATTAGTCAAGTTTCTTGTACGTGACCATAGTCATCGTTATCTCTTAGATTTTCACTCGTTATTCTATTATTAGCATGAACAAGTTAAATCATTCAGAAGGTCACCGTAAGGTCCCCGTAACTTTTACATGTTCAAGTGATTTCATTAAGGTTTTTTCTCTCTTGATTTAGCACATTTTCTTAGTCAATGTTGTTTGTACTGTCATGACATTTGATGGGTATATTATATTAGGAATATTAATAACCTCAGTGACCTACTGTTAAAGTAAAAATGACTTACACTTACTTATCTATTATAGGATTTGGGATTATGCCACAGTGGGACAGTAGAATCACTGCATTGTGCAGATTTACATTTACAGGTGTAAAGGACTTGACACTTGTTTTTAAACTTGCAATGTGATAATTTGTGACATCCAATGTATGTATGTATGTATGTATGTATGTATGTATGTATGTATGTATGTATGTATGTATGTATGTATGTATGTATGTATGTATGTATGTATGTATGTATGTATGTATGTGTACAAGTGCCTAATGACAGGTTCTACAACCCCTTGTAACAAAGCCCATTTAAATGAATTTTGCGGATATCATTTACGAAGCGTCTACTCCAATTATTCTAAAATGATAGGACTTTTTAGAATGACTCAATTTTCTGGAACATTCTAAAACATTTACCCACGAGAAATTATTCTAGAATGGCAAAATGTCCCAGACCACTAATGGGTACGGCAGTATCCAGTGTTGCAGACACTGTAATAGATACGATAGTATCCAGTGTTGCAGACACTGTAATAGATACGATAGTATCCAGTGTTGCAACCGTTGCAATATGCATCATCGTGTCTAGTGCTGCAACCACTGAAATAGATTCGATAGTAACCATGTCAACCTGCTAAACGGTGAATCTTTCTTTGTCTTAGGCAAACAAGGAACAGACGCATTACCAGCTCAACTGACTTTCTAAAACAGTTAGTTGTTCTTGTCAGCTTAACGTAATTTTTTTCAGCTAAAAAATAGGTTATAAATAGCTACCAGGATACTTGGCGGAGGAAGAACCCGAAGAGATATACAGAGAGCGCCTGGCAAACTTACTAACATACCCACGTTGTCCGGGATTCGAACCCATGCAGACATAAGTGAGATGTCAGTGATATGACCACCTGAGGCCCCATGGGCAAACGGAACCCATCTATAATAAGTAGATATTTATTTTCTTCTGTTCAATATGTTGTTATACTTGCTTTGGCATTAATGTGTACGTTGTTTGTATTTTCGATCGGATGTGTAAACAAATCTTACAGAAAAAGAATTGCGTATACTATTTATACACATAAATTATAGCAGCTCATAGAACAATGAGAGAGAGAGAGAGAGAGAGAGAGAGAGAGAGAGAGAGAGAGAGAGAGAGAGAGAGAGAGAGAGATCTTTCTCTCGCCATCTCTCGCCCTCCTATCACTCACGATCTCTCACCATCTTTCTCTGACGAGTAGCAACCATTTTACTTTAAGAATTAAACGTTTACTTCTGAATTCGCTAGTCCCATCTTGACCTTGTCAACAACCAATCATTTTAAAATTAAAATAAAACATTTTTACGTAGTCATCACTAACCCTGAATCAAGGTCATGGTCTAGGTCAAAATTCCTTGTTTACCAAAGAAAAATTCGTCCCTGCGATTTTCTGAAACAACATCATCTCTAGTGAATTGTAAAGGTCTCGTGGACTAGCGTGGGGAATATAAAGGGTCGTCGTCCTACTATTACAGAATATCCACCTTGGCTTGTTTTGTTAGAAATTGAATTAGTTATAGAGAGATGCGAAATTCTGATCCCTCAGTCAGCGATGCCAAACAGTTAAATTACTGAATACAAAAAAAAGTTGCAATTCCAATAAACAACAATTTAATACCATTCGATAACATATAGTGTCATCTCTCAAATGAAATTTAATATACAAAACCTTATCACTCGACCAAGTGACGGCCTATTTCATCATCTGACTTAGTGTGATTATATATATATATATATATATATATATATATATATATATATATATATATATATATATATATATATATATATATACAGGCGATTCTTGTCACTTACATGTGAAAGGCACGCAATCAAATAAGGCGCCAGTAACAAGTTGCTATGACCATGTTATACACAACTTGACATGAACAAATTTACATTACAATCGCATGTAATGAAAAATATAAAGAATTTATAACAATAAAAAAACACATTTGAAATCAGATATGCGTAACAATACATATGCATACACATACATACACATGATTTGCCTATTTCTTGTGCCTCATCCAAATATGATCGCACCTACAGACAATTGACCCTTAAATCTTGAAACCTACTGACTAGTGGATCTCTTGACTCGTATGTTCCGTAAAAGAAGCCTTAAGATCAATACATTCGATTGAACTTGGACTTTTCAAACATTAAGATGTTACCCTCCAGTCAATACAGATGTAAACATGTAGATAATAGAACTTTGTTACATTTTGTGTCTGGCTTTAGGTCATAAAACCTAGACAAGACAGTCATTATTTGAACTATAGCGAAGGTAAAATTTTCAGATACTGTTTATGAATACACTTTCCATGCTGAGTATACACCCAGTATCGACTTTGTAGGGATATATAAAATAATACAACTCTAATTTAGATGATACGTTTTACTTTATGCAAACATATCATTCGAACAATTCACACGATATCTAAATGCATACTCCAAATGATGTTTGCACGTGCTTCGTAAATTGTATTCACAGCTTCCTCAAATACGACGATATTGATTTTACGTCCATACTAATAGTTCATATAACTAGAGTTTCGTCACTGCGAATTTGTCGGTCTGACGGGGTGGGGCGAGGGTGGCGTTTTATCATAGAACTAAATAGATAGGTTTTAGCGAAGGACACGAGCCTAGCCATCAAAGTCTCGTCTAAACAAAACCTTGTTTCGTACTATTATCAGATCTGTCTTTGAGACAAATATTTAATGTTGAAAGTAAGCTTCAAATTTTACTTGGACAATCGCTACCAACACGACTTTTAATAAGTTGTACTTTGTTGAATTGAGAACGCGATGACAAGCTCAAACTCGCACATTTATCATCTCCACGTTTCACTTTCAAAAACTGGACAATCTCTTTAAAAAAAAAAGTATCCTTTTAATTTTATTACATGTATTTCCTTTAATTTCAGATGGTTTCCTATATTCATATACGTGGACCAAAAGTAAGCTAATTTCCGGATGATGCGCTTCATGGTTTTTTTTCTGATTATAACAAATTGAAGGTCGTATGATCTGATTATTAAATGCACTCCTAGGCGCTAATCTGATTTCATTTAAACTCTTTCTAAAACACCGGAAATCTTGCATATCAATCAGGTTCATAAAACATTACATGCAAATGTTTAATAAAGAGGAAGAAAAAGAAAGATGGATCGACAATATCAACGAGGTTGTTGGACGAAATGTCACGCGCTAATAAAAACAAATAAGTATTGTTAGAAAAGCAAACAGTACATCTTATACATTTACTTTCTGTCGCACATATATGTGCATATGACATACAAGATAAGAAGAAAACGAGTGAAATCATATTTTTCATATAAGTGTAAGTCAATCGTGTCCCACGATGGGCAACATTGTAATAGTCGCGTAAATGTATTTGGGAGAAATAACAATGTTACGCCTCCGTGGGTTTTTGTACTTTAATCAGACTTGATGATGACTAAATGAAGAACATAAAGACAAAGACCTACAATATATACACATGAAATATAAATATACTTAAAGGTAAACGGATCTAACGCACATAAACGATTCACAAAATGATACGGCGCGGAATTATTATAAAACTATCACAATGTAATTAAAAACATACCAGCGACGTGTAGTTTTTAGGTGTGCAGTAGTCATTTTCTTTATATAATTTGCAAAGTACTGAGTAATATTGCACTCAGAAGTTGAATATGACTCCTGGAGAGTCCTTGGAGGAGTGAACAATGGAATGGGGAAATTGGTAATGTAATCGGTCGTGGCAGGTTAGACACTGCAAAGCAAGCAACTCGCATACTATTCACTCACCATTCATACCACCGAACAATATGTACAGGTATACTGGACATCTGTGTACTGAATCTGTAACAATAAAATACTAAACCCACACAAACAATAACAAACAGTGGTTTACAAAAGTTTGCCACACAAGTTTGACTCATTCAAGTTTGTTTTCAATGCAAATGAACATTAAATGGGTCTGCTTTACGTCCCTTGTCTTCGTCTCTTCTTCTGTATACTATTGACAGCTTAGATTTTTCTTTGACGTAAAGAACCCGGAGCAAGTCACCAACCTTGAACGAACGACCACTTACATTTGAAAATGGCAGTATTCAGAATCGAAACTCTGGGCCACAACAAGCACCACAAATGTGTTACCAATATGCTGTCCACGCTATCCAATGTAACGGGTGGTCGTTAATCAAGACTTCTTTATATTTACACTAAATTTTCCTTCAAAATAATTTTCGCCTTTAAAAAAAATACTATCTATTGTCGAAATGTACATAATAGCTTTTCATGTGCGTTTTCAAGTTTTTATTCGTGGACAGATGGTAATCAATTAAAACAGCTTACAGCGGTGCTTTTTATGGAATTCAGTATCAGAGTAGGTACGTTATTAATAACTGGAGGTTTTAAAACAGAAGCCTTAAATAGCACCGATTGAAGGAATAACAGCTATAACACAAGATGTTATATGTTCGAGCCCCAGATTATCCACATTTATATTTTTAAGAGCGGTGGTATATCATGCGTATTGAATTCGTGACTTCCTGAATCTGTTCGGATTAGGTTAATCACACGATGAAGAGCCCACTTGTTTTGAGCTATATTCAGTCACATTGATTTCTCGTTAATCGTATTAGAGATATTGACTCGGATTTATACATACATACATACATACATACATACATACATACATACAT
Organism: Unio pictorum; assembly: GCA_030141615.1. Lineage (NCBI taxonomy): Eukaryota > Metazoa > Mollusca > Bivalvia > Unionida > Unionidae > Unio > Unio pictorum. Next base: position 19,781,194 of record JARLTB010000001.1, read on the forward strand.
ACATACATACATACATACATACATACATACATACATACATACATACATACATACCCACCCATATATATATGGAACAAATTGCCCATTGAAATTAGACACAAAGACACAGTGGTCCCTTTTAAGAGTGCTCTTAAGACTCACCTGTTTCGACTGCAGAGACAAACTTAGCAACCTAATCATGTTTTGTATCTTATATGTTTTCAGCATGTTTTTATGTTTACCAATTGAATTGTTTTTGTCATTTGTTGTTCTGTAGTTTAGTCATATCATTAATGATGGTGTAAAGCGCTTAGAGCTTCGAAAGATTAGGCGCTATACAAAGTCCTCATTATTATTACTATTATTATTATTATTATTATTATTATATATATATATATATATATATATATATATATATATATATATATATATATATATATATATATATATATATATATATATATATATATATATATATATGTATATATATACACACACACACACACACACTTGCATTTGTATTGTTCCCTTTGGTCAAATCTCTTAAAATGTTTTGAAACCAGGTATTTATATGAACTTTGCGCATTAGACCCGATTAACATATGCACTCATTTCAACGCAGGCACGAAAGTCTATATCATACTGCCGAAATTAATAATGAATTGTGGGGGCAGTCGTTGTTATGACAAAATTCTTTAACTAGTTGCTACTAATTGGTAAATAAACATCCGCTTGAAGTAAACAAATGGCAGTTTGCACAATAGTTTTTTCTAAACTTTGATTTCCAGTTTCTTTGTATTAAAAACATCTTTGTTTTAATTTGACTTATTTTGGTCCAGTGTGTGGAACTCACACGTTTGATACAAAATGTTTTCGAAAAATAATGCTTTATTGGAAAATAACAGCAAATGTTTGATCACCGCGATGACACATACAATTTATGTTTCTTCAATTTATAACAGACTTTAATCAACTTGCTGGGACGAATTTTTAGTTGACGCGTATTCTTACTAACTTAAAAAAGGAGTTAAATTTACAGGTGTGTAAACGCCTTTTGTCCTTGAAAACAGGTACATAAATGAACGGATCTACGTTTAGACTGTATGCTAAGCGCACCTGCTATTTCAGTCTTATTTTATTGGATGATCTAAAGTGGTGACAAATAGCAGTATTCAGCTTGTTCTCAATTACATGAAATGACTCATATATCTGATAAACATTTTAAGTTACTCCCAGCTTTTATGAACCTCTCTCCTTTACGGTAAGTACGACATTATTTCTTTATTTTTAATTTAACGAGTTCCTGTCTCACCCCTATATTTCGGATTCTTTGTGTACGGTTATGCATACTTCAGTTAATATTCCTGAATCCGACTCGTAATTTTTCTTAAGTATACTGCCGGAATGACGTCATTTAGTCTTTGCTCTTTCCCAGTATGCACCGCTTTTACATAGATACAGGAAGTAAAAGAAAATAGAACTTGGGAAATACCACAACAAGACAACATCGGAGAATTATTTTTCTTAACAGACTCAATGTTCTGAGGAAATTAAATTCATTAACATTTCTGATTATTTAACTTTAATATAATTCAATATTCTCACCTTTAAAGGGGACTGAACAATCAAAGAGAAAGAGAAAGCCAAGCAAAAGCCGGCGATTTGGTAAGTGAATGACGTGTTTTTTCTTTGGTCTCGTAGAAAAAGCATAGGCTGATAGCCTCGTTTCAATAATATCCCCTAAATTTCTATATTTTCTTTTCAGGTCCTTTAAACCGTACTCAGTGGTTTACTCACAGAAATATTAAAAGATTTATAAGAATTAAAATATATGTGTCAGTTTTTTTTTGCCGTTCTCTCCCTTTGCAATGCCGCTGTCATAAATTTTATAATTAGGTTGCCCCTCAAAGTTCCCATAATCCGCACGTGGCCATACACCACAATTAATTTTACTATATGTTCTCTACATATATTTCTCAGCACTGACCTTTCCAAAGTGTGACAATCAATACAAATCATATGAAAATCTAAAACACCCCCAAAGATGACTTCACGGTGAAATTCTTGTCATGGGTTGACCGGCATTTTTTTGAGTGGCAGCACTGTAAACAGGGCAGCATGTACACAGAACACTGATTTCACTTCCGGATCATCACTAAGGCCTACTTACACAGTGTGCACTGTCGCCAAAATACATACAGACAGCCACTCTCAGAGCTCCTATTCTCAAGAATAAACAATTAACTTTAAATCCATACCAAAGATGCATCAATATAACTCTTCTATCACCACCAAAGGAGAGAGGAAAAAATGTTCTAAAAATAGACTAGAACTACATTCAGTATTAATTGTGATGTGATTCCACGTGTCGCCCCTTCCAAGCTGTATAGATGTATTGATTCTGTATGTGCCCGTTATTCTAATCGGACCGAGACATAATTTCTCTACAATCCTATATGGACTACTGATCGAGAAACAGAAATACCGAGAACCAGCGACCCAGTGACCTGGATCTCTACCTGTGGCTGGATCGTGGGAAGATCTACCTTTCCACAACCGGTAACCTAAACCTTCACTCTCAACAATCTTTACACCTCTGATTTGACTATCATTTCTCCCTTTTTTACTCCCTATTCAGGAATTATTCGTTCTTTTTTTCTTTGATTATCACTCTGATTTTCAATACTTATCAAATAACAATAACGAAATTCACCCTTATCCTTATTATACCTTAACTTATTCTCCACTCGTCCTTTTTTCTCCTCTAATACAATTAACACGCGCACTCTTGACGCACTCTTGCAGACACACCCCCTTAACAAACGCACACCTCTCCACGCACCGTTTCTGTTACACCCCTATTAACACATACTCCCTCACTAGCACACTTACACACTACGAATGGCTAACAAAACTAATTTAGAGCTAGTCATTGAAAAACACTTTAGAACTACCATTGAAGACCAGGAAGATGGCCGAATTATCACTGCTCATAGAGGACAATTCACGCAGGGTATTGACTTTTCCAAAGTAGCTGCTAACCTAAGACCTAACACCCCCACCCTGCTAGCCCTACTGCTAGCAAGGGGTGTAAACGCAACTGACATTGAAACACTATGCTACACGGGTAGGGGGACCTACCTACTCTACCCGTGGGAAAAGGGCTTCCTCCTGCCTATGGGGACCCTCTCCCTCGGTGACACTATAGCCGAAATCACTGAGGCCCCCCCCCCCCTATGATCAGAAAGATAGAAAAGAAAACGGTAGACATAATTGTCTCCCAATTCCCAACAGAAATACCTACCGCCATGTTTGCGGAGGGTTTTGAGCAAAGGCTCCAAATTAGAGCTCTAAACGTCAGGCGGGAGACATTCAAAGCCTCCCCTAGCATTAATACTGGGAGATTAATTGTCAAAATTGACTCCAGGGATGCCAAAGCAGTCCAGGAATACTTTAAAATTTTTGGGTTCCGAATTCGCACCTGGTACTATGGGTGCATATCAACCAGACCATGCGGTATCTGTAATAAGGTCGGCCATGATAGATGGAACTGCCCACAACAAGCAGGAAAAGCAACCACCTCTGACCCCCCAACACAAACAAACCGCAATCAAGAGAGAAAGAAACAGAGTAACCAAGAAACGAAACCCGCAAGAGAGGGGGCCCACACTGAAATGGACTCCAACTCCAAAGCTGTGAAAGGGGTCGCAAGGAACTTATTTGTCTCAGACATGCCCACCTACAAATTCAAATCCCTTCGAAATTCTCCAAGACGAAAGCGAAATTAATGAACCGCCAAACCCAACATCGAAGGATCAAACCCAGCCACAACAAAGAGAGGAAACACCAACAACCTCTACCGAAATCGAAAATGAGAAACAGTCCAAAAAACAAAAACGCCAAAAGAAAAACAAACAATCCAATGGTGAAAATGAGAAAAAAGAGAATGATAACAGGCAAAAACAGGGCAAAAATCAAGGGCCACCGAAGAACACCATACGTGAACAAACGCTAACCAACCCAGTCGGATGCCACGCGCAAACTGAGTCTACGCAACGACCCAAGACGACAAATGAACAACCCCATGATGAGTATGAAACAGAGGGGATGGAAGCAATGGAGATACAATAGGAACTCACCCCTCCCAGACAAAACCGACGAAACCCAAAACGAAAAGTAATGATATCACCCAATAACAATGAGACAAAGAAAGCAACGCCACCTAAAGAAAACGAAACTGACTTCTCCAGTCTCCCCCACACATCTAAAGACGAAACCACAGAATCCTCCGCCATACCTGATGATGATGCCATCCCAGACACCCCTCTAACAGTCCAATTCCGGCAACAATTCACAGAAAGCCAAAGTATACTACAGGAGACAACTCACGAAGACTCCCCACTAGATTTATCCCCGACCCACAACTAACTCCAAACTAAACTAACCAACCTACTACAGATACCATATGCGTGTCCAATTAAATTCTTTAAACTCATACAAAAATGACAGATACTCCCAGTATTAAACTAGCGTCCCTCAATACAAAGGGACTCTCACCAGAAAAAGACCTGAAACTCACAACACTTATCACGGATTTCGACATTGTCGCTATACAAGAACTACATATCCCCCCAAAAGACTCCTTCAACATAATTGAGACAAACTTGATGCCCTATTTGTTGCCGAACTTCACCCCTCTGAGACATACTCAGGGGTAGGTCTAATAATAATTAACAAAACATTACAAAACAACTGGAAACTATACAAAACTCCTGAAAACCTCAAAGGAAGATTACTTCACATAGAAGTCAATAAGACCCACATCTGTAATATCTATGCCCCAGCGCAATACCAGTACCAACCAAAATACTATAAAGACCTTAGCAACTACATATCTAACTTTCACCATGAAGATCTAATCCTCTGCGGAGATTTTAATGCCTGTCTCAAAGCAATCGATAGATCCAGCCTGAAAGAATACTCTAGAAAGGCTTCAACTCTGAAAGCCTTGATTGACAACCATAGCCTACTAGATGCATACAGACTCTTGAAACCCCATACAATAATATACACCTATCAACAATTTAACACCAACAAAAAATCCAGAATAGACCACTTCTATGTACTAAATAAAAACCGTACCAACATTATCAGTTGTGATATTATAGAAAAGCGAATAATGGACCAAGAAAAGCAAATAACGGACCACAACTTAATAACCCTAGAATACAAAACTTCAACACCCACAAAATGGGGCAAAGGCTATTGGAAACTAAACTGCAGCCTACTAACACTCAAAGAACTAAATATTGAAATAATAAACGAACTTGACAACTTTGAATTCCAAGGTTTACAATCATGGGACAACCTGAAAATTAACATCCGAAATATATGCCAAAAGTATGCTAGGATCCAAAGCAGACATAACCAAATGATAGAAGCTGAATGTACACGAATTTTATAAACAGAAATTATCTCCGATGAACAAAAGAAAAAAACTGAGAAAGTTCTAACCCAATTACAGCGATACAAAACAAATGGGGCAAAACTCAGATCTGGCCTACACCATGATATTTACAATATAGGTCAACAAATCTACAGGAGAGAGGAATGTAGGAAAGGGAATGAGAAAACACTAACCAGACTCAAAAAAGGGAACACACTAATTGAAAACAAAACTGAAATCCTCACCTACATCAAAGATTTTTACAATCAATTATACCAAAGCAAACGAATTCCTCCTGAAACAATACACGCGTTCCTAGATAAGGTAACCCTCCCTACGATTACAAACAAGGACAAAGAACTATGCGACTGTGACATACAGACCCAAAAAATCACGAAAGCCATTAATAAACTGAACAAAGGTAAAACACCAGGACTGGACGGCCTCACTGCTGACTTTTACACACACTTCAGCGCCCAATTAGTCCCTAAATTACAAAAACTATACCAACATATACTAGACACAGGAATAATGACAAAAACAATGCGTACGGGAATAATCACATTACCGGTACTATATAAAGAAAAAGGCGAAGCCACTGACCTCAAAAACTGGAGACCGATTTCCCTACTAAACATTGACTACAAAATACTAAGCATTATTCTAGCAGCTAGACTCTCTACAACCTTCGAAAGAATTATACAGAAAAACCAGTCATGCGGCGAAAAAAACAGACATATCTCGGATAATATATTATCCATTAAAACCATCATAGATTACATGGAAAACAACCAACAACATGGAGCGCTCATAACATTCGACCAGGAAAAAGCGTTCGACAAGATTGAGATCAACTTATTAATAGAAACTCTCAAGAGAAATGGCTTTGGCCCCACCTTTACAAAATGGATTGGAATATTATATAACCAAATTCAATCGAAAATCCAAGTTAACGGCAAGCAAACAACCCCCTTTGCCATCACCAGATCGGTAAGACAGGGATGCCCAATTTCTATGCTACTTTATGTTGTAGGAATTGAAACACTAAATAGAACTATACAAGCTAATGATCATATAATAGGAGTTAAAATACCGAATTTGCGTGACTCAATCAAAACCTTTCTACATGCTGACGACGTATCACACCTTATAACATCAGAAAACTCCTACCACACCTTACTCAACCAATACAAACTCTTCAGCGATGCCTCTGGGTCAAACTTAAACCCAGACAAAACTGAAGTCCTACTAATAGGCAACTGGAAAAACAACAAATATTTGTCATTCCCAAAACACCAAATTAAGCACAGAGTAAAAGTATTCGGTATTTTCTTAGGAAAAAACAATACGCAATGGAACCTCAAACAAATCTTAGAAAAAATAACATACCACAAACAAATCTGGAACTCCAGAAACTTCCACTTTATGGAAAAAATTCATATAGCCAAAACATACTTATTTAACAGCATCTGGTATGAATTTAACATCATTGATTTCAACCTAAACCAAATGCAACAAATAGAAACCCCAATCTATAATTTTATCTGGGAAAAAATTCCTAAACTACGAAAAGCAACATTACAACATGCCAAAAATGAAGGAGGAATGAACCTTCCAAACCTACCACTCAAACAAGAAACTAACCATATTTGTAGAATAAACTCTCTAAATACAACAATAGCACACCCATGGCAAGCCATTTATATCTACTGGTTCGGTCTCTCAATACCATTCAATAAAGCCATATACCATAACAACAGCATGACCAAAATACTAACTCCCCCACGAACCGTATGGAGACATACAAAAACAATAAAAAACTACAAAAATACCGCAAAAGTCTGGCAACAGACCAAAGCTGATGAAATATACAAAACTATAAAACAATTTAAACTCCCAAAACACATTGTAGAATTAAGAAAGCCCTACTTAAATTGGGATCAAATTTGGAAAAATTGGTCACACACTCCATGGGGAAAATCTAACTCAATGTACCATTACCTACATGACATATGGTGGACAGGTGAAGTAGCCTATAAAAGGAAAATACTACAAAAAATACCTAAATGCCCTATGTGCAAACAATCCTCTGATAGTAAACAACACCTAATATTAGAGTGCGAGACATTCCAAACACAAAGGGACATTATTATAAAAGAAATAAAAAACCAACAAAAGAATACGAACACAACCGAAATTGATACAAATTTACTACTGTACACCCACAACATTGAAAATAAGAAACTCTATACCTCCTTAATAACATATATAACCCATATAATGCAAACAAGGTACAGACACTCCGACTCAATAGAAACTTAAGACCAATCTACTAATATAAACCAAATAATCACAAATAATCGAATAAAGACAGCGCCCGGAACTACTCCTGGGAATTCTAACTGCAAGAAGGTGCTAACCCAAGCACCGCACAAACAATAAAAACCAATCCCTAAATTACGGGGGAGCCTAGGAAAGGTATACCCAGCATAACGGGCAATGATGCTGTGGCCAACTAATAAAAGATACATTTTCGAATGAGGGTCACAAAAGACCCGCCTGAACTAAATATACCCCCCCCCCCAATACAACTTACACCAACACATCCCCCAACTTAATGACATTGACTAATTACCAAGTCCCCCCCAAATGGAACAATACAAATAAAAACCAACTAAATCAAACATACAAACAATACACAACGACGCCAGCCCCTCATTAACCAGATAAGAGACACTAATTTAACCTAATCTACAATCAAACACAAACAGTCAACCCCACATACTCCAAAATATTCTCCCCAACAAAACAAACCGACATACATCCAAAACACAAATTGACACATAAATAATGACAGAGACACTAGCCTCTCAGCACCACTAACAAAAAATTAACAATAATGACCATAACAAAAAAAGGGTGAGAGAAAAGAAGAGTGGAAAATGATACAACACCCACCCACCCACCCCCGTACTACCGTACATACCAAATCTCAAAAAGGGTCTATAGACCCATACGAACTACCCCATACACTGAATAATAGCCCGCAAAAGGGCTATTCCAAATTATATCTACAACTCCATGAAACGACAATACAACCACGATTCCCCTAAGAAACTAACAAAAACACAACACACCTCACTAGGAAAAAAGCCTCAATGCCACAGCATTTAAAACCAGAGATAGACACATACACCACATAAATTATCTAAATAAATCACACACCCCTTTTTCGAAGTAAAAGAACCCATTTTTGGCATAACCGTATCTTAAACAAAAAAAAAACAAAAAAAACCCAAAACAATTCAAAAACAAACACCCAAAGAGTAGATAAGAATCCAACTCAGAATGTGACCTAGATAGTGCTGTCCATACCACAAAATCCTCATAACACACCAACTAAAAACACAATACACTCACATATATGGACAAATGGCTCTGGCAAAGCCAACTGGGAAATAATAACATTAACTACTCAATAACAAAAAGGAGCAGAAATTAGCCCTAGAACCCCATAGTTCCTAGGGAGAAGAGTATGATCCTAAGTTTAAGGAACTAGATTGAAAGGAAATCATTACTCTCAATAGCACGAATAGAGACTTTGAAAGTACCATCAACCTAACTTCCTTTATGGGTAAAGTAACTATGACAATTTGATAAACAAAGCAAAGATAAACCGTCATCTAAATTCTGTAAAAATAAAAAATTTAACACAACTATACAACACCATTAGCCGCAAACACGGGTGGACAGGGTACCACTGCACCTCATAATACATTTTCGCAATCGACGGTGTTCCTCCTAGATTCAAACCAGCCAAATGCTGGGGAGAATCATGAGGATCAACAGCGTATGTTAAGAAAAAGTTATTAATTTTTCAGGTGAGAAGCTGCAAAAAATTACATACAATTTGATTAAAGTGGTTCATTGAAGTGCTAAATATTTCAGATTGCGTAGACTAATTGATTCGTAAGCAGTAATTTTGTGTCGCTCAAATCGGCTTTGTTACGGTGCTGTAGATATATAAAAATCAACTTGCAGCTTATTTTTAATTTCAGATGTCAAATTCTGAGGACCAAGGCCCACCTCCAAAAAGGCGAAAACCAGAAATTAGTTCGAGTCCAATTTACAATCGTAACTCGACGAACGATGTACGTATTAATGCATGAACTTAAAATAGAAACTAGAACTGTTCCTTAGCAGTGTCACTTGTTTTGCAGGTTGGATTCGTCAAGTTCTGGTCATATAACACAGGCACTTGCTTCCATCAGTAAGGAAAAAAAGAAGAGGAAACTTATGATAACACCCTCTCGTACTCACAAAGAAATAGATGAATAGTAAGAAAAAACTTTAACAAGTATACTTCAGATTTTGATGGGGACCACATTTTATTGTTCTGGGACGGGGTGGCACCATTTTAAAATTGTTATCTCAGTAGCTGGAAAAAATATCTTACTCTGATTTGTTGCAATATAACATCATTTTGTATTAATTGGTAAGTTAATTGAAGAAAAATTCTGAGACATAAAAATAAAATTTTGTTGACTCCAAAAATTAAATGATCAGTAACCTATAGTAAATTAATTTGATGTTATTTTTTTTACTATGTAATTTAAACACAGTAACTAAAGTGTGATAGTTTAGAATGGGTGAAACAATGCACTTGCATCATCATGGTGTGTATCAATTTCGTTCACAACCTAGAAAGAGTTAGCTACTTATTAGTGATCCAGTACTTCTGGTGTATCATGCACTGAATAAGGCATATTTAGTTTGATTGGTGGTTGATTTACCATTATTTGAACAATAACCACCAATCAGAATTGCATGTAATGTATTTTCCTGTTTGTACTAATATTAGTGTCCCTACTTCATAGATGAGGTACTAATAATGCGCATCAATGGATGATCCGAATTGGATTCACACTGGAATGGTTTTCGTCCTAGTATCTTGAAAGGGTTCTTTATATACATTGAAGGAAAATAAAGATTCTTCTAATTGCTGCAAAAGAGTAAAATTTCATTTATCTTCTTTATCAGACATTTGAATTGTCCAAATTATTAGTTTATTTGATAACTACTTTTGTTTTTCAGCTTTTTTTACTCTATTTCATGCTACTGTAAAGTTTTCCAGAATTGAGTTAAAAGATTTTAATAATTATTATTTAAAACAAACTACTTGAATAGCAAATGATAGTTGAAACTTTCAATTAAATGTTGACCTAGTTCAGAACTAGTAAACAATTTTTGTCTTCTTTCCTAGAATAAAAAATCATCGGTCATACTCAAGGCCTAACTGGGTGTATGTGATTTTAAACAAGTGAATAATTATGACGAGGTTCTGGAACATGATCATGTGACCCTCATACAGGCGTCTCTTTTACTCTGTAACTATTGTTTAAAATATACAAGTCTAGCCACCCTAGCTGATGCTACCTTCCAAGGAGTAGAGAGGTGCATTACTGATGTGAAATCATTGATGACATGTAACAAACATGCAGATGAATGATTATAAAACTGATGCCATTCTGATCACAATACAAAGACATTATCATTCGCATCCTTTACCTCAAACAATAAATATCAACAACACCAACATTAAATTCACAGTCAATACGAAACATAGGTGTTACTCTAGACAATACTCTCACATTGCACCAACATTTCATGAACATATGCAAGCCTGCATTTCTTGAGCGGAGATGCATCAGCTCCATTCGCAAATATCTTTCAGTTGATGCCACTAAAACAATTGTCTTCATTGGTACTTTCAAGACTATTTTAACTCATTTCTGTCTGATTTGTTTTAATACCTTCTCTTCAAAAAGTTCAAAACACATCTGCTAGGATCATCTTTAGAGTAGCTATGTCTCTGTATGCCATTTGTCTGACAACCATATACTCGTTATTCCCACTCTGAAAATGAAGTCTTTGGGCAATATTCTTTTGCAAACCAGGGCCCAGGAACGTGAAACTAATTGCCCATTTAAATTAGGTGCAATGACAGTGATCCCTTTCATGAGTGTTCTTAAAACTCACCTTTTTCGACTGCAAGAGCAAACTTAAATACCTAAAAATGTCTCCTATCTTAAATATTTTCAGCATTATTTGTTTTCCATTTTCATGGTGTTTGTTTTTGATATTTGTATTCATATCATTTTATATGTTTAATAAGTGCTTAGAGCTTCTAAAGATTAGGCACTATACAAAGTCCTCATTATTATTATTATCACTATTAATACAGATGCTATGATGAGAATTTCTCAGTTTCGCACCTTTACACTTGATGTCAGGTTCTTCTGTTGTAACCAGTTTTCAAGGTATATGTTAGATTATCTTCAAATTGTTTGGATTTTGAAAGATTTCTCAAGATATATTTGAGTGGTCATACAGAATAACACCACCAGGCACAAAGTAGGTCATTATGAAGACCTCAACACTGTCAAACACCAGAACTGACTTCATCACATGACATCGTCTTCCATCTTGGATGCTTCACTAAGATTCGAACTGGGAATTATTAGGACATTTTATTACCAGGACTTTTGCAATTACCCTAGTGGATTATATTTTGAAATTATTTTTGGATTAATTTTGGAATTGATTATTAAAACCGTAAGTTTATTTTTCTTTTCTAGAAAATATTTGTGCTTAATAAAATGTTTATTAAGCTTTTACAAGCTTGTTATTTTCACTCTTTCTATGTTACTGTTTATTCGAGCCTAAGCACATAACAGTTGGTTTTTCTTTTTTGTGTAGTCATATCACTATAGATGTTGTAAGCCCTTAGAGTTTCAAAAGATTAGTCGCTATTCAAAGTCCTTATTATTATTATTATTATTATTATTATTATTATTTAAATCTGTGTATCAGGAGTTAAATTAATAGTCATTGTGTGGGTTTGATTGAAAGTGTTTGGAAGAAAACCGTACAAAAAGAATGTCCATGCATTCTGTTTTACTGTTGAATTGTAGTATTCATTTTCTTATTACAGATGTAACACAGGCATGGCTTTTCAAGTCTTATAGAATGGATCACGAATCACTAAATTGGTTCCGATTTGCAAAATGTTTAGCAGATGTGGGAAATACAGTGCTCCGACGATGTCTGTATTTCCATGCAAGTACATGCAGTTTGAGTGGTTACCATGATATTTGGCAGCAAAATGTCAGTGACCACTGCCAGTCAGGTGATCTGAATGTCTTGTGGACTTCGCTTAATCAACACTCTTTGGCGCTAGGTGTAACACATCAGCAGATTTTCCAGCCATTACTTGCCAAGTGGAAAGGTAGTATTACGGGCTCACCTATGGAAATAAGAAAACAGCTGTCTGCTCTGGAAATCTGGGAAAAGGATTTACGAGACACAATAGGTACAAATACTGTCCAGCAGAACACACTGAACAAGATGTCCAGTGAAATACAAAACCTTGTGACAGAACATTATTTATTGCTGACTGCTGTAGGTACATGGACCAGAGATTTTATCAATGTGTGTCATATGAATCAGTTGGATCTGCTGCATTTGATTGAGCAACATAATGAACGGACAACTAGTATTTTGTCAACTTTCTTGCAGAAACTTGATGTAATTGTCAAACAAGGATCAGATGACTTAAAAGATGCCTTGCAAACATGTCAGCAAGATGATGGAAATTCTTCTAGCGAATTGACAACCAACATACGTAGCTCTTTCATCTCTTGGAAATTAAATATAGACAAACTTATTAATTCATGGCTAACAAATATTCCAAGCTGTTTTAATCAGAAAATTTTGCAAAATCTATTAACATGCATGAGGAATGATCTCCCAGGAGTTCACAACACATGTCAAGTAAATGTTAATGACATTTGTAGCACATGGCACACGGACTTACAGAACGAGTTGGCAGAATTGAACCATCAGTTACAGCAGGTTGGTCAATCAACAGGGGATCAACTGGATCTCGCTAGGAAATTGCATGAGAAACTCAAGGCCTTTCCATCAGTATCTGAACTTCAAATCAAAGCCTTCTTTGATTCAAAGGAAACCGATTTGAAGAAACTTAAAAAGCTCCTTATTTTAACAGAATCACAGTGGCCATTGATGTTTCCATCTCAAGGTAGCATTACCCTTGAACGATTTGACATAACATTGTCATCTGCTCTACTCAGAAACATATGCTCTGTTTATCCACCCGATATGGGATGGAGTGGTAAAATGTTGGATACAGATCATTCTGTGGGGGCAGACTTGATGAGACTAAAGCAGTACAGAAATGACTATGTTGGTCACATATCTAATCTTGCTTTGCCAAATTCCGACTTTGAAGAGATTTGGGGAATATTGGAAACTATTTTGCACAGACTTTCAGTGCCATTAGGGAATGAATTTGGGCAAGAAATTCAACAGAAAATAATCGAATTAAGAACTTATTCATTTGATGATCATGCAGAAAAGAAACTTCAACTTGAACTTCTCAACTGGTATAAGAGTGATTTAGGTCAGATGCCAGAAAAACTAGAAAACGTCTACCAATTACTAGAAGAAAAGCTTCACAATGTGCCAAATCAAATTGTTGTCTTGTCAGAGCTACAGCATTTGACGACTCGAATTGGAAATATGATTGAAGGTATATCTGTCACCGAATTCTCCTAATATTGTTCATAATTTACTATTTTAATGTAGTTAAACAGTTGTTTCATAGGCTTTTAAAAATGCAGTTTGTTTACTATGCTACGGTTCACAACGGAAAGGGTTTGGAGATAACACTATTCTGCGTTATAAACAAAGTGTATTCACTGGTTGCATTAATTACAACAATACAAAAAGGAAAAGGTTTTATTCAGATTTATTATTATTTAGCCGAAATATATTACTTAAAGTGCTTAAATGTTTTTGTGATAAATCGCTTTTAACTATTAATATGAAGAATTCTTATTTAATACAAAAATGCGTTTTAATTTAAAAACAAAATATAAATGAATACTTTAGAAGCAGTATCATTATAGCTGATACTGTGATTCAGGCCATGTAAAAGTAAAACAAGACAGCTTCCTTTAAGCACTAGAAGATAAAGGTTCACAGTTTGACTAATCAAAATTTTTCCCTCTTCTCAGGGGTGCAGCATTTGAACACGCAAATTGGAAATAGTGGGGACGGTAATATCTCTAATGGACCCATTTCACAAAATGTGTGTAGGAAGAGTTGCCATTCCTGATATTAAATCACTAAAAGTCAAAACGAGGCTATCACTGCTGGGTGCGGGTTGTTGATAGTGACTGTCATTGGATATAGTTGTTCAAGTTTGAAAGAAATCGTCGTGTTTCCTATTTAACTTAATCGTTCCATCTTTAATTTTACCAATAAATGTTGTTATTTTTATTTGGCATAGGCTTGTTACGTGCTTTTGAAACAGAAAACTCAAATTTTAAGCACCCATAACTATGATCATTAATACAAATATTTTTGCATCTATATATGATTCAGATCCAGACTTGAAAACATTAATATACCCATTCTCTTGACCTCATCTGGTGCACTAAACTCTGATGGAACAACAAGCTTAGATGGATTGGTATATGTTACGACTATGTTAACAATATATGTGGTGATCTGTTATATGGTAATGTTAATGATTATATCAAAACAATTAAACAAGATTGAAAAGAATTATGTGTTTTAGAATAAAGTGTTTATGAAAATAAATCCATTTTAAATCAAATTGAATATTTACTAAGGCCTTTAGTCCACCCACGATCCCTATATGCATGTTTCCTATTGCACTGATTTTAAAATTTGGGTATTTAGGTTGTTTTTTTTTAAATGCGTCTTTATAATGATTGGTATATAAAATGTACTAAAACGCTTCAAGTACTGGGCAACCTCATCTCAGTTATATGCATAAATCAATTTGGGTTAAAAAAATTTATATATTTGCGTTTGTTGTTTTTTTACCTTTGTGGGAAATGTGCTAGGTTCTGCAACAAAACATGGGGACAGTTGCCTGACCGAAAACATTTTGTTGGCCTTGGAATCTTGCATTTTGGCATCAGAATGATGGAAGTGAGGAATACAAAAAGGAGTTTGAAAACAACATGAAACCAACAACAGGATGAACAGAGTATTTTAAGTTAATATTGTTCCCACAAAGAAGTATCTAGATAGTATTAAATTGTTGTATGGGAAACGTTTCCTACGGAAGATTTGTGGAAATTAGGAAATCTAAATGTATGTGTCAAGATGACTCATTGTTACATGTGTACATCCGTTTTTTCATTTACTTGCCAACTATGACTAAGTATACGGTTTGAGCATACTTAGAGCAAAGAAAATACAATTGAATAATTGCAGTGGTGTACACGATGCCAATTGTGTTGTGCTTGAATGTATTGTGTGCATAGGAGGCCATTACCTAGATGCAAATGAAACCGGGAAGGATTTTACAATTGCACCAATTTGTTCATTCGTAGCCAGACTAAGGCTGGTTAGCACATTTTTCATCAGAAGGAGAGTGCAAGTTCCCGTAGAATATTTGTTGTTATTGTTATTGTTGTAGAGTTTAACACCATTTTTCAGCACACGATAGGCTATATATGTCGGCCAGTATTATTGGTGGAGGAAAAACCCGGGAAAACCCCCAGAAAGAACCACTGACCCACGAGAAGCTAGCTACTGGCAAGCTTTCTCACATACACACATTTGCCGAATCTGAGACTCGAACCTACGCAGACAGATGAGATGGCAGAGATCCGTCACGGGCTTGGCTGGAATATATGAAATGAAGATGCAGTGAATGAAAACCTTTTTTTTTTGTTATAAGTTGTTTTTAACTGTTAATATGAAGAATTCTTTTTTAATACAAAAATGCGACTTTTAATTTAGAAAGAAAATATAAATTAATCCTTTAGAAGCAGTACCATTATATATGATACTGTGAATCAGGCCATGTAAAAGAAAACCAAGAAAGCTTTCTTCAAGCACTAGAATATCAAGGTTCAAAGTTTGACTAATCAAAGTGTTTCTCTCTTGTCAGATGTGCAACATTTGAATACGCAAATTGGCAATAGTGGGGAAGGTAATATCTCTAATGGACTCATTTCACAAAATGTGTGTAGGAAGAGTTGTCATTCCTGATATTAAATCACTAAAAGTCAAAACGAGGTTATCACGGCTGGGTACGGGTTTTTGATAGTGACCGTCGTTGGATATAGTTGCCCACGTTTGAAAGAAATCGTCGCGTTTCCTATTTAACTTAATCATTCCATCCCTATGGATGACTCATTGCTACATGTATACATCCGATTTTTCATTTACATGCAAGCAATGACTTCGTACACGGTTTGAGTATACGTAGAGCAAAGAAAATACAATTTAATAACTTCAGTGGTGTACAAGATGCCAGTTGTGCTGTGTTTTAATGTATTGTGTGCATAGAAGGCCGTAACCTAGATGCAAATGAAACCGAGAAGGATTTTACAATTGCACCAATTCGTTCGTTAGGAGCCAGACTAGGTCTGGTTAGGACATTTTTCAGCAGAAGAAGAGTGCAAGTTCCCATAGAATATTTTTTGTTATTGTTGTTGTAGAGTATGACGCCATTTTTCAGCACAAGATAGGCTATACATGGCGGCCAGTATTAATAATGGAGAAAAACCAGAGAAAACCCCCAGAAAGAACTACCGACCCACAAGAAGATACTGGCAAGCTTTCTCACATACCCACATTTGCAAAATCTGAGACTCGAACCCACGCAGACAGAGGTGAGCTGGCAGTGATCCGTAATGGACAGCGCTTTAGGCCACTCTGCCACTCGCCCCCCCCCCCCCCCACCCCCGGTAGATTATTGAAAAGAACTTTGCTGGAATTTATTAAATGAAGATGCAGTGAATGAAAACCTCTTGTTTTATCAAACTTAAATTAGAGATTCACGGTATTACTGGTATACTGATTTACCATGGTATTTTTCCTGTGGTATGTATCACGGTACATTTATACTGCAACGGTATTTGGGTAATTTAGGGCAGTAAAGAATACAATGAAATTATTATGACTTAAATTATTAAAACGTGTTTTCATTATTAATGACAACATTTTTCAGCAGCCTTTTTATTTTAAAACTAAATCGTTCGACCAGTCCGTTATATTGGGGTTGGTACGCTGTTGTCGTGAGGTGTTTAATCGACAGTAGTCGGTTTACCTCTGCCGTCATGCGACTCAGGAATTGTTTTCTTTGATCGGTCAGGATGTCGTTGGGCACTCCGACTCTTCACCAACTCCCAAACAGCGCTTCAGCGACAGTTTCCGAATCAATATTATGCAACGCATGTAGTGTAATCTACAACCATTAGAATATAGCGATTTCCATGCGACGACGTGGGTTTTATCAGTCTGATTACGTACATTACGATGCGTCGAAGGGTCCATTGATAAGAGGTATACTCCCAAAAGGGGACGGGTCTATGATCAGTTTTCGGTGCCATTCTCTCACAGTTGTCACAGGAGAGACAGAATCGCTTGTCATCTCCCTGGACCCCTGGCCAGTAAAATTCTTTGACAAGACGGTCACGCGTCTTAGCAATTCCCATGTGTCCTCCCATGAGACTCTTGTGTGCGAGTTTTAACACTTCGCCACATTTCTCTTTTGGCATGAAAACTTGCTTAAAGTGTTCGCTACTTTTTCTGGCGTGACGATACGAGTTGATTTCGTCTGTCGATTCTTGGACCTGGTTTCCACAGCACTCACCGACATTGGTGTGCAGGTTTCGGGGATCGGTTATGGCAACACGTAACGACATCCCAATATGACGTCATGTGACAGTCCAGCCAAGCATGCAGCTTAAAGTTTCCACTTTACATATGGTAAATTGAGATCAGTGAGAGCCACCGGTAACGAGTCACGCGTTTCTTTGTTTCTTTTTCGGCGCCTTTCCTGCTTTCCATTCTTTAATGTCTTATTCTATAAACGCTGCCAGGCGATCTCCCTCGTAGCCGAAATCTTACGCGCCCATGGCACGGTACTCCTTAACCATCTTTGTCTCAGTAGCCATGTTATTATTGTACTACAATAAGTGATACCTTGTCTCAGCTTACTAAACAATTGACAGATGTTAAGGTTTCTAACCAAAAACTCACCTGTTGACCCCTAACTTCGTTCAGGTAAGATACTTGCTCGATATTTGCTTCACAATTACTGCAAGTAATCAAAAATCTACCAAGCATGCAAATTTCAATATACAATATATACAAGATGAAAAATCAACAAATTCAAAGAATGGAAATCTCACACTGTTCACTAATACTTCCTAACAAATAACTTTAGATTCTAAAGAAAATATTTGTCTTATTCATATCCCGGACGAGACCACTATAAAGGTTAGGTTCCTTCCCTTTTTGGGGTGGAATGCTCCCAATTTATTTAAATTAATACAGAAGACTCACCCTGGCTCGTTTATGTCAGTAATTTAAGTAGTGATAGATGCAAAACTCTGAGAGACTGGGGAGTCAGCGGTGCCCACAGTTAAATTAATGAATACACAAATTGTGAAATTTAAATAACAACAATTTTATATAATTCAAACAGTAATCTCTCAAATACAATTCAACTAAAATCATATCACTCAACTAAATGACGGCCTAGTTCATCCTTTGAATTAGTGTGTGAAATTTTCACTTCTGTCCTGAGTCCCACTCATCTGTATGTTTCTTCACTTTTCCTTTGTCTTCCTCCGTTCTCCGTTCAACTTCTCCCTCTGTTGTTCCTTTTCTCTTTTATCTCCCAGAGACTAAGACCACAGCACTGAGTACTTCCTTCTGGTCCCTAAAAGCTTCTGTTTCGAAGCTACAAATTATTCCCAGAATAAAAATCCCACCAATACGAATGGTCTCGGAGTAGTTTATTTGTATAACGTCCCGCACAATAATTGTAATACTAACGTTTTGGTTCTCAAGATGATATATTTAAACTTAAGATTCTAATGTTTGGCACGCCTAGTTCAATTCAGATTGGAGGATGGTTCATAATAATCCTACATCACCTCTCCCAACCGCCTGTCAAGGATGTTTACAATACAATATGACGATCCCTCATTCCAAAGAAGAAATCGCCACTTATATGTGAACAATGTTACGTAAGAGAATTTGGCAAAAATAAACCGCGCGTCTCTAGTTTATGGCTATGTCAGTTAACTGGCTGGATACCTCAGACATTTTGCCGGCAAGATATTATAGCCTTAGGGTCTAACATACCCATGCTGAAATCTGTTTTCTTCTACTACGTGACAATAACAAATGATTGACTCTTTGAAGTATTTCTGACAGTCCAAGATTGCACACGACTGTCGTTCTAATATATTAAAGTTCATAAGTAAATAAAATATGCACAAAATTACGAACAGGAGTTCATTATAATGATTATGTTGATTAATCAATGCAAGACGTGTATGTATATATATATATATATATATATATATATATATATATATATATATATATATATATATATATATATATATATATATATATATATATATATGTGAGCCAACAACTCAATGTAAACTGAACACATGAATTTTGTGTGTTTTAATAATTGAATTGGCAGAAGCCTGCTCCTCCAGCTCGTACTACCGGCAATATCAGCCTTGAGTCATTCAAGCTTGATAATGTGTGTGACTTGTATCAGGAATTCTACATTACCTCACAGCTTGAGTTCACCCATGTACTGTTGATATTCCTGCAGTTGATCCGTATGCATACAATTATCTACCTGAAACATTGGTTGAAGTGTTTACTTTAACTTTTGTTTGATGTGCGGTATAAGCTCATGTTGGAAAATAACTCGACCTATGCTGTGCGTTAGACGCTGGTGTTGGAATATGTCTCATTTTGAAATGATGTGTGTTAGACGTTGGGATATAAATCGACCTACTTAAAGACTTGAATGGCGAAAATGAAAACAAACCTCCAAGGATGATCTGGAAAGCATCTGTCTGGAACCTCTATTGGAGTATAGTTTAAACTTCTTGAGGGTCTTTGAATAACTTTTGTCAGTTTCATTGTTAATGATTTTTGTTTCTGTTTTTGGATTGCACTTGTACTTTTATGAAAACATGGTTGTAACATTATAGATCGTGCAGGGCCTCTTCTGGTTAAATAATTTTACATTTTAAATTCCACCTTGTGAACAATACCCTCCTTGAATATCGACAGCAGAACCATTCAACTTGAGTGGTGCAATGCTGACATACTCGTCAGACACATACCTGATAGCAGCTTCAAAATGGCACTGCCTGACTTGTCCACTGGGATGATTGTCCTGTAATCTGGAAGATCATGAGACCTGTTGTGCACCTTGAATTGTAGAACATAACATGCACAACACAAGTAATATGTGTAATATGGTGTTAGTCGGGTTCATCATCAACATTGTATGTAATATCATAGTGCTTGGCTAAAGGATGAATCTCAACTATGTCTATGCTGCCGTTTCATGGAACTTTCCCAATAGTTTAAGTGTATTGGTGTTTCTTGTAGCAGCAACATGTATTCTGCGTTCTCGTGCAGTTTGTTTGAATTAACTGGTTTTGGTTCATATCAGAGTCTTAATGCAGTCATGCTAGATTTTGTTTTACTGCTTCCCATTCCGCACTGTTTCTCAGATTGTCGGCATTGATAAATGAAATAAATAACGATTCTGCCCAGTTACGTGTGTGGATGACATGCATTTGGAATAAATAAGATGAAAGGTCATGGTCACGATGACACAGATTGTTGTAAAATGGTTTGGGTGTAGTTGCTGTAATATTGGTCAGAAAAGCATATGTCTCCGTTGAGGTATTCATGTTTATCTACCGTATCATACTGTAATATATAGTACCATGAAACATGGAAAAATATAAATGTTGATGAGTTATGCAACTTCATCTTAAAGGTAGGTCACAGTGACCAATATTTCACATTTCAGTGACTTCGGTTCATTCTGATGTTTTTACTGTTCATGCTTAAATCATCATACATCTCTCTTAATACTATTACCATGATACCAAAAATCGTAGTACCGGTAAAGCTTTTCACCTTTCATTGGCTTGGGCATTTAACTCATGATTACATTAGGCTATTGAGAATGTATATATTTGCTATCCTATTTAGAATCATTAAACATGAGAATTCATCTTAATGACCATGACTCAATCATTTTAGTTTTAGGTCATTACGGACCATATGCAATATCTTCGATTATGCAGGTCTTTGACCGTGACACTTTTAGGAATCTGGCTTTTCTACTTTTATACCCTCCTTGGGCCTTAATGATAATATAGGTGTCGAAAACGATTTGTGAATGTAAACATTTGGAGCAAAGGTGTTCTCAGCTTTATACAATCTTATCCTTTTACAACTAAATTGGAGGAAAATAAATGTAATGCATCAGCTAATATAACTATAGTTTTAATTGGAATATGCATTTATTTCTAAATTTATAAATGAATTGTAGATCAGAGGGCCAACGGTTCTAGTAAGCGGAATCAGAGAATAGGTGAGTACATTGTAATATATTTATATATTTGAACCACACTGAAATTGTCGCGTAACAAAATGAATGTGCATCTATATAATGCTTTCTTTAGTCATAAGCTTTATTTGCAAATGATTTTGAATCTCATGATAACTTAACAATTATCCACAGCTAAAAATATTCTGTTGAATCATATTTCCATTTTGTATAACAAACTTTGTGTATGTTGATACAGAAGCGTTTAATCATGCCACAACAGTCTCTGAGAAATAATCCCTTACTTTATTGCTGTTAAAATCCTCAGTCAGGTATAGTTCACAGATGTGAACTACACTTACTCAGTTGCTACAGTGTTAGACTAGTAATCCATGGGTCACATGTTCGATACCAGCACAGGTTAACATGGTGGATTACCTCAGCTTGTCCTTGGGGCAAGACGTTTGGTTCACATTTCTTATTCATAATATCACCAATGATATATTAAATATGCCATTAAAACCGACACAAACATGAAACGATCAGTTGACAGCCAGGCTTAACTGACATATTTCTTGTTTCTAACCAATGTTTTCATTGGCCTTTAAAAATGTTTTGGAGTTCAAAATGATTTCTCACATTCATGATATTCATTGCATTGCATTAAATTCCAGTGTCAAATACAATAAACAAATTATTTATTATCTCGCCATATATTGCAATTATCTATCTTTATATATATCAATATATCTCTTTCTACGTATGTAGTGGGATGTTTTAAATTATTCTTCCAATTAAAGTCCCAAATCTAGCAACATTCTTATATATATATATATATATATATATATATATATATAGAGAGAGAGAGAGAGAGAGAGAGAGAGAGAGAGAGAGATTCTGTCATTTTCTGCAGAAAGACTATCGGACATTTGTATTTACTGTTGGTTCTATTGGTTTAAAAATTATGATCCGGCTTAAGTGCTAGAAAGGTACTTTGAAATCACACAAATATATGAAATAAAGAAATCAACATTTATATCAGGAGTATAATATCATGTCTAAGACTTAATTATTCTTCCCAGAATGCAAAGCAAAATATGAACATTTTAAGGTTCCAGCAAAGATACCAGATGCGATTTATATGTGTTTACACTTGCTACAGAAATCTGTATTCCTTAAACTTTTTCATTCTTCTTTTACTTGTGAATCTGAAAACCAATCATAAACTATGACTTATACTAATAATTATTATTCTACTACTACTTGGTACCACAGTAATAATATTACTACTGTTTGAGATAATGATCATGAATAATAATAATAATAATAATAATAATAATAATGAACATAATGATGTAAGGCTTTGCAATTCTCTAATCATTTTATTAATTAACAGAGCTAACAAAGGGCGTGATTAGGGAGCATAATGAGAAAAAGAAGAATATTCATGTCAGCACCAGAGCTTATCAACATGCGAGAGAGATTTTGGTAAAACATAGGCATCTTGTATTGCGTGGAAGACCAGGAGATGGAAAGACCCATACAGCATTGTCCCTAATTGCAAATTTAATGGAAACGTACCAAGAGATGCAACCTCTAAAGGTCGATAAGCCTAGTCAGTGGGAGAAATTTGTAGATATGAAACAACCATTGATTGTCTTTATGGATAATGTGCTAGGAAAATATGGAGTCTCAGAAACAGATCTTATTAAGTGGCAACATCTTTCAGAGTTAATCTACCCAAATATTGATGACAGCTTCATTTTCGTAATTGTTTGCCTTAGAGACCAAATTGCATTGAAGATTAAGAGAGATACTCATAGAAATGAAGCCCTCTCATGGATGTTTGATTCCAATGTTATCAATATAAGTGATGAAAATAATTGTCTAACACAACAGGAGAAAGAAGACATGTTGATGAAATATGCCAAAAAGCATTCGAAAAACCCAAACAGTTTTGAGGTTGATAATATCATCAATATTGAAAATCAAATAGGCTTTCCCGAGAATTGCAGAATCTGGAGTTGCCAACCACACTTGACCTTAGAAGCTGTCTGTGTAAATAATATGTTTCTTGTTGAAGAAATACGATACATCTCCAGTGAAGGTCACCAAGATTATTTGTTTCTGGTGTTGCTAATGCTATCTGGTGGTTCGTTATCATTGAACAAGAACACAAAAGAACTTATAAGTAAAATCAAGAAAATATCTAAATTGTGTGGTGATGGGGAAAGGTTAACTGTTGGTCATCTTAAGGGCAGCGGTGACTCTCTCTGCAGAACATTTGTGGAGTATAACACTGAAACAAAGAAATTCAGCTTTCAACATGACACTATTGAATTAGCGGTGTTTTTGTGTTTTGGAAGTGACTTCCCAGAAATAACATTAGAAATGTGTTCTTTACAGGCATTGACAAAAATGTGTTGTGTGAGAAACAAAGACAACAGTTCAAATGATAGTTTCCTAAATTTTAAGATTTTAATTGAAGATGATGCATATTTTAAGGTCATTGTCGGAAGATTCAGTAACGCCCTCGAATCTAGAAAACGAGAATTATTTCAATGTGTTGCAGACGCACTTGTTTGGCAAAGCACACGATTTTCAGATTATTTTTTGAAAACTCTATCTTCCTCAGATCACGTAGTCACTTTTCTGTCCATGCAAGATCTTAATGAACAGAGTCTACTGGCATATTTTATTTATGCTGATAACGCAATGGTTGTGAGAGGAATAGTTGACAAGATAGCCCAATTTAACATTCGAAACCATGACCTCGTCTCAAGACAGATTTTGCTTGCAACTGTCAACGCTTGCCTGGCAGATAAAGAACATATTTTCAATTATCTTGTTGATCATCAAGATAAGGTTGATGACTTTGTACTATTTGCAGCTGCCTCAACAGGAAATGTGTCAATTATGGACACACTTTTACGTAATGGTGGAAATGTAAACGCCACGATAAGTGACAAGATTGGTAAAGATCTTGCAAATACCATCAAGCATTGTGTTTCTTATCCAAACAATGAATCATACCATCATGATATTAACCTGTTCCATGTCACGTGCAGTTTCGGCAGGTTAGATATGGTAAAGTACCTCATGTCTTCCTATCCCAAGTTGATGCACAAAATAAGTAGCCAGGGATTCACATCTGCTCATTTCGCAGCACGTTCAGAAAATATGGAAATTATGAAACTCTTTTCGGCAGAGGAATTAGTCACATCAAAAATTAATATCGGCAGCACAGTGCTCCACATAGCAGCAGCAAATGGTAATTTGAAAATGGTGAAATATTTTACCGAAACGTTCCCTCAAATGGCATATGAAACCGACAATGACGGTTGGACAGTGTTACACTCGTCTGGCTATGGGGGGAATATCCTTGTTTTAAAGACATTGCTAGAGAAAGGACTGGATATCATGGCTAGAACAGATACTGGTGAGAATATACTTCATATATCAGCAAGTAATAATTGTCTGCGAATGGCTGAATATTTGATTGAATCATATCCTGATTTACATGAACAGTTAGATGAAAAAGGAAGAACACCATTACACAAAGCAGCGGCTTCTGACGACGTTTCTATGATAGAGGCTTTGTTGCAGGCAGGGTCAGATATTATTGCACGAGACAATGAAGGAGCCAACGTACTACATTTAGCAGCGTTGTGCACAAATATTTCCACCACAGACTACTTACTTAAAACATACCCGCACCTAGCACAAGACATTTGTAACGATGGACACAATGTGTTGCACTTATGTGCCGAAGGTGGTTGCATTAGCGTTATGGAGCTCTTGTTACAAGCAGGATGTGATATTAAGGCTAGATCCAGATGTGGACAAAATGCACTGCACGTTGCAGCATTGTATAACAAATTAGAAATGGTGAATTATTTGATTATGAAATGTCCGCAATTAATCCATATGACTGAAAACCAAGGGTTTACAGCTTTGCATGCAGCTGCACAGGCAGGAGACGTACAAGTGATGCAATCTCTTATAAATGCAGGGTCTGATATCACAGCAAGGAACACAGACGACACAAATGTATTCCATATGGCAGTATGTCACGACAGACTGCCTGCAGTACAATACTTAATGGGCAAATTTCCCAAATTAGTCCAACTTGATAATGAAACATTTGGATATACAGCATTACATTATGCCTGTCAAAGAAGTGGTGTACCGATGTTTAAAGCTCTCATACAGGCGGGAGTCAATATCAAAGCTCGAACCAAAAACGGAAAGGATGTACTGCAACTTGCAGTGGAACATAATAATCTTTCCGTAGTGAATTACTTGACCGAATATTTGAGTCTTAAATAACCATGGGGGACGGGTAGGGGACACTATGTATTTCAGTATGTAGGGAGAAGGTATATTTTATTCATTAAAATGGTCGTTTTCGTAACAGTAAAAGGATTAGTGAGCAGAATACTTAAAATTTACAGGGCAAGAGACGTAGTTTGGTACATGGTATATAATGTCATTTATGTACATGCCAGTTATCTTTAATTTGTCTCATGACACGAATTATGACAAATACTGCTGCGTACATAATTTCAGTTAATCAGATTTAGAAAAAATAGAAAATATGTTTTGCACTCAGTACGGATACAAAAGGTCTTAAATTTTTCTCCGGGGTAATAAAGTTGTATAAAATAATTGACACCATTACTACGCCGATAGAGACAGAAGATACATATAGTTATATCAGTTCCCGTGGACAGAGGTTGCAGGGTATTAAGGATTGCTGTTGTCGGTTTTAGGTTCTACACGATAACACCACTTGCTAGATTATAACGTAATGAAGTAAATATTTCTACCCTACTGTAACTTTAATGTATTAAATTAAGTAACAGAAGAGCAGAGCTAAACGATGTGCTAAACGTAACAAATAAGTTGATCATCTAAGTTGTAAAATGAAAGTCCAAGAGAATCGAGTGTTCTGAATGAATACTATACACTGGATTGTGTCCCAACAGTATCGATGGATCAAAAAAGCATTGTCCAGAACTCCTTCATAAACGTCCCAAACGTTTTAGTCACACACCGATATGGGCATTTTGTAAACCGATTGAACAATCTAAACAAAACAGCTTCCATTTGCATTTGACTGTTTACATTTCGGCAAGTTTTGTAAATATTTTTTGTCACAGAGATCGACAGAAAAATATATAGCAGCGGTCCCTCATCAACATACTTATGCTAACATGCATACACATATAAAATATTATCACCTAATACCTCTGTAATAGAATTCTGCTAAGAGGCTGATCTAGAGAAAATGTCATGCAGTTCCTTATTGAATGAATTCTGATAAGAGGCAGATCTAGAGAAAATGTCATACAGTTCCTTATTGAATGAATTCTGATAAGAGGCAGATCTAGAGAAAATGTTATACAGTTCTTTATTAAATTAATTCTGATAAGAGGCTGATCTAGAGAAAATGTCATACAGTTCTTTATTAAATGAATTCTGATAAGAGGCTAATCTAGAGAAAGTGTCATACAGTTCCTTATGAAATGAATCATGATAAGAGGCAGATCTAGAGAAAATGTCATACAGTTCCTTATTAAATGAATTTTGATAAGAGGCCGATCAAGAGAAAATGTCATACAGTTCCTTATTAAATTAATTCTGATAAGAAGCAGATCCATATAAAATATCATCATATAATCCCTCAATAATATAATTCTGCTTTGATGCAGACCAAGAGAAAATAATATCACCAAATTATACCCTAATATAATTGTATTATTAGATGGAGCAATACAATTGGTACAAGCTGCTGTTTCGCTTTGCGCTTTACATTAAGAGGTTAGTGTTAGAATTGGTCAACCTGGTGTCAGAATAACGTGACCAGATTGGACATGATGACAAATGTATGCGACACAATGCCCTAGTGCTAGACATCATTGGAAACTGCCACGCTGTAGAAATCATAGCAACATGACTGAAGTTAAAAATCTACGTTACAAATCCAAATAACGCACACATAGTTTACGTAGACTAAGATAAATAAAATATTGTACAATCCGTCTAGCAAAATTAACCCAACCATGTATTCTCTTCGATGGATAGGTTGATATATGTTTAGAAAAAAAGAGTGGGAGAGAGAGAGAGAGAGAGAGAGAGAGAGAGAGAGAGATATGTTTGGTTAAAACAGACCTGAAAAAAACAAAATTCAGCGAAAAAGAACGCTAATTTTAACATTCATTAAATAATGTTTTATTTAATCAAAAACAATTGTATGTGTCCTCGTTTTCACTTAAATGTATAATAGTCATGCATATTACATTTCAATTTAAATTTTAAGAAAACAAGGTAAAATCAAGTCCCACACTGACATATTCATGTTTATGATCATTTTATAGTACTTTTTTAACTTAACAAATATACCAATGTAATATTGAAAATGTTATGAAACATTTTAAATCAGGTTTTAAATATCTTCAATTTTAAAAAAAAAGTCATTAAGGAAATGTAACTCTGAAAAACTTTATAATATTTGTAAGGAAAATCATATTTGGAAATTTGTTCAATCAGTTGATAGTTGATCGAGTACTTTTATTTTTATTCAAATATTCAATATTAAGCTGACCTCAAGATCTGAGGGCTATTGCCCAATTGACATTAGCTAAATCAGTCACCGTGCTGGATTCCAATTATAATGCAATCAGACTCTCGATCAAGTTGCAGGGCCACCAGCCTTCGGATAGTCGACATTCTGGTGCACTTACTTCAATCACAAAACTTATACTGAATAGTTCAATTTTACTGGACTTTGCCAACTAAACGTTTACTGTCCTATTCGTCAGATATTCATGAATTATTTTCTGTTACGGAAAATAATTAATCATCGGTTCTGATTCGTTGAACTCATTATCATTACACAATTTAAATTTGAATGCAGTCTATTTAATATATTTATCGCTGGGAGTAGAAATGTTTGATTTTACCCATTATTTATATGGTAATTTGGAATTTCAAATTTGTATTGTTTTCCAAGAATTACGCCCTCCTCCCCCCCCCCCCATCTCAAGACCGATTTTAAAGACATAGGTTAGGTTTACTAAGAAGCCAGTGGAGTATTCTCCTAAAATCTGATAGGTAAGATCAGACAGTGTTAACAGAAGCAAAAAACGTTTCATAGGGTTTAGAATAATATATGTTGCTTTGCTGTCCTTATATCATGATCTGTGCAAGGTTGTTTTCTGTAGTAAAAATCAAATATGAACTATATGACATGGGAAATGCAAACACTAACTAGTGTAAAATACGAGAATTATCTATAACTATTATATCTGACATAATGTTATCTTTACCAGTTAAATCAAGCAGTATCTGTTTCAGATTCGTATGGAATGACATGTTACTAGTATAGTTAATTTTGCAAGCTGAAGATTACCATATCTAGCTGATTGACAGGTTAAGTAAATATTTGATTATTGATAACTTTGATTACATGATGTGGATATAAATTATAACTAGCAATGATGTGATTAATATAATTGTTCAATAACGAAGAGAATGATCATGCTGATTATCATGCTACAACTATATGGTCTTAAATTCAGTAAGAGGCTAGAGCGAAAAACGAACAAGGTTGTGAAGTTCGACAAATAATTGATTTAACTAGAATACAAAGTTAAAATAAATCGTGCAGTATTGTGTATGAAATCCCAAATATTCCTAAAGTCTACAAGTCCAAATGAATAGAGTTCTAATTAAATTACAGTCATGTTCCAAATATAATTCAACACAGGATGTGTTCATGCGTCTTTAGTCTTGAATGTGCTAATGACCTGGGATATGGCGAAGTTTTAACAGTTTATGACGAATCACAATGATATAATCTAAATATGTCCTTGCCCGAATTTACTATGATCCAAATTAATGCTTAAGGCCAAGAATATTATTAATCTCTTTGTAATTCCAGTGAATACTTTAAGTAACTAAATCGACCTATAGTTAAAAACCTGAACAAAATAGTAAAAACTGATCTGCTTTGGATGCCAACAAAAGAATGCTTCAAGGAAACACTATTGGTATAAAATGATGATATAAGCAACTGAAGTCAGAATGTCGGTCAGCTACATTCTAAAACATTGAAATTTGTCAATAAGTTTAGACTATTCGAATCGAAAGGTCAGTTTCCTAGACTCAGATTTAAGTAAACATGTTTACCTCCATTGATAATGATCCTAATAATTAATCTACACTCATAGAGAAATATTAGCTATATATTATGTTGTTTACATAAACAATGTCACTGGTAGAAAACATAACAGGCTTGATCTGGATTAAGAAGGTAAAGTAAGTATAACTTACAAATATATATATATATATAACCATGGGGAAGAAAGGCAACAAACAAAACAACTTAAATATACATAATAATCAACTATCACAGTATAGATCCCCCATATATCTAAACTAGACCTATGGATGTCATTTATGATAAGACCTGGTGTCATTTTTGAAATCCTAATACATTATACATTACACATGACAACTTAGTTCCGAAGGCTTATGATTAATGTTGATGACACCTAATGATTTTGTCTCCCACTAATTTAGTTCAGTGATATATAACTCATGGTATTAATTATATCTAACTGAAAGTGTCCGAAAGTTATGAAGAATTTTAAAGAAATTAGTTCTCCACGCATATGTATCTTGTGAATATGCTAATACATACATGTGAGTAAAACCACTGTTAGCAAATCAATTTGTGCTGGAATTACTCAAGAATATCATTAGATCAATACTCAACAGCAACAGTGAATAAAAGGACAGAATAAATGGTCGTAACTTAGTGTTGCAAAGTCGATATTAACCCTTACCACTTTGGTACCAACTCCATCTTTCTGTTATGACCTTACTATCCGTGAATGTTTTACCAGAGCAGCTTACCGTATATGTTTGCTTACACAACTGCCTGTCTGGATTCTATGTAGTTTTGTAACTGCCTGTCTGGATTCTATGAGGCTTTGTTCTTTTGGTAGAGTTTTGGTTCATCAAAGTGACACTTGATGCGTTGAAGATGATTTATGTTGACAGTCACAAATTAGACATAGAAGTGCCGAATTTTCTGCAGCACTTAGGTGGAAGGACATACATTTTGCTATTCTCTATTACTGCATATGTATGTATGTACGTACGTACGTATGTATGCATGCATCATTGTGTGTGTATAATTGCTGGGAAGTTTGTTAAGCAAATCTGTAACCATATAAACTAAATATATGGGGTAAATAATGCTATGAAAAGTAATACTTCATTGCAGAGTTGAAAAATCATCATTGGCAATACATAGCAAGTCTATCAACAATTTGAGTATAATGGCTGACAAGTGTATTCACCCTCACTCAAACGCATATTCTAACGAGATGCATGCTTGCTAACCATCCTCTCTCCCAGTTTGCAAAACAAGGAATTCTGTGAAGAAGTGATTGAAACGTACGTAATATATTTTTCTGTGTATTTTTTAAACCCATTTGATATTGAAGGTGTAAGACAGAGAATTGCATGAATAATTCTACATTAAGGGCAAATATCAGATAGGATAATCTGATGTAAAATGATTTTGACGGCTTTTGAAATGCAGTTATATATTCTTCACCAGTTTAATCACACTATAGGTCTAATTCAAAAGTAATTTACTGAGTCACTATATGATGTCATAAGTGTCTACCTAGATATAAAACAACATTGGCCTATCAATGCATATTACTTCATTCTCTTGCCCGGAATACATGTACTACATCTACAGTTTATCTTCTTTCACGTCAATGAGTTCCGTATTGTGTCAATATGTAAGGAAATGATAATATGACAATCCTTTCTCTTGATTTGTCTAACAAAATAATTCGGTTTGGGAACAATTGTATTACTGTTTTCTCTGGGCCTGCTTCATAGCAAAATTATGTTATGGAGGAATTGGGTAATACTATTTTGTCCCTGTATGCCTAACAAGAGAATCATGTTATGGAGGAATTGTGTGATAATATTTATATTTCTCTTGTAGCATAATCATGTTAAAAGATTGTATGGGTCTGACAGCCATTTATCGCATGAACTCAATAGTTGTAGGATAAAATGACGATGTGTATGTAATATAGTTGTAAAATTCCTGAAAAAGAGGATCCCCAACGTGTACACAGGTTTATTATTACAATTAAGTTGTAAAACTTGTAAACACGTATTTATGTATCATATTCAATCTACGGATACCTTCCAGATGTGAAAACATATATATATATATATATATATGTGTGTGTGTGTGTGTGTGTGTGTGTGTGTGTGTGTGTGTGTGTGTGTGTGCATATTTGCATAGCCGGCTTTACACGGTTACTGCATTACCATCCATTGTCCAGTCACTGATATCGTATCAGCATTTTAACGCGTTTTCCTTCTCATAGTTTAAGATTTAATAATAAATGTTACGTAATATAAACTTTATATCAGACCATGTACATATAACAGTTTGTTTCGGTTAAGACTAAAGTTGGAATAAGGTTAGACTTAATATAATGTTTAAGTAAAGTAGCATCGTACCTATACTTTCGAAATGAAAGAAGTATATGCCAGCTTTCTAATGTGTATTCGTCATTAGCATCGATTGAGCAAACTAAAACTAGCATTTCAAACAAAGTACACTGTCTCCATATCCGTAGTAAACCGATTCCCAAAGCTAGGTAACAGATAAGTTTAGAAAATATCATAATCGCACATCTCAGTAATTTATACTCACAATAATACAAGCTTGTGCAATTAAATAATTTATTAATTTTATATTTCAACGGATACAAATAAAAATCAAGATTAGGCTTTAAGTCTCTGACAGTGACATCAGGCAGTATCTCCATTCACTATATATATATATATATATATATATATATATATATATATATATATATATATATATATATATATATATATATATATATATATATATATATATATGTATATATATATATATATAGTATACTTGGACGTTCAAGTGGAACAGATTCCACATTGCTTCAGACTGGTTCTCTCCATAGCAGAGAATAAGCCACAGCCCATACAACGTCATCATGTAGTCATAATAACCTCGCTGTTGGCCAATGAAAATGGAACCAAATCAAAGTCACCCTGGTCCTGCATACCCATCGTTGTATATAAAACATCTTGTTTAATTGGAGTCTCCCTTCAGTAGCGCTGTATCATATTTACATACTCATGGCTATTCGTGTTTTCTTATAGTTGTATATAATTGTTTACATCATGCGATCTGAATTGTTTACATTTTTTTGTGTTACAAAAGACATACGTCATACATTGTATATATTCATTATATTTCCGTATGCATTCTATATGCCATCTAAATGGTATACATTATATTCTTTTTGTATTCATAATTGGATTATATCATGTTTTATATCTAAGTGTGTGTGTGTGTGTGTGTGTGTGCCTATATCCTGGTCCAATATAAAAAGTCCAGATTTATTATTTACCCTGTTGGGAAATACAATGTATTTGTACATACAAACACACCTTATAGAACTATTTTTCATTACAATTAACACGTATGCTTATAAACATAGGTGTACAAAATGCCATGATTATAAAAGAATATCTCCATATATTGTGTCTCCCAATTTCGTGATGATTTACATATATGCATGTTTTTATATCTTAATTTGTAATTACGTATTGCAGTATTAGTTTCTATTCATTTTTATTTGTGCTATAATCCATCACACTTTACATGTTCCGTGGGCTTTTAGTAAAAGTTCTACATAATGGCTCAAGTAGTACCTGTCAAAATAGGTTATAAGAAATACCATATTTCGACAAAATTGCTATGCAAATGTTCTAGCTGCAAAATGTTATTGACAAGTGCAGCAAAGTTTCAGTAATCTGCTATTATATGGGCACTTGTGAGAAATATTTTCCAGCTATAAACACCCCTTTAGATTTGTGGATTAACGAAATAAAATAGATGAAGTTACTATATTAGTATTATAATGCCTTCTCCATTGGTACAGTTCTTTCAAATGCTGTTTCGTGGATATAGTGCACAAAACAAAGGTAATGTAACAAAATACCTTCAGACAATATTTCTTAAGGTAGAGATATCAATACTAAATTTGTTAATTCGCATTATATAATGTGACATTATATGACGCGGGTATGTGTGAATAATGGATACACATAATAATCATTGCCTAGCACATCTGTATGTGATTAATGCCTCAGAATCTGAACATACTCATTTCAGTAGAATAATTGAACAATCCTATCATCAGTAGAATAATTGAACAATCCTATCATCAGTAGAATAGTTGAACAATCCTATCATCAGTAGAATAATTGAACAATCCTATCATCAGTAGAATAATTGAACAATCCTATCATCAGTAGAATAATTGAACAATCCTATCATCAGTAGAATAATTGAACAATCCTATCATCAGTAGAATAATTGAACAATCCTATCATCAGTAGAATAATTGAACAATCCTATCATCAGATACGCCTTGATAAAAGTAGTAATTCTCATTTTATTATCAACGTGATTCTTTAGTATGGCACTGATGTTTTTTCTTGTCTATATTGAATTAACCAATCAAAGTATTGAATGCAATCTCTAACATTTAGAGTGGTTGATGGACAAGGAAGAATAATATTATACTGCTTGACTAGATTTTGTAAGTAAAGTTACCTGTCGAGGAGTAATTTAACTGCGTCTAGATGAAGGTGTGCGAATCAAACAAACACTGGCTGATGAACAATTTTGACACTGTATGAATATATGTACAATGTGCTTGAGTAATGAACTTTGTGCATGTACCGATACATACCTACTATATTTTTGGACAAAGAACTATTTGGTTACATTCTTGTATTTTATTATTGTATTATTGCTAATATTCAATATATTTCGCATGAAATATTCTGCGAACTGCAGTTATATTTTCTCTTTGGTCATATTATAGTGATATTGTTCACTGGATCAGTTTTAATTTGCTGTATCAGGTATATAATTATTAAATGGTTTGAACAACATCACCTTTGTTTACACATCTGACTTGAAGTCCATTTGCATGTTCTGCAAATATGTCTGCTTCTATTTAATAATTTGATAATGAATATTCTTGTAACCATTAATTATTTTTGCACAATTATTAGCGTCTCTAAGAGTCAATCAAACTAATACGCTGACCTTATCATATATAGTTTATTCATTATTTTATGAATGTTGAAATGTTTATTTCACATATTTATTGTGTTCCGTTTGCTAACTTGAAATGTTTATTTCACATGTGTATTGTGTTCAGTTTGCTAACTTGAAATGCATGTAACCACGCATCAAGTCACTTATAATTCATTACATTATTTTGCTGCAGTGCAAATCAAAGATATTGATCAATAGATACTCAAATCCTTTTAAGTTTAATAAACAGAATTTACAAGATGTGATGAGCTTAAGACAGACGATGTTAAGACGTTGCTACTTTGACATCATTCATCTTGTTTCATCAGTCTTTTGTAAACAATACGTTTTGCTTAATGCGCATTTAAGACTTGTATTTCTAAAGGAAACAATTTTGTGCTTTATTGTTACCTAGTGTCATCGGTGAAATAATTTAGAACGGAGAAGATTGTTCTGTTTAAACTATTTGCAACGGTGTATGGTTATAATGAGTATAGACTTGTGTTTAAATGGTGTCCAAACAACTTGCAAAGGATATCTCCTTTTCTTCAACTCGTATATAACCTTAAACATGCATATGTTGAATAATGCAGATATACACTTCACATTTAGTCTGCCTCTAACTTAATGGGCGATATTGACTGTTACGGAAGATGTCAAACATCTAGTGTTGACGTTTAGGTCACCTGCTTCCTATACGGTCAGATGAGTTTATTGTATGGGCAAGGATCTGTGATCCATCATGTAAGATCCTCAGATATAACATTGCTACTTATGATTTTTCAATTAATAGATTTTAAAATATTTTAATCAAGCTTTGATTATGTGCTTTTATCATCACAATGTTTGATGGGTTTTAGTAATGAGACTTGCATCTGATTGGCAGAGCTTTTACTGATTAGATTTTTATCGATTGTTATTTAAAATCTCTAGTTGACTTTAATAAAGAGACTTATCCTCATGTATTATTGAGGTAATCTTTCATTCTATTAGTGGAGTTTGTTATTAATATCGAAGCTATAACAGATCAGATTATGATCAAACTTCGTGTATAGGTTTATATCAATAAGATGTTGGGTAAGAAATGCTAAGCATATCACATTGATCCGACTGTGACCGAACATGGAAAATGGGACTTAATGTTAAAGATTTAGGTGCATTTGATAGCGAGCAAGATGTACACACATTAACAGAGATAGTTTACATAGATTTTGTTCTTTCATTAGTACTTATTCCTGCCTATTGAAATGTACAAGACCAAAGCTATGTTGGTGATACAGGCCGATTGAGACTTCTTGTTGGACTTCATTGCGAAACGTATGCTGAGAAAGGAATCATATGGATTGCACTTCGTTTTGGTCATTGTACAATTAATAGTATTATCCTTATATTATTGCAATGTCACACTGTTATTAAATAATTTGTTTGTCAATACAGTCCTTTCTAAACATACTTATGATTGATATAAAATAGGATAAGACATCTGACGAAAGGCTTCGTTTCTAAGATCAGTGTTTTGTGAAAACCTGAACATGTTATGAAATATCTCAAGTTAATAGAGAATTCAAACACTCAAACGCAAACTATGCTATGCATTTATCTACGCATGGCTATGTTGTTAAATCAGAAAAAAGTGTCCTTTGTTAAAATATCTACTCTGTGCAAGCTATTTCTACAACATGTGTTTTTAGTGGTTGCCATACAAGCTTGTATTTTTGTTCACATCATGTACTTTCCACTCTATTAAGAATGCACTCATTTTTCTATAGTACAATTGAACTGTAATCAATGTTTTTATATGTTTCTTCTTTGCTAATATGTAGTATAGTTCATTTGAAAATATCTGCAAACCATTTTTATATTTTACTATTATTTGTTCGACAATTTAATGTTATTTTATATATGAATATATGTTTAGTTCTAGTGGTCAAAGACCAGAGAAACTTGCAGGATGATCGATGGTCCACCATCCTTCCATCCGTCAATACAAGTTTGTCATTACAGCTACTAACAAATTGTTTTGGAAGATTGCTGAAAATCGTGTTACCTTTACACTTCATGAACAAAATGTCCAATTACCTTGTGTGTTTTACCAGAAGAATCCGTACCATGTATTGATGGTCCTACAAGCGAATAGTGCTGTTCACACATCTAATTGTATTACCAGAGCAACCATCTTGAAAATATTATTCTTACTACATGTCCTGTATGGATGTTCATGTTAAAATGTGGTGTTTACTAGAATTTTGTCTATTTAGTCCTATATAAAAATAAGATTTTCACTGAAATATCCAATATGACCGTTACAGAGACCATCTTAAAAAATACGATTACCACAACGTCTCATGAACATTGTCAAATAAACATTGAATTTTATCTGAAAGATGTCTTATGATGTATAGTTGATACAAAACGGAAACAGTGACAATCTGACTGCCAATATGACCAAGACAATAACCATCCAATAAACCTTTTAATGACTACTTCCCGTCGGTTGCTAGTCATATATGTATTATTATTTCACCAGATACGTCTCAGGAGTTAATTTATCCTAAATTGATATGGTGCAAAGCTCCAATATCTTGAGAACAAACTTTATTAAATACCTCTTAAACGGAATGTTGCTTTGACATTTAGTATTAATCAGAAGAGTTCTTGTGCCGCCTTGTCAGTCTGTAATTGTGACCAATCTCAATAAAATCAGATCTCCATTGTCCTTGGTGAAGAACTGTCAGCGACCGTTTAGAGGTCATGTCTGATGACCAATGTTATTACTATAATGGCTACTTGTATCAGCCAATCGGATGCAGTATTATATATTAGCGTTTTTTTAGGAGGCATATCATCGTGGCTGAAGAGCGTCAATGTGTTCCGAACGTTTTGATTTACTTTCATTGTTTTGAAATCTGCATTTCCATTAGTAAATTCAAAGATCGCCAAAAATTGACTCTAAACGGTTTTACATATATTCGCCTAGGACAGCGAATATCTTATTTTAGTTATGTTGAAATGGTGGCCATCTTGAAATCTCTACTCAAAACGAGGTTACTATCTCAACATATCTCAATATTCTTCTTATGATACCTAGGTTATCCTGATTTAAAAATGGGCCTGCTGAATATTCAGTATTGCTGCCATGATGGCTGTTTATACGATATTGCTGTCACTACTTACTTTGAATAGATTGTCACAATAGCATGGAGGTTTCACCAAGAGCCTTCTAATGAATTCTACTTGGTACAATATGAAACTGGTCCCACTCTGATTCCCAACATGTAAAACGCAGCAGATAACTCCAAATTATTCAAATGACTGAAGAATAAATCAGAGATTCGATTACCATTCAGTATTAAAATGAAAAAATGGTCTAATCTAAGATTAATGGAAATTCTTTTCAGACAGAATATCCCCTCCATGTACACTTGCTATTTGCTATATCAATTGTGTTATCAATAAATAATATGAATATACTCTTCTTTATTTCCTTCTATATTTTGAGTTAGGACTGCACTGTTCTATTAAGTAGATTCCTTTCTTTTTAAGAATTTGGTAAATAATATGTCTGCAAGCACTAATTATATAGTACATAAATAAAGGTTTAATGAGAATAATGTGTTGACATTGTTATTTAATGTGATTTATTTACTTCATTCATTCATTTATTTCAGTTTCTTGACCTGTTTATTTCATATGCTGTCAAATCAGTCCATAAGGACACCATTACTTATCAGTCATCTGTTCAGAACGGTCGTTCTAGCTTTCTCTTGCAAATTTTCTATGTATGACCTGCATATAATTGTCAGCCGCCCTCTGTTGTCCGAATCGAGGTATTCCTACCCAAACAATGGTTTCTCCCTGCCTTTATTGATCTACAGTGACAGTACAGTCAATGCAAACAGATGTTTTTATTTATGGAGTAGGCATTGTTCAGATAAAGAAATATCATGTAAATAGGTATCTAATATATTTTATCTTGCATTTACTTGAAACTGCTGTTACATTGGCAAAATGTACCTCAAAGGTATCGATATATCAAATTCAAACGCGTAGAAGATTTTATAACCAGCGTAGTGGGTGGAAACTATTCGTTTGCTGGATGGTGGTATTGTATGAGCTAAGACAAAACTTAATGATTAAAAGATGCCCAAAACGTTTGGAACCAATAAAACATTGGTGAAATGTATTTAAGACAAACTTTGCGAGTGAAGTACATGTACTCTCATCTAATTAAAATATGAAAGATCACCTTATGTATCTATAGCATTCATCATTTATAAACGACAAAGTTTGCTTTATTTGCAATTCGGTGATACTTGTTTTTAATATTAATTTTGTTTCCCCATTTTTCTTAAAGGAATATGTCTTGTGCATTACATATACCGTGTATTCATCAGTGTAGGTTGTTAAGTAGAAGATTGCTCTGTTTAAAATATTTGCAAAGGCGTATCAGAATTATGTGTAGATAGTTTACAATCAAGAACAAATGATATATTTTCATTTCAACACCTGAAGCAAATAATACAAGGTAGAAATACAAAATTAACTTTCAGTATTCCTAAGAACACGATTGGCACTGTTACGGAATACGGATATCATGCATCTATAGCTTAAACCTTTTTTCGCACCTGGTTGTAATGTCACGTGATCTTATGGTACGGCTCTGGGTCTATCATAAGTGATGGATCATCCGCCATATCATCAAAATCTCTGTTGCATTTCGATAATCAGAGACATCAATGTTTATTAACGAGACTATATTGCATCTAATTGGCAGAATTTATCACTATACAAACCATACCTCTAATCCGTTTATGATCAAAATGATTTAAAATATGGGTTCATATCGTCTAGATCTTGATCAAAATACGATACTAAGCGATATGCAGACACATTAAGTATATAACGTTGCATCAGATTTATTTACTCTGCTACCACTCCCAAAGTCATATTTCCATCTAAATTCCATAAATTAACATTATACAGCATTTTGACCTTACAGAATATTTGCCCTTACAAAATCCCGTTTATGAAATGCTTATGTGTAAAATTATGGCCCTCTTGTTGAATTGCAATGCCAAAATACTTTGAATATTCGTATTGGAATCATAAATCTACTGCATCAAATAGCATGTACCGTTTTGTTTATATTATCATATTATTGGCATGTCACGCCCTGGTTTAACTATTCGTATACCAATGCATTCAGCCACTATGATTTTTTGGCAGGTGTTAATGTCTAAATCATAATTAAAACGATCAGTTGCTTCCTTCCCCTGGTTATCATTACAATATCACCACCATAATAGTATTTAGTTGTTTTTTCTCAATGTGACGTTTTACTATATAGCTATAATTGCAATAGACCTGAAGAACGTACATAATGTCTTTTCAGATATGTGATTGCCGTCGGTTGGTACGTTTGTTGTTGCTACTTGTCCTAAGCTACGCGAATGATTGTCTTGAAACAAACAGATTCATGCTAAGGTTTATGGTCTTGCTGTTTCTAAATGAAAATTAAAATCTTGTTATCGCTTTTCCTCCTGACTTGATGGTCACGTCACTGGAAGACGTCTCATGATGTCTGTGTGGTCATATTGGTGCTGATCTAGCATTCAGTTTGGTCACAGTGGCAGACATCTTAAAGATCTTGTCATCTCTACTCCTCCTGAACAGATAATCATATTGAGATTTTGAAAATCTTGTTGTTACCCCTGGTTTACAACCGATTTCGCGAAATCACTGCCTATTATGTCCTGGTTTTCAGCCGATGCGGGTTTCTCGAAATCACTGCCTATTATGCCCTGGTTTTCAGCCGATGCGGTTTAGTCGAAATGACCGCCTCCAATGCCCTGGTTTTCAGCCGATTCGGTTTTCTAGAAATCACTGCCTTTATTGCCCTGGTGCTCATCAAAACACTTTCTTTTCATTATCTCATATTACATACTTGTAAGTTGTGTTGATAATTGTAATCCTTTCTGCTGGTGCTTGGTCTCTCTTCTTTTATCGTCTCCATCTTCTCTGAAACATTACAGAAGAAAATCGGAAAGATTTCATCAGATCATCAAGGAATAGTTACAAAGACGCAGGAAAGAAAGAAAACCAAGTAAATGTGCTCTTTTATATTAGTAAATAATGTTGGCATTCATATTCTAGCTATTTAGCATCAAGGAGACAAAAATCACAAAACTATCAAACGATCTAGATTCTTTCAAGGCACAACACAAGTGACGGTTGCTAGGGTTGGCGTCGGGTACTTCACATATAGAAGTCCCACATATTCTTGATTTTGTAGAAACTGAAATTATTGATAGAGAGGTAAAGCTCTGAGCCCCCAATCAGCAATGCCGACAGTTCAATTAATGATACACAAAACGGTGAAATTCAAATTAATAAAAATTTAATACAATTTATATTCAAATAATTCCACAATCACTATTCTTCCTCTCGACCAAGTGACAGCCTAACGCATCAGATGATTTATAGTGAGATAGCTGTCCACATGTCCTTGTTTTCTACTCGTCTGCATCTCTCCTATCTCGCTAATTCCTTCTCTCCTTCTCACTAAGCTTTTCCATCTGTCCTTGTTTTCTACTCACTTGCTTCCTGACAGAAACATGGCGAAAAACATCAGGCGATGAGCCCTAGTGCGCGGATCTAATACACACCGGTTTCTCCATCAAGTCGTTCCCCCGCCACTCTCGCAAAGGTAGAATTGCTGTCATCACAAAGAATCCCATGATAAAATGCCATAAACGCAAAACAACGTCCTGTTTCTGCCACTCATCATTTGAACTACTCCAAACAACACTAACACTGGAACAAATGTCAGTCCATTTTCTCTGCCTCTACCTCCATCCTCCTAGTAGAAAAAAACAAGCTGTCTGAATCACTCAATTTTGGAGCAGTTTCCGAATCTCCTGGAGTATGGAAATTAAATAAGTGGCAACCTGATTATTCTTGGAGATGTTAACTTTCACTTTGATTGTCCTGGAAACCTATGCACATCAAAACCCCTAGATTATATTCATGTGCTCAACCTTAAAGAGTCAGTTAACTAACCCACCCATAAACATGGTCGCATTTTAAACTGAATACTTCATAGGCCTGATAATATTCTACAGTCCACCCTTGTATCCCACGATCGGGCATCAGATCACCTCTGCATTATATGCCATCTGGACGTATCAGTCCTTAACCCTCCACCTTTATTTTATACTAAGAGAAACCTCTGTATGATAAAAAGAACCAAACTAATGCATGACATCCAAGCAAACCTAACAACTTGATTACCTTCTACAGCAGAACAACTCGATAACTGCCTGCGTTCATAGCTTGAGAAACATGTTCCAGTCACCAGGTGCAGAATATAAATTCAAAAGTATTCTCCATGTTATAACAGCGTCGCAGAATATAAACCGAGTGGGGTTAGGATTAAATGAATAACTCAAACACATTGTGTGAAAGATGACAATTTATGAAATTAATTAAGAAAAATATATGATGTATAAATACAATGATTCTCACATGCTCTCAACATACGATTGATCCAATCACTCTATACAAACATTCACACATTGAAAATAAACCAAAAATATTATATCAATCGGAAACACAGATTAAAGAAACCTCATGGATTTCATATACGTTTCAAATATTAGTATGCACAGTAAGATATTAACATAATTTCAAGTATGGACTACGATTTAGATTCAAACAATCTCAAAGTATTCAAATATGTTGCAAATGTTCTGCACTGTAAGTGAGATTTGCAATTTCCTGGAATACAACTAAGATTCAAATTAATCCCATGTGAATGAAACAACAATTGGACCAAACATTCGCTTCTTGATCCTTGTACAAGTCGTACGATTCATAAGCTGATAAACCGTACAGTTTCACCGAGTAGTTGGGTTGGCCTTTATTTGTATCGGCCGCTCGCACCCTTCACGGATCCACCACACGTACAGTCATGCGTATAGACGTACAGACAGCATGCAACACCCTTGAATTAGCTACGTCTACAGTCGTGGCTCCACCACATGTCCAGACACAAGTACATATAGACAGATCTACGCGTCAGTTACAATAAAACCAAACTGGTAATAATAATGAGTTCTGGAAAATGCTAATACATTAAACTCTAAAGCAACTTGTAATTCACAGTTCACAACGTTTCAAATCTGCGTTGTAATAAATGAATCATTAAACGATATAACATTACAAGCTCAATAAGCTTCGCATATCAAATGAAATATAATTTTAACACTCCCCCCTATGACTTAAGAACACACTGGAGAACGTGCATTCCTCGACGAGATCCAAAACGAGCAGTGTGTCGGTTATAAATGGATCTTGCTTAAATCTATAAGACAGTGATTAATATTCAGGGTAAAATACCCGTGCATATCATGATTATAATGTCCCTCGTCGCAAGTAATTTCCGTCGCTTACTTGGATAAACACTTATTCACCCTAAATAACCTAA
This sequence comes from Unio pictorum, assembly GCA_030141615.1. Classification (NCBI taxonomy): domain Eukaryota; kingdom Metazoa; phylum Mollusca; class Bivalvia; order Unionida; family Unionidae; genus Unio; species Unio pictorum. Next base: position 19,824,779 of record JARLTB010000001.1, read on the forward strand.
ATAGTCAGATATTTCTAAGGCGTAACGAATTTTGTTTTCCTAATTCTGTGACACACTGTTAACAAAGACCGCCGTAAAGTGGACTGGCTTTGGCTTTCCATCGAACTCAATATTCAGAAGCAAATATATGAAGCCACTAGGAAGAACGTCACATAGTCCATGCAGCAAAATTATTCCTCTACAGTACTAAGATCACGGAAAGTTCCAGCTGCAAAGAGCTCTTCGAGATTACTAACAAGCTAATGTCAAACACTACATGTACACCACCTTCAACTTTCTCATTCCGGACCTGTTTGCAAATTTCTTCCGTGACAAGGTACAAACCATTAAAGATAAGCTTGATAACACAAATTTAAGTGACTCTTCGTCACTATATATTTGTGATTCAGAATTTCCGCGGCAACCATTAGCAGCATTTGAACCTATCTATATGGATTTAGCATGAACGAAGTGTGCACCAAAGTCATGTGATCCAATTCCAACATCACAGCTGACTATGTGCTTTGATCCAATATTGCCTTCACTAACTGACATTATTAATACCTCTCTCTCTCGTCCGGTGAATACCAATCATTTTTCAAAACTGCCATTGTAAAGCCTCTGCTGAAGAAACCACCATAACGATTTAAAGAAATATCGCCCAGTTTCTAATCTCCCGTTCATATAAAAGTCTTAGAAAAAGTTGTTCTAACCCAACTTGTATTACATCTGAATTCAGTTTTTTTTGTAGCAATGTACATTCTCCATATCGCCATTGCCACAGTACTGAAACTAATCTTCTGAAAGTAGTTAATAACATTCTCTCTGCTTTGGATAGCGGAAAGATTACATTACTCACTTTGATTTGTCTGCAGCATTTGACACAATAAACTTTGATATATTACTTCACTGTCTTCAGCGTGTATTTGGCATTTACAATACAGCATTACTGTTGTTCAAGTCATACTTTTTCAGCAAGATACAAATTGTAGCCCAGCTGATCTATGTTGTTGTGTTTCACAGGTGTCTGTTCTTGAACCTGGTCTTTTAAGTGTCATAGATCATCATCCAGTATCTCACCAATGGTACGCTGTGACACCCAGATATACAAACCTAGCTACCCAACTGAAGTTGATGCTACCATCCATCCAAGGAGTAGATAGATGCATTGTTTATATGAAATCATTGATGATATTTAACATGTTGCAGATGAATGATGATACAACCGAGGCCATTCTGATCACAAAACAAAGACTTTCTCATTCACATCCGTTACCTCAAGCAGATAAATATCAGCAACACCAACATTAAATTCACACAATCAGTACCAAACTGAGAAGCATCAGCTCCATTCGAAAATATGTTTCAGTTGATGTTACTAAAACACTTGTGAGTTCATTAGTACTTTCATGACTTAACTATTGTAACTCAGTTCGTCTCAATATGTACTCCAGAAAATTCGAAAAGTTAAAAACTAAGCTGTTTTGACCATCCTTAGAGTGCTACGATCAGAGCACATCTCCTCGCTGCTCTGCACCCTGCACTGGCTATCCATTCGATCCAGAATCAAACACAACGATGTGAACACACCAGCAAGATACTTAAGCTCCTCTTCTGACAACACTGGACAACAAATTTTTACAAAAGTCATGTTACTGAAATAAAATTAGTCAATTCTTATCAATTTTTATGTGCTGAACACGAATATGACAGTCAAATTGCAAAATTGGCTCTAGTTTTTTTGTAATCTACAAGAAATTAATGTTTACATAACGAAATGCATTCCAATAGTAAAAGGTCAACTGTAATAGCCTACCTATAAAAAATCAAGTCATTGACTACATCTTAGGTTTCTTCGCCTGTCTCTTGTACAGCTGTTCGGGAGCATCTCTGAGGAGTGTCCAGCAGTAGTCAGCCAGCATTGTAGTGGACCATTTTCCCTGGTATCTTTGTTCCATTGTTGCGATATCTTGATGAAAACGTTCGCCGTGTTCATCACTAACAATACCACAGTTGCTAGGAAAGAAATCCAAATGGGAATGAAGGAAGTGAATCTTTAGAGACATATTGCAGCCAAGTTTCTTATACTTCATCAACATGTCTTCTACTAGTTCCTTATAGTTTTCTGCCCTAACATTTCCGAGGAAGTTTGTAGAAACTAGGCGAAAAGCATTCCATGCTTGTTTCGCGTCACCTTCCAGCAAGTTGTTGAACCGGTCATCTTTGAAAAGCTCTCGAATCTGAGGACCCACAAAAGCTCCCTCTTTAATCTTTGCTTCGCTGAGTCGAGGAAATTTTTCATGCAGGTATCGGAATGCTGGCAAAGTCCGGTCAATGGCTTTCACGAAGTTCTTCATCAAACATAGTTTGATGTGAAGGGGTGGTAGCAAGATTTTCTGAGCCTCAACCAGAGCTGGGTGTTGGATATTCTTCTCTCCAATGGCTACATTCTGCCTGTGAGTCCATTCCTTCCTCATGTAGTGCATTTCCCTTGCTCGGCTATCCCACTCGCATAAGAAACACATGTATTTTGTATATCCTTGCTGCAGTCCCATTAAAAGGGCAACTACCTTCAAATCACCACAGAGGTGCCAGCTGTACTTGTTATGCTCAATGGAATTCAGTAGCTGCCTTAAGTTATCGTATGTCTCTTTCATGTGGACAGCATACGCTACTGGGATAGATGGAAGAATGTTTCCATTGTGCAAAAGCACAGCCTTGAGACTCAGTTTCGAAGAGTCCACAAATAGTCTCCATTCTTGTGGGTCATGAGTGATTTTTAAAGCATTCATGAGGCCCTCAATATCAGAACAGAATATCAGATTACTTTCCTTTCTGAAGAAAGGCTCCAATTGCTGGTGGCGCTTTCGATATGCAATAATTGTGACATCTTCTTCTAGAAGATTCCATTGTTGGAGTCTTGATCCTAGCAATTCTGCCTTGTTCTTTGATAAGTCCAAATCACGAATCAGGTCATTTAGTTCTTCCTGTGTTATTCTGTGTGGGGTTGATGATGCATCACAGTGAAAATCTGGATCACTGCATGCTGATGGACCAGGAGAAGAACAGGTCGACTCACCTTTGTCTTCGTCAGATGAATCAAGAGAATATTCTGCTGGAGGTTCTGGAATAGGAAGTCCCTCACCATGTGAAACTGGTCACAATGCAGACGGAATGTTTGGGTAGACTATTCTAGACTTCTTTCGCTTCGTTATTCCGCCGGAAAGAGGAGGAACCAAGCAGAAGTAACAGTCATTTAGGTGGTTGCTTGGCTCTCTCCACACCATTGGGACTGCAAACGGCATTGATGACCTTTTGCAATTCAACCACTGTGAAAGCTGTGTTGTACATGTAGCACAGCATATATGCGGAGCCCAATGCTTGTCTTGGTCACCATCCTTGCATCCGAAGTAAAGATGATATGCCTTCTTCACTTGAGAATTGATACTTTTCTTCTGGTTGGCAAATGTTACTTCCCCACAAATATAGCAAAAATTGTCCGCGGTATTAACACACTTTCGAGGCATTACTGTTCTTTATTGTACGTAAATGGATAAAATAATAAGTTTTATGTAACAGTAGCTTGAACTGTCTCGCACAACGTCTAAAATATTTTAAATGCTGAACCTATCTGATTGGGCTTTATATAGTACACTGCTTACGTCAGCTTCAGCAGCCGCCTGGCATTAGTATAATAGGCCTACACATGTATAGTACACTGCTGACGTCAACTTACTTCAGCAGCCGCATGGCATTAGTATTGCATTGCATCAGAAAATGATGCAATCAACTGTGGATGATGTGAGCATGATGGTATTATTCAATGTTACATCATTATTCCGGATGTTGCTGCAGTCCTACTGGAGAAATTTACACAGTGAAACATAGAAAATGAGGTATATGAATATCTTCAAAACGAGAGCCAATAAAAACATTTCACGGTTATATTCGTGTTCGGCACACCAAAATACTACAGATTAGGGCCTTTTCAAGTCAGTAATGATTTCACTGTTGACCAGTGCAATCAAATACTCATTATTCCAACTATGAAAACGAATTCGTATGGACAACGTTATTTTGCATACCACGGCCCATCAACGTGAAACGAATTGCCCATTGAAATCAGACACAAAGACACAGTGATCCGTTTCAAGAGTGCTCTTAAAACCCACATTGTTTGACTGCAAGAACAAACTTAAAAACCTAATAATGTTTCCTACCTTAATTATTTTCAGCATATTTATATGTTTTCTAATTTCATGGTTCTGTGTAAAGCGGTTTGAGCTTTTAAAGATTAGGCGCATTACAAAGTCCTCATTATTATAATATAGCCCTTGTGTGATTATGGTGTAAGCCTAAATCTGAAAATCATCGTGCATCATCCTTACATCTACAATCGCTTTCTACCATTCTGTAGGTCATACGTTTTAATTAAGTATTGATCAAAATTGTAATACGGACTGATATCAAAATCTGTGACGAGCGTCGATAATGTAACTTATTCATGTTTATTAATGAGGTCATCTTGAATTTCATTACCAGATCTTGTTAATAATATGGCTACCATATGTCTGATCCAACTTGAATGAAACATGAAATATAAGTCAAGATATTGGATAAGTATGATAATGACAAGATGCAAACATATTAATGAGGTAATCTTTCATCAGACTAGTTCAAATGCATATTTATAATGAGATTTCTCAAAAGACCTGGAATATATGTTTTCAAGTCTTCAGATTCAATAATATCCAGATATATTTGTAATACTAATGACGTAACCTGGCATCTGACTTGCTGATTTTATTGCCACTCTGTTAAACTCCTCCTAAATAAATAAAAAATCAACAATTTTTACCAGAAGACTAGTCATGATATGTATTTGACCATCAATGACAACGTGGCAGCCATATTGAAAATTCTGTTCCTTATCCTAAATGGAATATCGTCTCGACACGGGTTTTCACTAGACTTCTCACGATGTCTAGCTGGTTCCAAAACCAATTGATGACAGGTAATCTTGGCAACCTTGCTATTATTGTTCCGAAATAAAATGATTAGGATACTGACGCAAGGATTTTATCAAACGACTTCTTATGATGTCTTGTTGGTTGTAGATGTAAATGGTAACATGCAGGAAATTACTGTCACTACTTCATTTGTTTATCCTAAACCTAACTGTAGCATATTTTGCTTCCTATGTAGCTGTCACAATGCCTAATTTGAAAATCATATTGATGAAGAACACGTTTCAACACTCAGCAGTTTAAAAAAATAAAAGAAATGACCATATCTTGAATTCAATTAAATTCGTTTCAGACAGCAGAGCATCTGTTTATTCGAAGGAAGCATTTATAAATAAAATTATGTCACTGAAATTTCTGTGGCAAATGTATTGCTTAGATTTTAAACAGGCCGAGTATTTATGACAATAAATGGATAGGAATGTTAGTGGCGAGCAAACCGCGAACGTTTAAATATGGATATGTCCTAATGCAGATAAAAAAACTCAGTCATGTTTTTTGGTTATATGTTACGATACAACTCTCAACATCCTCCTAATGTACATCAATCATTAACTTCAAGAGAGTGCTTTCAGTCTCATACAATATATATCAAACTCAGATTAGATCTAGGACTTATCCTCCTGATAACCTGTACATAACTCATAATGTGACATCAACTTCAACTGTAGTCTTGATTTTTAAAACCCATATATGTCTTATCAATTTGCAAAAAATACAGAAGTCTGATAAGACCAGTGGTAATGTCATTGGAGCTGAAAACGAGTCTTTTCTGCACAAGTCAAGTTCCCAAGGCCTAATTCTTAAACCTATTTTATATCATGGATAGGATGGAAAAGGGCTGTGACACCTGTCTATATATTCTAATGCCGAGAGGTGAAAGGTCACTGTCACTGGAACCGACATTGTAATATTTGGGTTTCTGATCAAGAAACCAATTTTCTGGAATCAAATTTTCATCTAGCTTCATAGGTAGCTACACATAGGGAGAGACACGTGCATATTTGTTATTGAGCATATAGGTCAAAGGTCAAGTCACAGGTCTTTAACTTGTTGGTTTGGATCCTACATGATAAATCTACTTTCCTAAAGCATTTCATACTCACTTTGTTTGAACTTCATAGTTATATTGTATTTAAGGACGTATATTTCCCATAACTCAAAGTCGAAAACGTATGGGTTTTTTATGTACCGATGGGTATGTTTGTCTAAGGGTGGGGGTGATCAAAAAGTTATTTTTATTCTTGCTGTCTATCCACAAACAATAAACCAAATATAAAAGATATGTGAAAGTGAATGTCATATCCATAAGCTCACTTGGTTTTTTGTATTTTGAATTAACCTTTTAGGTTTGTGGTTTGAATGTGATGCTCGGAACGTCTATAGTTCCTATAATTGCTTTGGAATCAAGCCGTACATTGAATTTTGAAATCTTTGGTATCTCAAGCTGGTGCCAATTTACATTTTGGTGGGATGGAGTCAAGAAATCTGGATCACTCGAATGCTTTATGCAGAAAATGTTTTCAATGACGTTGCTTCATATATTATGAAATTAACCTTTCAATGTTGATCATGTATTTATACCGTATTATCTTAAATGTGCAATCCATACACATGGAATTTTATGACGTGATGGAATGTATAAAGCACAATGATTGAGCCAAAAATTGTAATGGTTGGCAGATACGGTGTGCATCACATTAAAAATTTAAAAGCATTTGATACAAATGGATTTTTGTCAAATTTTTTTAAGTGCCTTATCAGAAGAAGTCATTCAAGATATTTTTTATATTTTAGTGATAGCTGCTAAATTAGCACAAATTTTACTGCCCTCTATGCCAGAGTGCTTGCTAATAAATTTTGTCAAACTCTGTGTAGTATTTTCTGTTCAGATTAAGCTGTTTTATTGGCTAGTCTGTTTAATAGCACTGTCATATTTGTTAGTGGATAAGGATTTATCTAACTTACACCGCCCGTTTCGCAATTATATATAATAGTTCTGCTCAAATTTGGTCAAATATTGTTCAGTGATTTTGTCAGGAGTTCACTTCAATGTTTTCTATTTTCAGTATATAAAGGCATGCTTGCAATATTTCTACAGATATGGAACACCCTTTAGGCATGAATGATTTCGGTCAAATTTTATCACATTGTCTTGAGTAGTTTTGAGAAATTTGTCAAATGTTTTTTCTACCATATTTGAACTGGTACTGGCATAATCTATACAATCTGAGGCCACTTTATGGCAGACCCAAAGGGTCCAAGTACCCACCATTAAGACAGGCTCCTATTGTTACTGAATAAATTGAAAGTAAAATATTATCAGATAACATATCAGGCCATGTTCATGTTTATATCTCATATCATCTTTTCTAAGAAATGAAAGTTGTATTTTGCATTGTAGTTATTTATTTTGGGGTCATCTCTCTCTGAATTTGTATGTCGTCTTCCCTGAAAAGTTGAGAGAAAACAGAATCTTAAATATGTCAGCAGTTAATGAGGAAATGATTTTACAAAGACAGAGAAAGAAAAGAAAAACAAGACGTAAATATGTTATTGTGTTTTAATAGATTATGCTGACACGCAAATTTTAGTAACGTGCAATATGAAAAATTATAAAATATTATTGTTCCCATCTTGATACATCACAGCCTTTGGTCCTACTGAAAAAATGTATTTTGACGCAACAAATCAATGTTGTGGAGTAAATATAATCGGGGATGGGAGGGGTCCACCTTAAGATATCGGAGTAAATGTTCACCCCGAAGAGTTATTTTCCACTGATCCATTAATGCTGATTGGTTGAACAGCTTACTGTAACATATATTACTACTAATGCCAATGCAATATGCTCTACACAAGGTTTATTCGGGTATTTTACGTTGGAATGTTGATGTTAAATTTGTAGTATTGAAAAATATTAAATATTAAAATTTTGGGTACAATTAACAACTTTATACTACTGATGCAAAATAGCACAATAATACAAATTTTAAGGTATGTAATTGCTGGTGTTATGAAAATATATTTAACCAAATATATATATATATATATATATATATATATATATATATATATATATATATATATATATATATATATATGAAACATGGGTCACAGGAAATACACAGTAAGAGATAACTGGATTATTACTTTTATCTTGAATATATATAAAGAATTTAAACTTGGCAAAATGTAATAAAGCTGACCAATCTACAAATGTTCAACAAATAGACGTTGTCTATGTTTCCAATTATACCATTTTCATGGTTTAAAAGTTGCGGCATAGTTTCCAATTATCGCCCACAATTGCCCGTAAACGCAATCTTTTAGAGCATAAACGGTTGAAATGATTTTCTTTAAAGACATTTTGTAAAATGTTTAATATATTTTATAAACAAAAGAAGAATAAATGAAGCTTGCTTCATGCGAAAAGCCATATAAGAGTGATTCGTTTTGGAAAACGCCTCCAATGAAGCGATAATTATGAACAAAAGCCTCGAAGTGAAAAACAAACGATATATGTAACACCGTGTACACTGTATTGAATATGCTTCGTTGAGTAAATACTTTTAAAAAATGCAATCTAAGTGATTGGTATTTCTTCCAAAAGTAGATAGAATAGATAGAATTTTAAATGAACTCGATCATAATTATAAATAACTGTTGCAAACATAATATCACAATGTGAAATCCAAATATGTCATTCATTACAAACAATATACAAATTATTCATCAAGATGCAAATATTTACATTTTGTTCGCTCAAATATATCTTTCAAAGAAATATTTCAAGCACACAATTTATTTGCATGCCTATGTCACACCTGTTATAAGGCCTAGTGAACCTGTAATATGGTCGATTGTGTGACATTCGTTGTGTATTGTAGACTTAATAACCATTATGAACAGATTGCATGCCGGTCCCTCATTTGTAGAAATCTGGTAAAGAGGGTTGATTACCTCTTGTATGTTTTAAGTAGTTTTTGGGAGGTGATTCTTTGCATTGCAACGTCACTTTTAACACATTATTGGCTATATCATGATATGGGAGGTAACTGCGTTTTCTATATGATATGGGAGCTAACTGTGTTTTCTGAGACCAAAATGAAACAGCTGAACCAGGATGGCCAATGCACGTTTCGAACCAATGATTTTTAGATTGCGAATCCATAACGCTAACAACGGACATGCCACGGCTCAGCCGTGCTTTTCTTTTTATATATTACTATTTTTTGCAAATCAGCACAAATTTATAGTAGTTAAGGTGTGGGCATAAGTATTCAAACAAAGTTTAAATCAATTGCCTAATTTCTATGTTGCACTTCTTAAATTCGTCGTTTTCGAAATATCTTCTAACATCAATTGATCACAGGCAAAATTAAAGTACAACAGTAATACCTACGCTGCAATGAAACTCTAGCGTATTATTTCTTGGAAATAAAATGTTACGTCAAATATGTAAGGCAGTAACGTTATCTAGATTGTATTTGTACAGTCACTAATACTGTAATCCACAATTTTATGTAAGAATACTAATTTTGGCTTGTTATAAACCATAAAGTTAAACGCTTGACGGACTATAACGGAAATGAACAAATCCCTACACCAATTCATAAGCTTTACACTTGAGGAAAAAATTATTATTGCATTTCCAAACAGACAGCCATGAAAATTAATGAATGTACAAAAAACAATTTTCCTCAAGGCATAATAAAATTGCATATACCGTGTAAATTTATTTGTATCAAACGAAAGTCACAAAATATATAAAAAAATATAAATATTTTGATATCAAGTACTTTCACTACTTTCATTTGTTTAATTAAAAATACAAGACACTTGAAGGTGTTTTGAGGGACCGGCATGCACTCTGTTCATAATGATTATTAAGTCTACAATACACAACGAATGTCACACAATCGACCATATTACAGGTTCACTAGGCCTTATAACAGGTGTGACATAGGCATGCAAATAAATTAAAATGCAAATTAGAAGTATTACCGCACGTGGAAGTTCCATTATAAACCAGCAGTTAGGACAAATTCTGACAAAGGTTCAAGATCTAAATCTGTAACATTTGTAAATATCACAGTTTAATTACATTTTACAAAAACATGGAATAGAAACAATAACGTAGTTATAGTATATATATATATATATATATATATATATATATATATATATATATATATATATATATATATATATATATATATATATATGTGTGTGTGTGTGTGTGTGTGTGTGTGTGTGTGTGTGTGTGTGTACAACTCCAATCCATGCTACAGTTTCATAACTTGTCTATGAGGAGATTAATAACATTTTTCGTTTATAATATAGACTTCGCATTTCAAACTTCTCTACGTTTTAACTATATCGCCATACAGCTCTATATCTCTTTTGGTTACTTTATGATGATGACCGGACAGTGTGCGTGGTGCAGAACGTAACTGCTGACGCTTCCAAGGATAGTTCTTCGTATTTTGCCCAAACCTCGAGTTCCCATGACAATAATATTCACTTTGTTGAATTCTGCAGTCTTTACGATTTTCTCTCCCGGTGAACTGTCACCACAAGCCACAGTGTCAGCAGTGCCCTTAATCTAAAAGATTTAAACAATCAAACAATCAAACCAAATACATACAAAGGTGGTGGTAACAAGAAATCGTGTTACGGCTATATGGTTCAAAACTAACTAAAAGAACTAAGCAAAACCAACAAGTTTTTCACACTAAGCAAATATTTTAATTATCAATGTTATAAAACGAAAATTAAATTGGAAACTACATAATAATCATGACAAGGTTCTGTCATAGACAGAAAAAAAGGAAATGCTCTGTCTAAATTTCAGATCCGGAAATGTACTGGTCCGCCAAGAGTCGTGACGCTATCAAAATGGCGTTGTCCAAAACTCCTTTGAACTCCTTAAAGGTGATAGATCTTACTACTCTATCGAATATTTCAATGTACCTATTCATGTAACCCAACCCATCGAATGGTATATGACTTAATTATTGTAAGAAGTCACCTGACTTAAACTCTCTAATGGGAAATAACCCCAATCTAAAACACTTGTTATATTATGAACATTATTATTAATAGTCGTTAACACCTAGACACCAGATGTTTATACATCTTAAGCAGCCTACACCCTTAATATCTTAAATTATATTTTTATACTAGAGTTAGAAAACAAACAATCCAATACATTGCTTTGAGGGTGCAAATTTCTGTCGATCTATGAAGAGTACATTAATTTGAGCCAGAGAACAATTAGATTTTTGGAGGCATGCGCTTGTTAAATCGCTATCCTGCAATGATTTCTAATGTCTGTTTCGGGAGAGGAAGATATTCTTATTAAGCCTTTGTTTATTTAACAGTCTCAGACAAGTCTAGGGAAAGGTTAACTTCGATTTTCTGTGTCGAAAATGTCAAAATAGAAATTTTACAGAATCACTTATTTGAAAATCTAAAAATCAGGCTGATCGCATATTTGGAACCTAGTTATAAAAGGCTATAGATATATTTAATCCTGATTGGTTACACTTAAAAGGGGCGTGTTTCCCAAACGACATTTTCTAGTTTTAAATAAGACCCATGGGAAAATATAGTCAGTCCACGTTTTTCCTGCAAGAGTGAAATTAATGTATTCCGAAAGTGAATTTCAAAATAAATTCTATCGTAAAACATTTGTCCAGGGGACCGGATGTCTTAAAAGTCGAGAGACACAATTTGAAAGGTAGAAGTGAACAAAGCTTGAACGCATTGTGCATTTGCGACAATCTCATGAAAATTCGTTGTACCAATATCATAATTTGCTTGCATTTATTTGATTATATTTGCCTGACTTTATTTGCTTAAATTTGTAGATCAAAGTTCTTGATATGAGTATAACTGTGTTGAGTTTATCTGCATTCGTACAATGGTCTTCTTCATATATAAGTTTGACGAATTGTTTGAATCGGTCGTCTTGTTTGTTTAGAAATTAGGTAATTTTAAGATTTCATACATTACTTTAGTGGATATGAGTTACGAGGATTTGTGTGAATTAAGATCTTAGATGATTTCACGGATGTTAAAGACTTGAGTGCATATTGACTGAAATTAACATTGCCTGAAGTGAGATTGCACGTATGCTAAAGACTTGAATGTGTGTGTTCGCTGAAAGTAACGTAGTTAAGCGATGTAATAAATTTCATTACTTTGTGTAATTGAGACGAGAACGGAACTGTAATGACTCGTGTGGTGTTAAATGTTAGTCAGTTGTGAAATAATCTTATGAAACTAGGTTTATTTATGGTCTGCCACGTTTGGCTTGACTAAAATAGCTGTTCGAATTCCGACAGTACGATATCTGACATAACAAAATGGGAGTATAATCTATTCCCAGCATGATAATTGGCAGAAACTTTAGGCTGCTTCTTTGTTTATTTTGAAAGGGGATATATCTCTCCCGAAGTACCTACCGTAGTATGTACTGAAGTACCTACCTAAGACCTACTGAAGGATATACGTATCTACGTACTTACCTATCCACCTACCCGCACAAAGTTTGAGGGACGAAAGGAGGCAAGACAAAACATGAGTTTGGGAGAAAAAAGCGAAAAGGACTGAGAAGAACAACCGCAGTGCAGTTGGAGTGATTCTGAAAGAAACAGGTTATGAAGTTCTACAATGCAATGACTTCGATTGTTCACTCGTTTCTATGATAAACTGATTATATCATTTAAAACAGAGCGGCTATTTATATAAATACGTTTGTGTTTGAAATTCGGTGAATGTTTTATTTTAATCAAAATAAATGTAACGTCCTATATTAATGTATTCTCACAGCCGTTTATGTAATTGATTAAATTGTTTTTTTTCATGTACTGGGGCTCGTGTCATTGTGTTCTTTATATCTGCTTAGATCCATCTTGATTATAAACGTACGTTCGACAATTTCTAATAATATTACTCGATCACGGCAATAAAACTGAAGGCGAGTATTCTCTATATAATGAGAACCGAAAAAAAAGGGACGCTTTGTAAGAAGGTACAATCAATCACCATCCACCCACCCACCCACCCTCCACACTTGATTATATATGATCATTACAATTTACAGTTACACATATAAACTATATATAATATAGACAAAATCATATACTAGGAGCTACCCAAAAAAATAGCAATTGATATACATTATTGTTGCTCACTCACCCAACTAATTCTATAATGTTATTGCAATTATCTTGAAGAAAATCTGCACAAATATTTAATTATTCATTTTCGTTTTAGAAATAATTTCAAACTAGAACACTAGTGAATAGTTTTGATATTTTCAAACGTTTTGCATTTGATTAGAATGATGATTTTGTTGCTGATTATCTTGTGACTTTTAGACTTTTTTGGTTGTAAGGATATACAGAGCGCAAAATTTTGGTGGCCATGTGACTAGCAGTGTTAATGTTTAATACAAAGTCAATTAATTATGTAGTTTGTCACGTCTATCTGCAACTTAGACGCAAAACATGTTATGTACGCAATTCTGAGTAGTCTGTTATCGTCCTACTGGTTTCACGCAGGTATTGTTCATTCTAATGACGTTTAAGTCTGCTATACCAGATATTAGTTCTTTTTCGTGTTTATGTTGTTTAAAGTTTAGCGCCATTTCTCAGTGCAAGATTGGCTACACATGGCGTTCAGTAAAGCTGGCGGAGGATATCCCGGAAATAACCACCGATCCACCGAAAATTGCTGGCAAGCTATCTCACATACCCACATTGACCGAGCCCGCGACTCGAACCCAAGCGAACAGTCGTGAGATTGCAGTAATCAGTAAAGGTGAACGCGTTATACCACTCGGCTACCCAAGGGCCTTCTCCTGATAATAAATGATTACCAATCCGATGCAATATCATCACATTACTATGTATACATGTGGTTCAAAACTAAGCTTACATTAGATTTGGATTATATAAACTACCATACCAAACTGTATCAAAATCAAATGCGAAATATAGTATCTAAGGTGTTATCAGTCTCAGCCAATCAGATGCAAGATCACATCATTAATGATGCAGATATGTTACTCATCATCAAAATTATATGAGATTTTAATGATGTAAACTTACATGCCAAATCTTACCAGAAACAAAGCATGAGATTGCTCACAAAGTGATGACTGACTGAAGACAGAAAAATGGTCATACCATCAACTCACTCCACATACTATGGACATCTGCAACAACCGAAACTCCATCAGAAAAGGGATCCCAGTGTCTCATCAATACTTTTTAAGCAAGACAGAAAAGACAACATTCGCTATTATTGGAAAGGAGGATAAACATGTTAAACTGGGAAATAAAATATATATGCAAATTTGTGACTAGGCAAAGACAACTATATTGTAGAACATGTGTATGGCCAACGGCAACAATTTCTCCTGAATATACCCCTATCATGACAACTGGATAGGCCTAGAAGACCAAATTCATATATTTATTGAAAGAGACATTTGACTTTCATAAATATAAAACGTCAGGATATACCTGTCAACAATTTGGGGCTTATTACTGGATTATACTGTATTGATCAGCCAATTGAAGGGTTGTTTCGTTCATGTTCACAAGTTTCTTTTATGCTACAAAAATGTAATAAGGCAATAAGTGTAAATAAAATGACGTCTGGAGAAGACAAAAATTATATGTGGGTGCAAAATATTGTCAAATTTGCTATTTGCTATCAAATTCAGCATAATGTCTATTATTGAAACTGGTTCACGTGCAATGCTCGCAGATTATTTTAAAATGATCTGATTTTGTTATGAGTTGAATGTGGGCATTAGACTATTATGAAATTAATCAAAAAAAATCCTGGAAAAGTTTAAATGAAGTTCAAAAAATGAAACGTTCTGTCTAAATCTCAGCTCCGGAAATTTAGTGGTCCAACCAGAATTCTGCCGTTTCAAAACAGCGATGTCCAGAACTTCTTGAAATAACTCACAATAGTTCAAAATTAAAATTATAATCCAATGAACACTTTATGTTTCCACTGAATAATCAAAACAAATGCTGTCCCTCTCAAATCATATCTAAATACAACGGCGTCGCTAGGGTTGGTGTCACCCAGTGCGGTAAACTCATGGTGTCACCCCTCCAGACTTCCACCATGATGATGATCACCTCATTAATTAACGCGTTCGCAAATAACTCCAAATTTTGCTCCGACCAGCTCTGAATCTCATTAAAATAAGCACCAGACGCTCTGCAGACTGCATGGTGGCACCCTGTGCCTGCTAGTCATGTATTTAACTATGATCGGTTATCCGCTTATGAAATCCGACTAGACCGAGCAGTGTGTGCTCTGTAAAATTTGCAATTTTCATTTTGGTGTCACCCCTCTGAGATGGTGTCAATCGGTGCGGTCCGCACCCCCCGCAACCCCCTAGCGACGCCACTGTCTAAATATAACACAAATATGTCTTCAGACTTGATGTTATAACAGAGAAGACATGAAAAAGAAAACTGTCCATTCCTAATAAGTTTATATCCAGGCGAGAAGCCAAAGCACGCACGTGATCACTACTAGCTACGTGACAAATCGAAAATGTCCAACATCGTCAAAGAATTCACATGATTTATCCCATCATGTGGAAGTTACTTAAATTCGTCTAAGGTACCACCTGACTGACCTCTCCAATGCAATAAACCCTAAAGTTGTAAACATATTTATCAATAATTATATTATTAGCTATCATCGACACGTACGTAATCATCTATTTATAGATCCTATGCAATTTTACATTCTTTAATAGCTTAAAATAGAACCTATACACGTACGCCAAATCCAGCTAATGACAATCACTACAATTTGGTGTCATAAATAAAATTTATAGATATACAAAACAATTGACAATGGAGTAGATGTTATTTCATGCACCGTCATAACACGATAATCTTAATGAATGAAAGAATATCACTGGACACATAGGGCCATTTACCAAGGATGCGTGAAAAGCAACAAAAAAAAACCGATATCCACCAGCGTATTAAACAAGTCAAGAAATTGTAGAAACTCTCTGACTGACATTCATTCCTTGCAATAAATCGACTCCTAAAAATATATACCACATATACATGAGAGAAAGGCATATTATATAGAAACTGTTAAGAAAATTAGGTGTCATCCTTGAGGAGCTGACTGAGATCTTTCACCCAGCTGAGATTTATATTCCCTCACGGCACTAGAAAAAGTTTGCAATAGTACCCCCACTGCCCATTAGTTGAGTAACGAGCAGATCATCCGTAAAGTATATGTCTTTCTGTATTTGATGGAACAGGGAAAGGGATAATGAAATTGAAAGAGGGCTAGTGGATAAATGATACCCTGAGCAACTCCAAAATCATTCATCTGCATTAAAAGGTCAAGACATCGTAGCTACAAAATGAACAAGTATGTCGCCAAGAGGCAGATAATTGGAGGATAGTAGGTGTGACAATTCATCCGGTAAATTTTAGATGCTGGAGAAAGAAGAAAGTTTGCTTTATATTGTCTTCGTTAATTGACTCCAACATTCTAGGGCCTGTTGCTTGGTGCTGCATGGGCGTTGCTTTGCCTACGCAGCTGATGATTAAGACTTATATGGTTTAACATGCTTCACCTCTAACAATGAGTTGACATCGACCCTATTAAATAAAAAAAATATTTACCTGCAATCATAGCCAAAGCATGCAGTATTAGTTTTTCAAATATTAGTAACATAAGTACATATAATGAATTTTATTTAAATCACGTATTGTCCCGTATTTAAGCACTTCTGCGTAGAAGGACCGAAACGAAAATCTTTTCTAATACTTCTTAAGATTTGTTTTCAAATATTGCATCAACTAAAACAAAAATTAAATTTTAATGTTTAGTAGAATCAGTTTAGTAGTTTCTGCAATATTCTGGCTCAACTGATCCAATACAAAGCATTTTTAGTCCATCTTGAGCTATAAGTTGAACCTCATTCTGCTGTAAGATTCCGGTCTAATCTGGCTTATCTCCCTTTGACCATCAGAAATTCAACAACTCATTGCTAAGCAAGACTGGCTGGTCTGAAGTTCTTATTCAATGTAATATGATATTTTCGTTATGTTCTATACAAATTCTATGCAAGTGGCAGGACATTTACTTGCCTGGCAAAGTTTTCAATTTGACTAGAGTTGCAGGACAAAGGATTTTTTCCACACGCGCGTGCGTTGCTTGAAATTTGTTTAGCATTTGATGTAAGAAAGTGTGTATATATATATATATATATATATATATATATATATATATATATATATATATATATATATATATATATATATATATATATATATATATATATATATATAATTGTGGAAGCTACAACCAAACATTTAAAGACCCAACAAACAGTTATTCTGTGGAATCAACAGGATCATCTTCCCAAATCCACAAATGCATAAGCAATGAAGCTGTCACATTTAATAAATCCAAATAATTTCAAAATTGAATTCACAGTAATTACCCCTTTCTCTCTGATTTTTTCGGCAAAACTAGACATAATTTTATCCCCCGCTTGCTTCGTTTGTTTCAAATCCTTCACAATTGCATCTGGATCTGAGAGAATTCCAGCTGAAAATAATAATAATAATAATAATAATAATAATAATAATAATAATAATAATAATAATAATAATAATAATAATAATAATAACAGCAATAATAAAGATATTTAATCTATAGAAGACAATTTCGTTCTTTTGCTAATAATGTAGATTTACCATTATGTGGTGTAACAAATGTATAGTTTCAACTAACAGCAGAACCACAATCTAACATATATCAACTGTAACACAAGATTAAATATATCCTGTATTTTTGTTTGAAAAGAACATTTTCATTTTACTGTATACCAGAAATGTTGACCTACATCCTGACCTTTATTCAAGGTAAGTGACAACCACATAATAAGGTTTCATTTTTTGTTTTAAAATGAGTGGATGTTGTCAAGGTCAAGATGGGACTAGGGATAAAGTAAACAACTATTTATTCTTCAAGCACAAATGATTCGTTTTCGTCAGGGTCATGTTACGAGTACGTGATATAAACGATCACGTGACTCCTTCCCTCCTAACGTGATTTCGCAGTTTGGAGATATTTTAAACTGCGTAGTAGAAGAATACGATATAATCTTTGTTTTAGTGAGATATATTCAGTTATGAGCGTTTACAAAAGAGTATTAAGTCATTTTCTTTTGTTGTACCCAAGTTTGTCAATCCATGTTAACAATATTTCAATTTATTTGGATTTTAAAGTATTAATTCGTATCTCTGGAAATATTTGATGTGCTCATACAAATGTCTTGGACAAAGATGGTGTATCAAAATCTTAATCGGATTTCCAAATCTGAGTGTTAAATCTTGTGTTTCTACAAAGATCTATAGATAAACACAAAACAGACTTCGGTATTCGTTATCGTCTTTAATCTTGCATTTCCCAACAGGACTCGAACTTGAATCTATTAGAACATTTCATTACTATGACTTTTGTAATTTAATTCGTGTCGTGGATTTTTCTTGGATTAGTTTTGAATCTGATTCTTAAAAGTGAAAGTTCTTTTTCTATTTTCACACTCTTTTACCATAGAAATAAATTATTTGTTAAATTTTACAAAGCTTGTTGTTTTCACTCTTTCTTTGTCACCGTTTATTATATCATAAACTCGTAACAATATATATATATATATATATATATATATATATATATATATATATATATATATATATATATATATATATATATATATATATATATACATATATATATATATATATATATATATATATATATATATATATATATATATATATATATATATATATTCAGATATATGATCTGTACTGTTGCTAGGGTTATATACCCAGTAACACAAGTGTGGATATATGATCTGTACTATTGCTAGGGGTAGATACCCAATAACACAAGTGTGGATATATGATCTGTACTATTGCTAGGGGTATATACCCAATAACACAAGTGTGGATATATGATCTCAACTATTGCAAGGGGTATAAACCCAATAACACAAGCGTGTCAACAAAATGCAGCATGCCATTTGGAGGTTATATCATAAACTCGTAACAATATATATATATATATATATATATATATATATATATATATATATATATATATATATATATATATATATATATATATTCAGATATATGATCTGTACTGTTGCTAGGGTTATATACCCAGTAACACAAGTGTGGATATATGATCTGTACTGTTGCTAGGGTTATATTCCCAATAACACAAGTGTGGATATATGATCTGTACTATTGCTAGGGGTAGATAACCAATAACACAAGTGTGGATATATGATCTGTACTATTGCTAGGGGTATATACCCAATAACACAAGTGTGGATATATGATCTGTACTGTTGCTAGGGTTATATTCCCAATAACACAAGTGTGGATATATGATCTGTACTATTGCTAGGGGTATATACCAAATAACACAAGTGTGAATATATGATCTGTACTGTTGCTAGGGTTATATACCCAATAACACAAGTGTGGATATATGATCTGTACTGTTGCTAGGGTTATATACCCAATAACACAAGTGTGAATATATGATCTGTACTGTTGCTAGGGTTATATACCCAATAACACAAGTGTGGATATATGATCTGTACTGTTGCTAGGGTTATATACCCAATAACAAAAGTGTGAATATTTGATCTGTACTATTGCTAGGGTTATATACCCAATAACAAAAGTGTGGATATATGATCTGTACTATTGCTAGGGGTATATACCCAATAACACAAGTGTGGATATATGATCTGTACTGTTGCTAGGGGTATATACCCAATAACACAAGTGTGGATATATGATCTGTACTGTTGCTAGGGTTATATACCCAATAACAAAAGTGTGGAGATATGATCTGTACTATTGCTAGGGGTATATACCCAATAACAAAAGTGTGGATATATGATCTGTACTGTTGCTAGGGGTATATACCCAATAACACAAGTGTAGATATATGATCTGTACTGTTGCTAGGGGTATAAACCCAATACATAAGTATGGATATATGATCTGTACTATTGCTAGGGGTATCTGCCCAATAACACAAGCGTGGATATATGATCTCAACTATTGCAAGGGGTATAAACCCAATAACACAAGTGTGTCAACAAAATGCAGCATGCCATTTGGAGGTTCTTGGAAAACACTTAAATAAAATCAATATTCAGCCACCTGCTGGGTTCACATTTATAGGTACTCAGCCTTATGAAGATCGTTTGCTTACTTAAGTTAAAAGCTATAAACCTGGCGTAAAAAGTGAAACACTTGTCTTGTGAATTAGGAACAATGTTTTTTTTTTCTGTCATCCATATTTTCACTGGTTACTTATTATTAACATTCACTTTTACTTTTACCTTGAGAATAATTGAAATTGGAAAAATGGTCTAAAGAAAATGCATCCGGAGGATATTGACAGAGCGGTTTGACGCTGGTTAACATGACGTAATGAAAAATAGCTTTGCTTAATTTGCACATTTTGTTTGAAAACACTCTAACATCTAACTATTATGTTGCCAAGTATTGGTATTCATACATATTAGAAACTGGAGAAAACACTGATTTTCATAACATCAACTCTTATTTATACAAAATAAGCTCACAAACAACATTTCCTTTAGGTACAATGGTTAGAGAAGCAAATAAAATGAAACAAATCCATTTATATGTATTTCCTTTTCCACCTTTAATAGAGCAGTTTCAATGCTGTGTCCAAATAGTTATAAAAATATGGCCCCTTGGGGCATTTTAAATTCGAGTCAGAACAAATGATTTTTCTTGAAGCCATTTGGTTGTTAGCATGCTGGATTCCCGATTGAAAGGGTGCGGGTTCAAATCCTACCATAAGACTGTCATGTGTGAGCTACCGTCACGTGTCCTTGCGCAACGCACTTTACACTAATTGCCATTAGCAGTAAATAGCTTGTGTTGTGCGGTAAATCTTCAACCAATCAAAACATGTCTTAAAATGTAAGTCGCAGTATAGTTTAAGCAGTATCTGTATAATTACAAGGAATTATCCATTTGTATACACGTGCGATGTAAATACCACACAATATGCACCTTTACATCACTGATTCCCATGTCCGAAGTCTGTACCATATTATCGACACCTTTGATTAGAAAATGTTTGGAGAAACAAATGTAGGAAGTTGATTACTCACAACCTCCACGCAGAGTTAATCCTGTTACATACAGAGCCATGCAGTAATCCCCAGGCTTGTAGACATTCTCGTAATACCCTGAAAATAAATGGGAAATCACGGTAAAGTCTTACATAAATAATTTAAATTTACATGAAATATTATTTAGATTTTGTAGCATCAGTTGTTAATTTATGTAATTTCTTAGAAGGGATGATTCCATCAGTAAAATTTGGGAGTAACAATCCTTAGAGTTGTTAACTTTCTTCGTAAAATAAGTATTCGGGGGTCATTTATAATACAGATGACATAAGTTTATAATACCCTAACCCTCATCATTTGTATTTAGTTTTTCTTGCAATTTATTGCAATTTATTGCTAGATGCTGCTTTATTGCATATTAAAAAGCTAATATTTTGTTAAGGTAGCAGTAGCAGTGGTTGCTGTTTTCTTCATTAAAACAAAAGACAACTACTTTTCATAACAAGTCTCTAGCATCAGAGTGAATACCTGTAGAAAACGCATTTATCTGCTTTTATCTATCACAATATAAAGTTAGGTTACCTTTAAATATTTTTCATTAGAACAAATGTGCTATGTGATGGTATGTCAGTGTTAGCTTCACATCAAGTTAAAGATCTATCCGATTCTAAAGTACTGAATACTTTTGCAATGTATTTGACGGACATAAAAATTACTACAACAAAAGCAAGTATATTGAACACTTTAAACTTATTTTCCTTTTTCATTAGAATAGCGTAAAATAGGATGACACATAATCCATATATGTGTTATCAAAGAGAGCTGCAAAAGATTAATTTTAAGTTTCAAGCTAGACCACGGTTCCACTGGTACCATGGTAAATTAATATTTGGCAATGTAGGAACTAAATGCAATTCAATAAACAAAATGTGTAATCAATGAATAATTTCCAATTCACAAACAATTGTTCTAAATAAGTAATAAATATCCCATGATATGAACATGGAAAGCTGACTTGTCACTTGTTTAGGTCTCACCACTCCACAGATGTTGGGCAACCTGAATACTTACTATGCTTAAATGCATGTGTGTGTGTGTGGTGCGTGCGTGCGTGCGTATGTATGTATGTATGTATGTATGTATGTATGTATGTATGTTGGAAGATAGGTATGTACGTGTGTACAACGTTCTCTGTAAGCTGTGCGCGTGCGTGCGCCCGCAGCTGCTCAGGTATCCCCGCGCAGCTGAATTGTCAATGTTTGCTCAATCCAACGTTAAACTTTGCTAGTCTCCGTAATGCTTGCGCAGTATAGCGAGCACTGCGCGCACATCTACCATTCGCTTAGAGGGAATTTTGCGTGTGTACTGTATCACAAGATCCTCAATCTTTCAAACTACAAGATTAAATTACTCAGAAATTGTGAAGATGTATTATCGGTAAGCTGTGTTATTCATTTATTATGCAATTTACATGTTCAAACCTGTCTTCTGCTGTTTCTTCAACGAAATTAGAAAAAAAGTCTCTAAAAATATATGATTACTTAAATTAGAATTAATTGCTCCACTGAACCATGAAAAACTACCTGTTAAAGATATATCATCAGGATTATTCCTGAATTTAAAAAATAAACAAAAGGCTTAGGATCCACAAGTTGGAAAACATTATCTCTAAATAAAAATTGCAAGTTCCCAGTCAAATTAAGGCATTTATGTCTCTTAAATAAATGAACGTCCCATCAAATAATGTGTTGTATAATTTCTTCAAAATAGAGCTAAAGAATAAAAGACGTTTATACAGTATAATACAGCCTGACATTTAAATAGCGTAATACAGCCTGACATTTCAAGAGCACAATACAGCTTGACATTTAAAGAGCGTAATACAAAGTGACATTTAAATACCATTATACAGCGTGACATAAAGAATCTGTATTGCAGTTTGTACCGAGACAAGGAAATCTCAGTCAAGGAGGTAATATTATTTGTCTCCCCGGGAGGCTTGCCCGAGTGCGATACATATTATCTAACCCCCACGACTGGAATATCCTTGTCTCGGTTCAAACCTCAACGTAAATTATTTTTCTCACCCAATATTTTCCTTTAAAGTAAAAAGAACTCTTCACTAGTGTTCAATTATCAAGGTTTACATGTGGCGCATTAATCCAAATATGTTAAAGAGGGCTCTGGTGTGACAGATGTATTTAAAGTAAACAGTTTATACGCGTGGGCAAAGAAAAATAACAACATAAAACGTTGCATAGTAATGACGTATTGTTACATTTAATATATGGATATTATATGAAATTGAGAATAAATAATTATTTTTTTTTCAAACTGTTGCATTACATCAGTTCTAATTTTGAAGGAGAAAGAATAACCCCGTATAAAAGATCCTCCATGTATGTACACTAACGAATAACCATATGTTAAACTTTGAAGTTCGCGGATTCTTTGAAAATTTATTTTTATGTCTTGGAAATATGGCAAGTGATGCAGTGAAATATGCTTATGTATTGATGTGGCTTCTGATAAAAGATTCCTTCTGGCTGGTTAAGTACATTATTTGCCAATAAATATTAAAAGTAAATTTTTTAATCAATTGGGGCACAGTGGAGATGCTTAACAAAACTAGAATAAAGCATCTTTGACATAACACAATTCTGGCTGTTACCAAGTTTTCCGTAATTGTTAAGAGAGTTGGGAGGCTATGAAGTGTATAGGTCTATAGTCTATGTGTATGGATCAGTACATTCTGTCATTGTTCATTTCACACAGCATTGACATTAAATGTAGCTATATATATATATATATATATATATATATATATATATATATATATATATATATATATATATATATATATATGCAATGCATCCCGATTAATCTTTATGTTATGCCATATTTCTTATTATGTGATTGCTTTATTCGTAATTATAATCATTATAGTAGGCAGTAATTAAGGCACTAATATGATGAAGTAAATTTAAGGCTTATTAAGGTGACACATTAATAACCACCCATCCGGGCAAGGCATTAATGACGGGATAGTCCAACAAGATAATTCTACCTGCTGTGGCAAGAAGTCGGGTATGGCTCCCAAATCGGTCAAGCATATAATAGATAGAAAAGTCGGAAACCTGATATTTATCATACCCAAAGTGAAATTTAAACAGCTGTAATTTCATTTGCAGCAAACGACCATCTTGAACAGATAGTTTACAGTTCAAGGCACCAAAATGAGATATTGACAAATTACACATGACATTATAGGCAGTGTCCAGTGAACCCAACCGAGTTATACTATTGTATGTCTATATACCCGTTGCAGCACAATTAACCCAATTGAATGTATGTTCAAATAGTTATTTGCTGCCTGATAAACCTATATTATTGGTACAAATATAAATCCTGTTGTGATTGCTGAATACATGTGATAAATTAGCCTTTTGAGTAATTTTCTTGTGTATTGCTACATATGTAAAAGTGCAATTCACATTTTAACATCGGACGATTCTACCTCACAAATTATTTATCAGTAATGAAGCATTCCGTTTTAAAAATGCTTCCCTAACCGAAGCCACCTCTCATTCACACCAACTAAACTAGCAAAAATATAACTAAAGCACTACATGCATGCAACTTTTTTAAAAAGTTAGTTGGTCCGCTCCAGCAGCTGAATGGAATTGTTAACTGCATAATCATTTCTGATTTTAATTATTCTTAACCCTGTGTACAATTTATTGAATCAGAGGAAGATAATATTTACAGTGAATTTAATATACACTGTCGTGGAAGATAAGTAAAGTACTGCAAACAATTAAAAACAAAGTCGATGGGAGTAATTAGGTAACTTTTCACAGCTGCAACTGGTGCAGTCCTTTAATCACTAACTCGGCCGGTCAGCTTGAATCTTCAATAAGTATTTTCTCCTTTTATTAAATATATCGATTTTAAGAAGTAATAATATGAAAATTCACTTATTCCAACAAAAAATAAACTTTTATATTAATCAGATCCGCACATAGCGACCAAATTAATTCCCAAATTAACTCAGGCAACTTCGAATTATTGGCAGCTATAACTAGATGTTGTCAATATCATAACAATTTGCGCGAATGCTGATTATCCTTTCCTCAATAATATTTATTTTAAATAAATAGTTAATTGACCGCCAATAATCTTGCAATAGGTAATTGTGCATCAATTTGCATGGTAGCCCTAAAAAGTCAAATTTGTATTATATTTTGATCTCGCGCTTACCGAGTGATGAGCATGGCTCTTTCCCTGTTCTCGGTGCTTTCTCGGTAATTTTATCGTGAGCAGTTAATTACCATAGTACCCGACCGAGTCGTGTATACATGTACATTGATGTCAGTATCATAACGTCTTACTTCCTGATCTTTGCAGGTAAGCTACATTTCATAGCAAAGCGTGATGAGCTCGCAAATGTCGCTGTTAGAAGGAAAAAATAAATCGCCAAGAGTCCTAGAACACCTGCTATCTACTGACGTATATTATCTTTATTAATCCACTGAAGTAAGAATACTGTTTTAACTACATCTTATGTTTGCCTATAAGTCGAGGAGATTTATTATATTGAAATTTAAATTTATCATGAAAAGTAGGGGTTGTGTTATAGTTCAGTATACTAACAATCTGATAAATCTCGAAGTATTTTGGGATTTTTTTAAATACATTTTAGTACTTACAAATAGCTGGAAATTGAAATATTCTTATAATATCAAGCTACTATTCACATCCAGAAATACAAATTTGGCGTTTACTGCTGAGTCTATTTCTTCCATTTTTGTGTAAATCGAAATATTTATATATTTGTGTAAATCCGAATATTTCCATATTTGTGTAAATACGAATATTTCCATATTTGTGTAAATCCAAATCTTTCCATATTTATGTAAATCCTAATATTTCCATTTTTGTGTAAATTCGAATATTTCCATTTTTGTGTAAATCTGAATATTTCCATAGTTGTATTATATTTTTTGTTTTGGTAAATAACCACCCTGTGTTAGATGCAATATAATGTTTTGATTTGGACATGCCTTATCTATCTATCTATCTATCTATCTATCCATCCATCCATCCATCCATCCATCCATCCATCCATCCATCCATCACTTGAATTATTTTAAATGTCTATTTATTTCAGACTGAAACTGTACCTAGACACTAAATAGTGGTTGTATTATGATTTTAAATATCACCCTAATGGCATAGTTGGCTGTATAGGGTCCATGGGGAAAATACATCACAGAGAGGGTCAAGGATTTAACAATCACCCTGGGCACGTATAGTCTCAATGAGAATTAAACATGGAAACTATTGGATCTATATAGCGACAGGGAAAATTGTGTGATTGTATAGGGACAATATGAATGGATGGGGTGAGGTGAAGATTGGTAACAATGTTGCAACAATTATACAACTATGGTAGGAACAGGCCTGGAATAGAGAAACAGTATACTCTCAAAATATACATCAAGTGATAGAACACGTACAATATACTACATAAAGCTACTTGGACAAACATTTCACATTAGTTTGTAAGTTGAGGGCAAAAAAGCAAATATTTTCGTGACCTATGAGTTGCCCAGAAAAGGGCCTTTCAGTTTTACGTTAACATTATTACGTTAACAAAGAGGGCATCTCAAGGATCTTCTTCTCTTCCTTAAACTTCGTCTAACTTTTGTCCCGGAGATACAGACTCTCTTCAAACCGCCTTGCCTCTTCACACATATCCTTCTTTTCCAAAGGACTGTGTCAGTCATTCGAGTGATTGTCCATGATGATCGGACATACATGGGACAGTCCGTGTGACGAAACGAGGGCAGACGATGCTACGTTTGTCCACATCTTGTGACGAGAACAGATGAAGGAATGCAGTGTACTGCGGTTATTTATAGTGGAAGAGTGGATCGAAACGGATTGAGATCTTTCACCAATCCAAAACACGCGTTACAAAATTCAGTCACAGTTCGGAGTCTGTCTTCCAGTACGAAGAGAGTGGTCTGTGACGTCACATTGTATATATGGGTGCGCTAGCGTCTGTGCGCTGTGAATCGATGCGACAGTTTTATCGTGGCGGAAACAAAGAAGACAATGAATTGGGGTGCACCGGCCGTGGAGACGAGAAGCGATTATATAGCACTGGATACTAAACACACTTTTACTTACAGAATAAACCGATTTTAATTGGAATTTAGTGGATTTTCCCTCTTATTCGCAAAAATTTGTTCCGGTACCAGTACACTCGCCACCTTCTCCTTCTTTACCACACGTCCGGATTTTAAACAGAGACAGAAAGAAGGATTAGAAAACAAACACCTAACGGTCATTTTAAGAGCCACTCACTTCTATCGAAAAAAGAGATTGTATTTATTTTTCCCAAATCAATTAAGACTTAAAATCCCTTTTTGTTACCCCATGATGTACGTGTATGAGTTTATGCCCTTTTTATAAACAAAATCAAAACTAAGAGACACAAGTTTTTCTGTCTGGTCAAATGTTAGAATCAAATATCACAACACAACACAACAAAAAAAAACTTTATCAAGTTCATAGATTTCTTCTGTATTTTTGTTGTTGTGTTTCTTCACTGTCAGATGTTTTTTCTTTTTCTTCTTCCTCACTTTCGTTTCGTCTTCATTTCTTGTCTTTCTGAACGTGTCGGGGTTCTTCCATTGGTGAGGGTACCTCATCTTTTATCTGTTCGGAATCCCTCTGACTCTCTTCTGTACCTGTTGCTTCTCAGGGCAGTTTGCAGACCAATGTTCTTTTCTCTTTACAGTAATAACAGGCATCTTGACTTTTGTCTCTTCTGGCAGGTGATTTTGTCACGGTCTTGACATTCTATTGCCCAATATCTTTACTTCTTACATATATAGCAAGCATCTTGAGTTTTATCTCGAAACGAGGAGGAGTAGTCCGTTGGCTTGTCTGAAAAGACTGTTGTATGATAAAACCGCAAAGCTCGGATCAGACGTTTAACTCGTGTAATCTCTTCCATTGTTCTCTGGTCAGTTTGAGAGTTAAATGCATACTGAAAGTTTAGACACTAACCCGTTATATATATACTGGTCGGAGATAATAATATATGGGACATGACCTTTAAACTGTAGTCATTAGACGTTTTGCAGTCAAGATGAAACGATCGAATCATTTTGTAGAGAAAGGAGAAAACAATAAGAGACAGAAACGTGATATATTTCCTCGCACAGTAGCTGAAGTCTTGACTCATGTTCATGCCTGTGACTTTGAAGATGTCATGAGTGAGACCGAATCCAGACCCAGAAAATCGACGTCCAAGCAAAGTTCACCAGTACAAACTCAAAAGTACTACCACATTCAAGAGACGAAAAAGTTTTCATCTCGAAAATTTAGAACAACAGCTTACACGTATGCGGTGAGGTTTAAAGATTGGAGCATGCAGAGGTGTTTATTACTAAGGTGTGGGATTCTTTGTTAACTACACTGAAACAGCAATGTCAAGCCAAAGAAATATATCGTTTAAGACTTTCCATTCATCATGATAATTTTAAGTATCCCGTTTGGATTGAGTTTAACAGCCCAGAAGAATTGGCATTTTCTAAAGTCATCGACAAGATTCAACACGTGCAACAATCAAATGAGAAGTTGCACATCACCTGTGGAAAAGCGACATGGATCATAACCCACGTTTCTCTTCTCCAAGCGATAGGACGCAAAAAGGTTTTTATAGTGAACAACCTTCACAGCACCAAACGTAGCCTTATACAAATTAACAACCCTCAAGCCCGTGTTATCGTGGTGGGAAGAACGTATGCCAACAAGAACGACACGACACCAATGGAAAAGAACCTGGGAGAACATTCAACAAATGGACCGAGCCAAGCCATGATGAGAAGCAGAACTCCTGTTACAGCAAGTGAGGCTATGTGACATTCCTGAAATGCAAAAATCGCAAGACGTCTTAGCTCCACGTTACGCCTTGAAAGTGCACCCTCAAGTAGTGAGTGGACCTCTGTTGTTTTGAAGCAATGATTTTGTTTTAACAGACGGAATATATATTCACTTCTATCATCACAATGTACATTTCGATGCCATTACCAGTATTGTCTCATTCCTGGGATACAGTTTAATTGATAGAAATGTTGAATATGGTTATAACAATCGAGAGCAACACAAGCACTGTGGATCGAAATGCTCATGATGTTTGGCTTCTCAACTCTGTCCGTATGAATGACAAGAACGAGTACATTTCCCAGCTTGTCAGCGCACTTTTGTCAGCCCTACATGTTACCAACAACATTTGAAGACGCAAGGTTCACTTCAAAAAGGGCTTGTAAACTATTGAGATTGTGTCTTACTTGTGGACAAGTCATATGTACCAATAACGCCAAGTAGCACGTATGTTCAGGAAAGAAACGATGTCACATGTGTTACCAAGCCCCAGTAACAAGATGACCAGACGAAAGGCGATTTTATCTTTTTTCGATTTCGAAGGAGGGATCGACCCTCTGAAAGAAGCCTGTACCAATGCCAAAGCGTGTTACTTAGTGTACCGAAAACGATTCCTGCCTGATAACACCATGGCTGTCATCAGCCCACAAACGACGAACTTTGTCAAACGTCAATAATTGGTCAAAGCCCTACACTGGTTACACTACTTGTGCGACAAGGAAGACAAATGGATCCAACACGCCTGCAACGGATGAGGCGAAAAGACCATCGGAACGTATTCGGTGGACGGCTGGGACTTAGAAAACCCTCAAATCGTGCACGAGTTTAATGGATGCTTATTTCACAAATGTCATCCCTGCTACCCGAAACGTGATAGCAAAATTCAGCTTTCACAACGGATTATGGAAGGCTTCTGTGGTGTCACTTGTCAGCGGCTCTTGAACAGCAAACATACCAAGTGGTGAAAAGGTGAAAACACGAGTTCGATTACCGTTTGAAAAACTTCATTTGTGATTTGGTCCATGTAAGAGATGCAATAAAATGGTTCTATAGCATCTCATTTCAAGGGCCTGGATTCTTCGTTGTAATTCTGCTGTCAGGGTCTAGGCCTGACATGACTACAATGAGACTGAGATGGCTAGTGCTCCAATAGTCTGATTTTAGTTTTCAGACAGATATTCTTGTCTCTCCAGATAGGTCTTAGCTTTGACATAGCTGCCGTTGTTTGTGCTGCTCGTGACGAAATTTCTGCTCTTAATCACTCTTCGGTGATTATGGAACCAATATATTTGAACTGGCCCACTGTTTCTAGTTTATGTCTTCTGATTTTAATCTTGTCATAGGTTTGTTTACCACTATTTGTCATCAGCTTTATCTTCTCTGTGCTTATCTTCTTGTCAAATCTGGAAGATGTTTCATCCAGGTTCTTCACTGAAGTGGCTCGTATTCACTGCCTGCCAGCCCATCAATGTCGTCTGCAAAACGGAGGTTGGTGATATCACGCCCTCCAATGCTGACTGTCCCAGATTGGTTTTTCAGGGCTCTAAGTAGATGTTGAAAAGCGTAGGGGACAGGAGACAGCCCTTGCTGTACTCCATCTGTTGTCTTGAACTAGTCCCCACAGAACCTTGATCAATTACTGCACTGGTAGCCTTCGCGTACAACTGTATAATGGTATTGGTCAACGTTTGGCCCATGTTGTACTTTTTTATTGTGGCCCACAATGCCTCATGCCACACTCTGTCAAAAGCCTTTTTGAAATCCATGAACACATGATAGATGTCTTGTTGATATTACGAGTACTTTTCACACAGAACCCTAAGATTGAATATTTTTTCTGTTGTGCTTCGTCCACTCCGGAACCCTGCCTGTTCTTCAGCGATTATTTC
The DNA here is from genome assembly GCA_030141615.1 of Unio pictorum. Taxonomy (NCBI): domain Eukaryota; kingdom Metazoa; phylum Mollusca; class Bivalvia; order Unionida; family Unionidae; genus Unio; species Unio pictorum. The sequence goes on from JARLTB010000001.1 coordinate 19,855,855, forward strand.
TTCTGCTTGTGGGTTCAGGTTGTTCAAGATGACCTTCAGCATCACCTTACTAGCATGGCTGATCAAAATGATAGTTCTGTAATTTTGGCTCAGTTAGATATTGCCGTTTGGGGGGAGTGTCATAATCAGTGGCTGGATCCATTGTGTTGGCCATTCGCCTGTCTGACAGATCTCGTTGCAGATCTTTATTAGTAGATATATCACTGATTCCCCACCATTCTTCATAAGTTCAGCTGGGATGTTGTTTACTCCAGCTGCCTTCCAATTCTTCAGTGCTCTTATTCTTGACTCCACCTCTTCTTTGAGATTTGGGAAATCATCATCATTTGTGGTGTTTGGAACTTCAAGGACCTCTCAGTCACCTGTAGGCTGATGGTTGTAGAGTTCTTTACAATACTCAGTCCATCTTTCTGCAATGTCACTTGCTTCTGCGAGGCATTTTCCATTTTGCCTTTAATGGTACTGAGTCTTATTTGCTTCTGTTTGGCGCTGTTTTGCACAATTTGGAATGCCTGTCTGCTGTTATTCTTTATCAGACTGTTCTCTATTTATGTGCACTGTTGTCAAATCAATCTTCTTTTGCTTTCTGCAAGTCTTTCCAAGATTCTTGTTTATTTCTCGTTACTTCATTGACCCTGTTGTGTGTCTCTTTTTTTAAATAGGTTTCTTCAGGCATCACACAAATTCAGAATTGCTTCTGTAACACATGGTTCTTTCTTTGGGCCATGGAGGCCATTGATGTCCTTGGCAGCTGTTGTCATGACTGTCTTGAAAGTGTCTGTCATCACATTAACATCAACCAACATTACAAGGAGTTGAGCAAATATACATCCAATGGTGGCTTGGAATGACTTGCAGATGTTAGAGTCCTTCAGTTGTTTGAGGTTGAATTTGAGCCTGATTTTCTTTGGCGTGTTAATTTTGTTCAGCCTCACTAAGAAACTCATAATGGCGAGGTCGTGATCATTTCCAACATCAGCACCTGGGTTCATCATTGTGCTTGCTCTATTGATGCCAGATTGTGGTCGATCTGGTTATGATGGGTTCCATTTGGTGCAATCCATGTCCAGCATCGTGAAGTTTAATGTTGGCTCAGGGTGTTCGCTAGTACCAGGTTGCTGTAGCTTGTTAACTCGAGCAGCCGTCTCCCTCTTTCATTGGTAACTTCATTTCAAGAAGGTAATCAATGAGCATCCCAGTTGTTTAGAGCATATGTTCCAACTTTGGCATTCCTGTCTCCATGGATGATGAGGATGTCATTTACCAATTTGAGTTTGCCACAAGGAGACAAATAATTGTGGACCATTTTACTGAACAGTTGCATCTGTTACCTTCTTCCCAATCCTGCCCTGAAATACTCTTCCAACGGGAACAACAACAATAACAACGGGAGAATTGCATCCAACGTCAGTCATTCTCCCAACAGACACCCCTCAACCACAATTCTCTTTTAGACACTCCTTTGACCTTGAGTGACCCCTCATATTGTAGGTGTCTGGCATTATGAATAACAATAATACATTTTACTTAACGTTTCCCAGTGACAGCTCACTGTGGTACATTATCCTGATTTTGGTAGAGTGGCACATATACTTTAAATAAATGCTTGTAATTAGTCATTTGATCAACTCAACATTAAAGTGAATTGAAGATAATGCTTCAGAACCAGTAAATATATATTTCAGTAGAATAGTTAATGAATGTGTAAATGGTTTCATGACAATAAAAAGGTGTCTTTTTATTTCAACATATATCAACCATAATCAAATGAGTGATGCATAGTAGAATACAACTTTCACTTTCAAAAATTACAATTGGCCACGTTTAGTGAGCTGATGACATATTCCTGCATCTGACATTCACCCTGCATCGTCTATTCAGCTACAAATGCGCTTTTCTGGAATCCATATTTTTTATTTTTGGTTCAGTTTTTATCTGACGTGGAATGTGGGCTTATATTAAAATCTTGGACGAGTTTGGATATTGAGATAGATCCATACCTATTAAAATGGTGTGGATGCCTAAGCTTGTTACCATTATCAGATGGATATTTCTGATCAGAGTTCCTTTTATACTTGGAATATGTTTATTTCTCAAGCTCTTAGATTCTATCAATAAAGAGCCAGATCCATGCATACTAATGAAGGCATATTACATGTGTCATAATTCTGACCCAATTATGATCGAACATGGAATGTGGGCTTATATGTTTTCATGCTCTTGGGTGGGATCAATAATGACAAGATCTATATATTCGTAAAGATCAATGTTATGCAATATCCCTCATAGAAGTTATACTCTTATATTGCTATATTATCCTGCTTAATGAAATGTTCAAGAGTTGAGCCAGATAAGCCACGTGAGCAATATCAATTCCACTTGGGACTCTTATTGGAATTTGAATACTTATAATGGAATGAATGAAATATGCAGTATCAAATGTTTTTTTTATTATCATGTTATATTGTTATTATTATCTTGCACTGTGCTTCAGTGGTTTATATATATAAATACATTTTATGACCAATTATGGTTTCACAAATGTCTTGTTATATTCAACATTTTGGCATGCTTTTTATTAATGTATGTGTTGATGCATCAATTGAACTCTACAAGTGCAATGCTCTAAGTGAAAATTTCGAAGAACATTGCTGCAAATTGTAACTAATTTACTTTTATATGGATAATTTGGAGCAACATTTACGGTTACATCATAACCCTTCAAATTGGTGAGATTTAGTTTTTAAACTATATCAAGATAATATTTTTTATTTTCTCATAAGCGAACAGTTCTATACATTGCTATAAGGAAAGGGCACTTAATACCCCCAGACGACTGCTCCTGAGGTAGACGGCTATAACAGATTAGTATTTTGCATGCTGTTTTGTGACTTATGATGACAGCACATGAGGAAAATGTCTCATGTGATATAATAATCTTAGACTGGTACAGTATCCTGCAATCACATTATATCCTAAAACACATCCTGCAATTAGGAAGTTTGAACTCAAGACTTCATCAGGTGGCAATGAACTTAAATGAAAGAAGTTTACAAACGGAATTAAAAGTAATGACTTATAATTGACTTAGCTTCAATTTGATGGAAATATTTGATTATTAATGTTGTCGTTTATGTTGGGAATGATGTTCAATCATTTTAGGTCAAGACGTTATCCTACCATTATATCGTCCTATCAAAGTATGACAATGTTATTCCTAAACTTTAGAGTATTATTGCATAGACTTAATAAGAAGATGGTTGATGGACCGCATATACTGCTAGTATAATGCAGTTAATGAAAGCCTTTGTTGCTAACTTTAATTTATTTGATATGATGTATTAGACTATTACTGTAAGGTCAGCTGTATCCGTAGTCATAGTCTCTTCAACCTGATATTTTAATACCATTCAACCACTTTATTAATCAGACAAAAGTATTACAAAAGTATCGTAATAATGTTGCTTTCGTTAAAACATATTTAGAATCTAGGAAAGGCAAATTTAGTGTAGTACAGTCACACAGAAATCGCAATATTGATTTTTTAAAATTGTATTTTCATGTGAAGCCTGTGAGTAACCAGATTACCGTGTCATATATTTTTGAAAAGCGCCTTTGTTGGGTCCCCTGTAGTATGTGTAAATGGAACATCCTGAAAAAACATTCAATATAAGCCAGTAAGCATTTTCAGTAGATAACAGTAAACATCAAGAAAGAGACAACAACAACTACTGATGAATATTCAACTTTGCTGAAGCGCAATGCAACATTAATTAAAACATCCCATCTCTACCGGAATAATAAAGATGATTCCATTGGAAAAAAGCGAGTAACTCTTTGGAAATAATGTGAGCGCAACAAATGGTTAGCATGTTAATGGCCATGATCTAAAGTAAAAAGGGATTTTCTTATCCACTTCTGCAACTACTGAAATAACTACATTCAGCTTGGGATAGCTCATGTGTGCAAGTAAAACAAAACCTGAAACATAGCGATCGTGTTAAGCGCGTAATGCTTCATGTTCTGCAATTTTTGTTCTCTGCGACCTCATCACAGTACATTTTATTAGACTCTGCATTTCTCATTCATTTTGCAAATAGGTAACTGATCGTAGATCTTTTTTCTTTCATTTACCAATCCTTTATTACACGTGTTATTCTGACAGCCTGTCATTTCGTTAAAGAGAATTGATTGGCTATTCTCGTATTTTCTCATGCAGACGTGTTGAATATTAAAAGTACTTTTCAAAGAATCCAATGCCGAAGTTACGTGCAAAAAATTCGTATATGTCAAATCATCTGAATAATACTAAAGTTTGAAATATATTGGTATTAAACATGTGACATTAAAACTAGATAACATCGAAGTTTCATCGCATTATGCAATTTCTATATTAAACTGTGAAACCATGACATATTTCACGAGGGTACGAATTGGTCCGATGTTGACTGGCGATATCTGTGGGTAAACCGATTTCAGTCGAAAGTTGGAACGTAAGATTTGATAACAAAAGATTTGACGACAACACCCTTGTAAATATAAAACGTCAGCATCACAATATGTTGGATTGTGTTCAGCCCATGTTTGAGCTTTCAAGTGCCACAGCTGATCACCAATATTCACCCAAGTTTTATTTTAATCTAATCCACTCCTTTTCTTCTCAGATCCTCTAAATAAGCTGGATGGCATCTCTTCATTCCCTTTTGAATCAATCTGTGCGCCATGTGCGAATGTTGTTTCTCGATTCGCCATTATGGCATTAACTGAATTTGTCGAAAGTATCCCTCACTACATTTGAGCACTCTAAAAAAATGAACGTTCAGCTTCGTTGACTGAAAATTAATGGGTAATCGTAATTTGAACCTGAATATTTTAACGTCGTTTAAACCTAATATGTGGATTATTTCAAAGAACAATTTTTATGAGATAGCTAATTATGCAAATTATTTCCATCCTTTCAAACTTTTGTTAGACTGGACTACTGGTGAAATAAATAATATACGGCGGCATTGGAGTTTTTAAGTAAGTTTTGGCACGTGATTCATCAACAAAATTGCACTTATATCTGCTCTCCGCTTCATGACTGCTTCGTCAGTGTTCTACAACAGTGACCGGTTTCTGATATTTGTTCTGATAATAAATATGTTGAGAATTAGATAATTAGGTTATTTTTGTTTTCGTTTACTTTTAACATTAACTGAATTTCATTTCATATTTTCAAATATTTTGTAGAAAATTAGAATAGTTGGTTTATTTTTGTTGTTTATATCACATGCCTACTGGACATATGTAGTAATGGATATGTAGGATTTGAGATATGGATAGTCATGTGACGGGCAACGCTGTGAGGGTTGCTAGGGTAGGGGTGGGTTGCTCCCAAAATATTATTTAAATTACAGAGAAGTCCCACCCAGACCGACAGTTAAATTATTGAGTACACAAAATATGAAATTCAAATGAATACAAATTTAGTACAATTCAATATTCAATGATATAATATTCCCAATCACTCTCAATCCTCTCGATCAGAAATTTGTAAGTTCCATTCCCAAGATGCGATCAGCCTTAATCCTCATTAATTTGCCAAATCTGGTGAAATATGGTCAGAGGGAAAGCATCTGTTGACAGGATTAGCCAATTATTTTCAATTTGGCATCATTAATATTTATAGATATAATTCATAATTAAATTCGTCTTCGATTTCAGTTACATAAGCAATTATATGAAACTTTAATATAACAAAATATAGCCCCTATGGTATTCACAAGCTCAGCCAATCAGAGACAAGATCATTTCTATAATATGCATTAATGTTACTTATCATCAACTCATTGGAGGGATTCACGATGAACACATATATATTGTGTGTATCCAGCCAAACAATCCAGCAAGCCCACAAACCCTGGAGCCTGAAACTGCTATTGGTCTTGTCCATAACCAACTAGTCCTATATTTCCTCGTACAATAATACAAACTGTAGCCGATGAATCAGAGGTAATTTCAATAAGCACGCATATCCATCCCTTACTAAGGTCTGTTATATAATAAAACAAGGAACATAATGGAAAGTTTGTGATTCCCTTACATGATGCAATAAAATAGAAAATAAACCCACAATACATGGTTGACATGAAAAAATATTTTAACTTACCTGATCATAAAATAGTTCTGATTGGGCATAGCATTGAGATGTACACCGTGGCATTGACATTTTTTGACAATTTAATACTATACTTGTGACTTTTAATTTTGTTGGCATAATATTACCGTGTATGTGTCTTTAATGTAGTCAAGTATGTGGGACTATTAATGTTTTTGACGAGGTAGTACTGAACATGGGACTTTTAACTCCGTTGACAATTATACCATACATAGAATTTTTATTAACGTTGACAAGAGAGTACTTACATGGGGCTTTAAACATTGTTGACAATGCTGACATCTTGTTTAATGTGACTTTTAAGCTTTTACATGGGACATAACTTCGTTTATATTTTAACAGCAGCTTGTGAATTAGCTCAGCCCCTCAAATGTTCCATGTCTAAAAGGAAATGTTTCCAATCCTTGCTCTCACTCACAAAGTGGACACATATAATCAAGCATAACATGGCATGCATCATGATACATCTTTTTTCCACAAGTGAATATGTCAGTGTATAGTCGTCACATATAAAAATCAGTTCGGTATACCGCGATTATGTGATGGACCAACCATTTAGTTTTCTGGTGCGAAGACATGGGATATTAAAAAAATAAATTATATTTCCAACTCAAATAACTGCACAAATTATCTTGCTCTGATTTATAGCAAAATATTATATAGATATTATCCATATTACCAACAAAAAGTATCAGAAATAAGAGCTTTGGTAGAAATAAACATGTTAAAAAAATACTGTCGTTCTGCCTATATATATTTAATAGACCAAGGGAAGCAAATCTTACAGGGTAACTCCCCTCAATTCCTTCGGTGGCTACCGGTATATCAGGGTCTAAAACAAATCAGTTTTTTATTACTTGATCAATACTTTAAATGATACTCGCACTGCGGGGATGGGTGGGAGGATGGTTGCATATAATTATAATGTGATAAGATGGGTTTTATGGAAGAAATATAGTTTACAACATAAAAAATAACTTTCTTCTGCAAACACATCATGTATACCACCACTACCTTAGTAGAATAGGTAGGAAGAAGAGGAAATAACGAGGACGATATCTCTGCATGTCACCCAGGTAAAGCATTCATGCTCTTTTAATGGTTGAAGTTCTTCTGTTGTTAGTTTAACACAACAATGGAACTTAGTTAATGTACATGTGAAGAGATACCTATGGGATTCTGCAACTTAATTCGTCTCCCCTATAAATATGTATGTATGTTGGTATCGTATGGTATGTTATGGTGACGAACGGATCGGACCCGACCGACCGACCGACTGACTGACTGACTCATATGCTTGTGTGGATGTGTATGTAAACTAAAGGATCTTACAAGACATATTTGCCTGTTCTCAAGAAAGCTTCATTTGAGTTTTGTTTGTCGACGATGACATTTTGGAGTAATCCCTTGCCTTGCGTCAACACGGCATCTTTCAAGGCCTGCAATCCTCATGTCATCGTCGGTTTCAAAACGGGGGCCGCCGAACAAACCGGCGATTTCAGCATAATTCCTAAATCATGTCCTCGGTGTCGATTGACTCCTCAGTACACAGGATACACGGCTTACAAGTCGTTAGAGAATTGTTTTCGAAAATGGATGAGAAATTCTATTGGAGTAGGTTTTGATGGTTATTTTCTGTAATGAAGCTTCCAAATTGACTTTACTTTTGTTTTTCAAGTTTTGCTCTGTTATTCAGGTATTAGCAATATTTATCTTTAAAATGTAATAACGTTAATATTTAATTGCATGATAATATATACATATAGATAGGTTGTTTGCCAGAATGTTAAAGAAACATTTCAACCAATTTTTAAACATGTTCCATCACTTCTTGAAAAGCAAGTAAATTAATTAAAATTATGTCTGGTATTTGTATGCCTATTGTTAATTGTATGAAATATATAATTAAAATTATGGAACAAATGACAGTTTAGTTGCAATTTAAATGGTGACACTATATACAACTATAATAACATATATCTTAGTCTTCCATGCAATTGTACTGGATTGTCAGGGTTTATGTTTATTAAGGATATGAATGGTTAGGACACTGTCCGTCAAAAATTCCTTTATATAGTTCATTTCTATGTTATCATGACCGAGTTAAAATATAAATATTTTAAAAATTAAAATAGCAACATACTTTAATGTTTATTAAAACAATTTACTATATTTAGCTTCTGTTAGCATACTATATCTTGCAACATGAGCGAATGATTGGTAATTATGTGGTTTTTTCATAAGCTGAGATAAAAACAAAATTAATAAACTCTACTATATTCGTAAAACGTTTATAACATGAATATTTTCATTCCTATGATTAGCATTTTAAGTCGGACATCATACCCGTTCCAAAAACTAAAACTGCTACTTTTAATTTTAATTTTAAAATGCATTCCTTTTAGCGAATAATGAAAACAACATACCATGAAAAAGAGCTATCAGAGGGTAGTCTACAAACTCGTTGTTCCATTATGTATTACTGTGGGACAAGAATAATATCATATAAAAATCTGATCATTACAAAGAAATGCAGTATCTGAACTTCAGTTTCCCGGAACGCTGAGACTGATCCATAATATGTGATAAAAGATGGTCTCTGGAGACAAATAAAAGCTCTAACGTTGTTGACACTAAACTTCTACACGATTAAATATGCAAGCCAATATCATTGTCCAGATACATATATTCATTGCTTCTTGACAGCTCAGTTGGGGAGACGTACATATCTCTCTGTGTCTCTGTCTCTCCCCACCCCCCATCTCTCTCTCTCAATTGGGACCTGTGTTTGACTCAGACTGAGACCTGAAGACTTTCCCAAAAACCGCTAAGTCATCCTGTTGTAAATTCAAATACAATATACCTGTCTGTTATGAGCTTGAAGCTTTAAAGAGCTGATTACCCTATACGCCTATATATAACTCATGACTAGCTCGAAACAGGGAAGACCATGATATGCCGTCACAGAACGATCGAGCCGCTCAGGGTAAATGGTGTCTGATTTCAAATTTCAATCTTATGTACAAGAAGGTACATATACTATGGGTTACACAATAACGTTTGGAAGCATGATGTAAGCGTATATTGATGTTTACCCGTTGATATTTATTCTAGGTCACGCCCTCTCTGCTGCTATACAAACATTTTATCAAGCCCGACTCGATATCGTGATCAGGGGTCATGAAAATTTATCGTTATAAATCCGTGTGGGGTAGTTTGTGCACGTGAGAAAAAGTTTTAAACTTAATAATGTTTATATCTCCGCTGCAGAAAGATGAATATTTCTCAGAGAGAGAGAGAGAGAGAGAGAGAGAGAGAGAGAGAGTGTGTGTGTGTGTGTGTGTGTGTGTGTGTGTGTGTGTGTGTGTGTGTGTGTGTGTGTATCAGCTCCGTTAAACACAGGTAAAATATTACAGTTGTCTCTAATCACTTTAGGTATTTGTGTACCGCTGAATAACAAATCACTTCTGTGTTTTTATGTTTGCCTCTAGAAAATATTCTTGCCGGATTTGATTGTTTATCCAGTATTAATACATCGTCGTATACATCAAAATTATTAATAAATTTATCAGTATCTATAGATTGCGCCTCATCAATATCAGTATCAAAATTAATCTTCATTTATCGTCCTTAAGTACCTCGTAGCATCGCTGATCATCCACAGACGAAGCAACCAAATACAACTTGTCCCATTTTAACCATCTCTTTATTAAATTAAGTTGCAGTTGCATTTTACATCTCCCAGATGGACCTATTATGATCATCCGGATATAATTTGGTAGCCCTGCATGGTGATTAACCCGTTCGCGTTTTCTTGTCGCCGAAAACTCAATTATATCCATGATGTATAATAAATAATATGGATTTATATTGTGTTAAATTGCAGGACGCGAACCCCCACAAATGATTTAACAACTATTACCAAAATCAATTAACAGATCAGCACTTAAAATTAAGTGAGAACAACGTGAAACAAATAAAATAACATAATGGTACAGGTAATTCTGAAAATATTTCCTTATGAATCTGAAATAATTGCTAATGAACTGTGTCACGAACTATCTTTCTACTTGCCAATATCAAATCGTTTGGTCTCCATTTATCCCAAATATCTTTTATAGAAATTTCTGAAACTATTTCGCGCATTTTTTCACATTGAATTTTATTCGGTTGAAGTCTGATTAATTTCTTAAACTCTCTTAATTTTGGATCAAGCGCTATAAGATCATTAGTTATCTCCTCGTAACAATCTACAAAATCCTTCCGCCAATGATGTGGAGACAATCCCACAAATGATGATGTTTGACCATGATTGCCACGAATTATCACAGCTGTATTCTTTAGCAATAACCAATCAAGAAACATCTTTAACATATATCTAGTGACACTGTGCATATTTTATCCCAAATTATTATTCCAGGTATATAATTGTCGCCCATTCGATCAGAAGTCCATTTATCTCCCTTGTATCGACAAAGCTGTGAAAAGTACATTTTATGGCAAAACGAGAGAGAGAGAGAGAGAGAGAGAGAGAGAGAGAGAGAGAGAGAGATAGAGAGAAAGAGAGAGAGAGACGTATCAATAGGTCAATGGTAACGTTATGTTATTGAAATCTGCTTCATGATAAATGTAAATTAGTGGGTACAATTTTTACTGCTGGGGCTTCTTTCAAGTTTTAAGCTTATTCTCTTTAATTTTTTCTCAAAAGTTCCTAAGCATTCATATTTTACCCTCCTTCTTTTAAACTTCTTTGTAACTCATCTGACCTACGTAGTATACAATAATTTATATTTATATTTCGTCACTATTGCTTTCCAGTAAATCTTATTATTGCACCGTGCAAAATTGATATTTATGTCAGAACTGTACTCAATTTTACAATGGCATCAGATTCAAAAGAACACAAACCATTTCCGTCCTCCTTTGAAACTAGATTTTAAGAGCCAGAGCAAAAACGCTAAAAGTAACGAAAAGAGATGTGACCTTTGCCATGTTTCTTTTGGCTATGTTATTTTAAATAAAAATTAGACTAGTAACACGTGACCTAGTAACCTAATTTCTCATGTGTTCACTTTTGTTCTGTCTTTAATAGTTGAATTCCATTTTATTTTGTTGCCATTGTTTTTGCCGCCGCCTGTACATTGGTTGTTATTTGCCATCTTTATTTCTTTCCCGTATATACCGAACAATCATTCCGTCTTCAATTCAATGAAACAAACAGTTTACATTTGTTTTTCGTTCCAAATTATAGTTCATGACATAAATAATAGGATTTATAATAATTCTAGTTGACACATTATTGTTGTGACAAAAGTATAATTATTATAAACAATTTTGAAAATAAAATTAGTGTCGTCAATATTGTTCACGTGCGCAGTTATCAGCTATAAATTTACTTTAATACATGTCAATTCGTATTATGAGTTTCCCATGTTATAAACAAAGTGTTGCATTGGGAGATGTATTTTATCAATCTATCAGACAGGTCCCACCATCTGGGTTTGAGTTGCTGATCATGTTTCATAACTTGGAAGCTGTTGAGAAACTCCCACCGATAGCTATATAGAGGCTTGAAATACAGATCAGACCGATACAAACCACAAGATAGTGTAGGGATTATGACCTGATTTGTAACTTGGAAAAGTATTTGAAACCCATTCTCTAAACCATATTGGTTTAAATGATATAATGCGAAATCAGACATATGTACAGTGCAGACATTCAGAAAGGGGACTTGCTCCTGCGTCATAAAAATACCGAGAGTATATTGATGCTCAGCCTAATAATGGAGACTGTAAAGATCTTCAACCACAACCATATATACGTATAATGGAGACGATAAGATAAGGTTCATCCAATACAGACACAGGGTCATGTTCCTGTGATAATAAGCTTGCTCTTGGCCCTTACCTTGGAAAGTATCACAATTCCAATGTTATGTAAATTTACACACGAACTTGATATGAAGAGAGAAGTATGCATATATGGAGTTGGAACACTAGCCCTTGGGTTTTGCATACACAATGTTCCTACCCACATACAACTAATGAGGCAAAGCTGGGTAGGTTCTTTTATTGATATAATTCCTTCAGATGACACAATAATTCTCAAGGCTACAACATTTATTACAGAGAGCACACACATGGTTTTCAATGAGCCATATCTGTGCAAGTTTGTTGGCGATGTCAATAGAATCATACACTGATTGTATTGATTGATTGATTTATTGCTTTATTATTTTATAAAGCTTCCCAATCAACGGGGAATATAAATGGCGTGTTAATGAATATTAAGATGAAAAGTTACTTAGTATGAACGACGGTATATACTTGATATAAAGAAGTCAAAGGGATAGCATACCACTTAGAGCAAATGTTTACTTCCTTTAGTAATTTTTAAAAGATGGACACCTTCATTGTATCATAAGGTTCCTTCATGCGAGGAACATTGTAGTAACGATCGTGTGCAGGTTGCAGAAAATAACAATCTATCAAAACATTCTTAACAGTGAATGGTTCATGTTCATGAAACACACTCTGGCGGATCTTCGCCTTTCAATATGTAGTAGTGGATTATCTTAGTATGACAAATTCTAATTCATTTCTGCACTGACTACCTCGTCTCTACGAATGGCAAAATGGTGCCCAGTCTCCTAAGGTTGACTTGATCACATAGAGTTTGTTATTCACCTAGTCATTCCACGTGCCGCATCCTAATATATATATATATATATATATATATATATATATATATATATATATATATATATTAGGTTTAAAATCATTGATTGGTATTTTAAAATCGAATGTTTCTAGAGATAGTACCATTTTAGCAGCTAGGATTGCTTTTTCATCACTCTTAACACCAACATCGATAGGGTCACCAAGATTATAATATATTATATTGCGGAAGTTAACAGTTCGATATATTTGATAAATATATTGGTCAGTAATATTTTTTCCAATTTTCTATTGTGTAGTGACTGATGTACTGATCATGAGTCGGAGTAGATGATGCAATTTAAATAACCTTTGCTTCCGACATATCGTAGAGCAATGCCTGTTGCTCTGATTTCGGCTGGAAAAATCGATGTACCATCTGGTATGCGAACTTTTGTTTTGTTTTTCACCAACGAAAGCTGTATCAGCCTTTACCTCATCCTTTAATCCATCGGCGTAAATTATCGTATAGTTAATAAATTGAGTGAAGAGTTCCTGATAATGCTACAGTCTTCTCTTACTCTTATTTGTTTTAGATTTTTTAAATCCCTATCAAATGTTATCAGGTTGTTTAATAATTTTCTAACTTTCCTCTTCCGTGCTACTATTACAATGATTTTCTACGCAACAAAATCATTTCCAAGTTGATATTGCATAGATTTAAAGAGGTATAAGGGACAGTAGTTGACGGCTAATGTACTGAATTTAATGTACCTGACTCTTAGCCACGATGCAACAACCGAGCTGACAATAACTTATCTGAAGAGGAATTAGAACCTCCTCACAATGCAGGCTAATATATTTTAATTAACAATTGACATTAGCATAAGGATTTATATGAGTTGCTGATCTGGTAAAGAATTCAAAGCAATTATGTTCAAACTTTATATCAAGTTATGACAGTAAAACTTGTCGAAGTTATTGTTTCCAAAAAAGAACTTCACCGAACATGTAAGTATTATCCGGAAATGTGGAAATCAGTAGTATGTCCTAAGATCAATGTAAAATAAGATGGAGGTTATACTTATGCAAAATAAGCAATTAAAGAAATTTTTAAGTTGTAGACATCAAGACAATTTCAGATGAAGTAAAAAAGCAAACTATCTACGAAAATCAACCCTTTGGCAAAAATGTAACAGAAACATATTTGATGAAAACGGAGGGAAAAAACATAAATGTAGAGATCTTAAAGAGCGTAAATTATTGAATAAAAAACAACAACGATTTGCAGTTTATTTTGTTGATAAGGAAAAGTCAAATATCAGAAACTAACTTAACAAATCGGACGATGAAAGGTATGAAAAACAAATAGAGGGCATACATATAGGCATCAGACGAAAATATAGATGTAAATAAGAAAGCTTCATTACATGAACTGTTGGAAAATATTACAAGTAAAGAAAGTGCATTTATAGTTGGATATTTATCCGATCTGGATAGATATTTTAGAGAAATCACTGAGAATACTTGATACAATTTAACATTAGGCTAAAAGCTAAAACAAACAAAAGGCGTGTCGATCCTCACCATTATTTCGAATATAGGCGTAATGGCAACAAAATAATGTCCCATCCTTAGTTAATGTATTAAAAATATTACAGGAGACGAGAAAAATGTTGGTGGCAACAACAAAAAATCCTGCAAAAGTCATCCATGGATGATATTTTACTAGGCATGGAAAATATTGCCAAGTATTTATTTGAGTTTTGTTTAAAAAGCAGTGACAGGAATGATTGGTAATAGTGGCAATGAATTAAGCTAACTTTTAATAAAGATTAGAGACACAATTTATAGTTGACTAATAATGTCATTTGGCTTATTATGTATTATATGTCATGTTGCTTACACAAGAAAGATACAAAATATGAAAAAATATTGAATAGCCTATTTTAAAATGTTTTCTTTCTACGTTAGTGATCCACGTGTTTTAAGTTATGTTCACTGGCGATGACACTTTTGATACCATTTTTGTCGATATAGTTTTTACCATATTCTCTTCTTTTACTTTGTTATTTTTGCTTCAAAACTTCTTTTAGATTGTTTAACACCTGCTTGCATCATACGTGTCTTTGAAACTAGCTTCCAGTTGAAATGGTATTTGTAAACATTTATAATCATTAGGTGATTAAGGTTGACAAAAACTATGATTCCATTTGTGTTCCTGTGGTCTATAATGTATTTCCCATAATAACTGTTTGGAATGAGAAAGAAACTCCACATTAAATACACCAATTTATTTTTTAATTTCGAGCCCCATTTTTCATTCGAAAATATATATTGAAATTAAAGTTATAGCCATCGATGAATGGTATGTTCCACTTCGACAATAGTGTATCTGAAAGAAAGCGTAAAATCTGTATATTAATTGTGCTGCTATTTGGCCTGATAAATGCCAGTAATCTACTCCGCATCACGTTGTTGTCATATATACTGCTCAATATAATTTATTCTGAAAAGGACTCACATCACACTGTGCCATGTTTGCATTCAAGTATTCAAGTTAATTTCTCAACAGTGTTCAATGGTTTAATGTTTGTATAAAATATGTAAAAGTCGTCAACTGGTTGTTCAGTTTCACAGTTAACTAAATTACTGAACCGATTTGGTTGTAATGTCTATAAGTTTTTAATCTGCTGTTCACATATTTATATCCATATGTCACATTTTCATAATTTAATTAAATCATGAGCTATAACGCATTTACTCTTCCTTTTGCTTGTGACATATTACGATTCTCAGTTTCCTTTGTGTTGCTGTAATTGTGCTTACTTCGACATAGCCGTTCTATAGTTTTGTTCTTACATGTGAAAATTTGGTATAATTTGTAAAGTCATGGCGCAATTGTATTTGAATATGTCATTGTCTGGTTTTGGTGCAAATACTACAGGCTGTATTGAAAAATGTTCGATCAACTCTGTGTTTGTATGAGTAATCTTTTAAGCAACGTTTGGCATCACTTTTTCCATTTGTGCATTGGTTTTAACTTTGCTTCAGCAATAACTCACCTCCATTTAGCTCAAAAATGTATTCTTCGATAGTTCGAAAGTGGACTCCTGTGGTTCAATTTCAGACCGTTGGTCGCCTACGACTTTGATCATCTATTATATATTACATGTTTGGCAATACTTTAGGATTTGTTTTTCCTTTTATCATTTATTGTAGTTTATTAATTGGATCAAAACCACCACCTTGTTTACTACTTAATAAGCACCATATTAAGTCACGAGTATTTTATCTTAGTGTACTGATAACGGTTGGACGTCATACCTATCTGCCTTGTTTAGAGCAGCCATCATTAGCAGGTTTGCAGGACTCGGGCATTTGGTTTCGCTGTATGTGTGTCGAGAAATCTTTCATCTTGTTAGAAATAGTAAATGTACTTAGTACAGGTGCCGACCTCTAGAAATCTCTAGAAAATGTCGGATAGACACGTTACGAGTGTTTGGATTAGTCACGTCTATTTGAACGCTCATAACATACTTTACCCACTATGGAGGCGTTTCCAAAATGGTGGTGACAGCTGGATGAAACGACAGGTATTTTCAGTGATAAAAAGGTTACTTATTCGAATTCATTGCAATGTACTTAAATACCATATCTTGCATAAGAAAAGATTCGTAGCGACATGAAATAAACATTTTTAAAGCTACGAAGTAACAAGAAGTGATTCAAATATTTTAATTTATTAAGAGCTGATCTACATTATTGTACTTACTAAGATTGTTGCTATCCTCCATCTCTACCGCTCTGTCTGTTTTTCTCTTTGTCAGATATATCATCACAAGTCCTTAAACATCATCCCAAACCACTGGCTAAATATACACAGGAACTCTTTAATGGAATTCTGTTAGTGGCAATCAACGACGTTTATATCTATATATATTATTTAATTGTATCTCGCCCAATTCAAAGAATGCATTTGTGTGGTTGGATCTTATTTACTTGTATCTCACCCAATTTAAAATATGCATTTGTATGGTTGGATATTATTTACTTGAATCTCACCCAATTCAACAAATGCATTTGTGTGGTTGGGTATTATTTACTAGTATCTCACCCAATTCAAAAAACGAAAAGTACATTTTATGGCAAAATGAGAGAGAGAGAGAGAGAGAGAGAGAGACAGAGACAGAGACAGACAGACAGACAGAGAGAGAGACAGAGACAGACAGACGTATCAATAACATAAGTCATTGGTAACGTTATGTTATTGAAATCTGCTTCATGATAAATTAAATTAGTGGGTACAATTTTTATTGCTGGGTCTTCTTCAAGTTGGAAGCTTATTCTTTTTAATTGTTTCACAAAATTGTTTCCTAAGCATTCATATTTTACCCTCCCTCTTTTAAACTTCTTTGTAACTCATCTGACCTGCGCAGTATACAATAATTTATATTTATATTTCGTCACTATTGCTTTCCAGCAAATCTTATTATTGCACCGTGCAAAATTTATATTTATGTCAGAACTGTACTCAATTTTACAATGTCATCAGATTCAAAAGAAGACAAACCATTTCCGTCCTCCTTTGAAAATGGATTTCAAAAGCCAGAGCAAAAACGCTAAAAGTAACGAAAAGAGATGTGACCTTTGTCATGCTTCTTTTGGCTCTGTTATTTTAAATAAAAATTAGACTAGTAACACGTGAAGTGTAACCTAATTTCTCATGTGTTCACTTTTGTCCTGTCTTTTATAGTTGAATGCTACTTTATTTTGCTGCCATCGTTTTTGCCGCCGCCTGTACATTGGTTGCTATTTGCCATCTTTATTTCTTTCCCGTATATATCGAACAATCATTCCGGAGAGAGAGAGAGAGAGAGAGAGAGAGAGAGAGAGAGAGAGAGAGAGAGAGAGAGAGAGAGAGAGAGGTGGGGTTGATGTCCGGAAACGGATAGGCTATATATATATATATATATATATATATATATATATATATATATATATATATATATATATATATATATATATATATATATACAATACGTACACTGGGTACTAGAAACATTGGTATGCTAGGAGTTAGAAAAAAATCTACAACTACACAAAATTTGATTTAATTACTCAGGTGGCTTACACATTTTTGGTATATTTTCCGTCCATTAGTAAAACTGGACCTGATTTGAAATAAGTATGGCTTGGGCGTTTCGAGGCTGTCGACATACATGGGTTGGCTTATCGGATCTTTTCCTCCTTTCTCGCGACCAGAAACCCTCATCATGACGAGACGTGAAAACCTATTTTCATAAGTCATTATTTGGTGCCATTGCACCTCTAGTACACTCCTTCCGATTGTTTGATAGGGTTGAGTGCGTATTTGATCCATTCCCAGTCACCCAGGTCTTACATTCATGTCGATAGTCCCTCAATAGGGGCGCGACATGACGACCAAATTAAATAGCACACTATGTGTGCATAAACGCCAGTGGGGATGTGACACCATTCCTTACCCCACGGGAAAAATTAGATAACTTTCTTTTGAAAGATAAAACAGTGAATAATGACCTTTCGTGGCCGGTTCACTTTAATTTAACATTCATTCATTCAATATAGATCAAATTATTTGGAACTCGCAGGCGGCGAACTCTTCCATATTTACATACAGGTTTAGGTTTTGATATTACCAGCAATATTAGTTTAGTAAGTAAGTTCCTTTTCAGGAAATATTAATAATAATTTCAACACTTTGAGAAAATTGCGGTAAACTTAAAATGTTCAAGACAACGTTAGACCTATTAATACAATATGTACTTATTGACATAGATCACGAATTTTCACTTTACTGTCAGTCATTCAAGTGCCTGTTTCCCAAATCAATATAATATTTCATTATACCTTACTGATGAAAGTCGACTTTGTAGAAGAGAACTTTAGGTCTTAGTTTTGATGTACATATTGATGTACATTATTTGATGTACATGATTACTATCTCTGCATGGTCGTTGTCATATCACTAGCTTTAGACGTACATGTTTTAAAAATACAAATTCACCAATGAGGTTTTAATTATTTAGAATTTTTAAAATGTCAAAATTGCACTTTCAGAAAATAATATTCCAATATCGGCAATTTGAACATTTATTCAGTGTACCCAGTGCTATTTCATGTACATATTCAATTCATATTACACAGATGTTATTTAAAATTAGATGTCAACGAAGGCGATTCATTGGTTTCCTTAATAATGATCAATAATCATTTTCTGCACATATGTCTCCAAGTTAACTTGTACCTAGTCGATTGAGCCTTTGGACTTGGGGTTATTTTTAGAGCACGTTAACAAATGAGATATCACTAACTTTGTTTATTAAGCAGCCTTGCATTGTGCCATCTCCACTTGTAGCACTGATTCATACAACTACAGAATGGGACACCAAGGATATAATTTGGGTGTTATAGCAGACAAATTTCAATTGCAATCATTTAAACATTCTTTCAAAATAAAGCTGAAGAAACATATATATTTTATTGACTTTTGTCGATTTTAGAAACGTGTCTACTAAGTACAATATCATAAATTATAGTCATCAATAATGTATAAGAGTATGCAGTAAATATATATGTATATAAGCCTCAAGAGATTTTGTACGAACACTTGAAATGTTTATTTCGAATGCACATTCATAAAGTTAATTGTATTCATACATAATTAAAACGATCATATTTAACAATTCGAATATATGAATTTATTTTAGTGGCTTATACACCTGTCCAAAATACAAGAGTTGTGCCTAGTATATCTCGCAAATCACAATACTAGTGTGAGAAAGGTGATATTCGAGGTTCAAACGCAGCAAACTCGTGAACGTTTTTGCGAGTTCCTTGTCAAAGTGGCACACATGTATTCAGTAATACCATATTCACACAGTTTCAAAAACCCTTTTCAATGTCCTCAGTTTGACTTTAAAACCAATATGTGTCCGAGAGAGAAAGAGGAGAGAGAGAGAGAGAGAGAGAGAAAGATGCATGCATATACAGTTATTAACATTGCTCTGTGATGTAATCTAATAAAAAGATAATCTGTACCAACATTTTTCTAACCTACAAGTTACAGTATTTATGATATCCTTAATTATTAGCAACAGTCATAACAGTATTGTTGTTTTTCTTTCTCTTCTACTTCTTCTTCTTCTTCTTCTTCTTTCTATTGTTATTATTATTATTGTTATTGTTATTATTATTATCATCATCATCATCATCATTATTATTATTATTATTATTATTATTATCTAACTTTTAAAATTACTATTGATGTTGTTTTAAGTCCAACAATCTTATTACCTACAATTAATTGCCCTTTGGGGGCTCGCTAAAGACTTGAAACCCGTTTCACTTGAAGGAAACATGGGAGTGTCTGTAGAAGCCTTATAACTATATTCACTGTTGTATGCAGATATTACAATTACTTTGTTGGCGTTGATGACCAGTTATAAAATGCTCAATAGGCTGCATACATATTGCCTAAGGTGGAAATTGCCAGTTAATATGGGAAGAAAATAAAAACAAGATTGGTTGTATTTCGCAGAGGTGGCTATCTCAGAAGTTAGGAAAAGTGGTACTATGGCCATACAGAGGTATTGAATCATATGATTATTATTTAGGGTGCATATCTTCTTCGAAAACCTCTTGGTATATTTGCTAGAAAACTGTTTCCTTGCTGCCGGCGCTGAAGGTTATGCATATACTGAAGCAAAGGCTTTCAAACTATAGCAGATGACCCCTTAACTTGATTGCTCCGTCTATTTGACGCGAAGATAGCTCCCATTCATACTTCTAGGGCTGATGATCAGGGGTTTCGTGATGTCAATTTGTAGGAAGAATTAGTATGTAGTGTATAAGATATAATCATTGACTAAGAATTCTAAAAATGCCATAAGACAGATATCCTAAACAATGCTACGATTTACAGTCATGATCGGAGAAAATTGTAATTAACATTGTTAAAAGCTATTTACATTTAAATTTGGCAATGTTTGGTGTACTTAGAGCGTACACGATGAATCTACGTTACTTAGGTTGTTCAGGCAGATATGTGAAGAAAGTTTTAGACAAAGGCTGCAGTAGAAGATTAAGTCGATGAAACGACTGCGTTTCTATAAGTCATTGGGAATAGAATTTGATTTTCAAAGATATCTATAATTGTCGAGAGATAGCCATCTTTGTTATATAATTACTATGCTTAGAGTGAGAAGCTTGCCAATCAGAGGTAATATGGGAAGATTTGAAAGTATTTGCTATGAGAAAAGACTGTGCCATATATGTAGCATTAACATTGAAAATGAATTCCATTTTATTACTGAAGGTCCAATATAGGAAGAAATGCCAAGAAAGTATTTAGCCACCTTTTTATACTAAAATCCAGCTATAGACAAATTTAGATATTTTATACAAAATAATGGCTACAAATAATGATGGATAATTTAACAATGTTTATTACAATAACCTTAAAAAAATAGTACCTCGTTTTATCAACTACTTCTGCTACATAAGAGTCTAGATCAATATCACAAAACGTTTTCAAAAAATGCATTTGTGTGGTTGGAATTTATTTACTTGTATCTCACCCAATTCAAAAAATGCATTTGTGTGGTTGGGTATTATTTAATTGTATCTCACCCAATTCAAAGAATGCATTTGTGTGTTTGGATATTATTTACTTGCATCTCACTAAATTCAAAGAATGCATTTGTGTGGTTGGGAATTCTTTAATTGTGTCTCATCCAATTCAAAAAATGCAATAATGATTACTTTCATGTATATCACCTCCAATTAAAACGATGTTTTTTTGTTACGCACTATAACATCTTTTTTGCACCCCATGATATACGGATATGTATCATGGTCCAGTGGCCTGTATTACACATAAACATATTATTATTATTATTATTATTATTATTATTATTATTATTATTATAATTATTATTATACACCTGAAACCTGTTATTGGTTATTTTTATTTTCCCATCTATTGTCCCATTTCCAGTTGTGACCCAGGATCAGCAATCAAAAATGGACTCGTAAATAAGAAAAAACAATATGGTGTGCCCTGACTGATGGGTTAACAATGTACAATTTCCATTAAACACTTTCTATTACCACAAGATAAACACATAATAAAATCTACATATATGTATGTGTGCGAAGTAATATATTGTAGAAGAGTCAACCATATCTTATTTAATTTCTCTACATGATGGTTTGTTCCTTAACGTAACTGAATATACAAAATGAACTACTTTTTTATACTATTTGTAAGCAACACCAATCTATGTATGTTCCTATTAGTTATCCCACTTTGTGATAAACTGGCATTGAACATTCACTTTATACAATAAAAGGTTTGGCATTATAACAGTTGTATTATTATTATTATTATTATTATTATTATTATTATTATTATTGGTGCTGTTCTTACTGTACTGGTTTAAACATTTTAGATCATGATATTAATAGAGTATATGGTAAATTTTGTTTTGCCTAGACCTTCTGTACTGTTTAGTTGTGATTAAGCCATAATAAGCATTGAACAATATCAACACGGTTCATATGCGCTATATATAATCTATATGTTTAATTTCAAATTTACGTAATTTGTATCATGTATTTCTCTTGTGATAAAAAATGTATATTTTGTAGAAGGTGTGCACTGTCAGCCCATAAGCTTGACCCATAGAGGATCGTTGATTAAGGTGTCGGACCACGTTAGCCTCTTCTTAATTATATACCACTTGGTGTATACTCCTTTGCTTCGTATTGGATAATCCTTGACTATAGATTCTCTTCTTCCATTTCTGTAGCTCATCATGGATCATAGACCATTTCGTAGTCGAGGCAGCTTTCTTTCAGAGCTGGGAGTGCACTGCTCCCAAGCCATGCCTTCCATATTAAGGTGTTCCCACTATATGCTGTGGTAGTTTTTACTTTCTGCTGAATATACTACTCTGAAAACTGAGCTGTTTTTATCAGTTCTGATTTCAATGCCCACTGCACTCATTTTTGTTCTGTGAATGCTTCAACATCGCAAGAAAGATTGGTTTGGTAACCGTGTATTCTTCCACCACTGATGTCAGTGATAGCTGGATCATATCAGACTTTGTGTGGATTAGAATTCCTGTAAATTATTGTGGTATTCGAAACCATCAGCGCAGATACTTGCTGATAAATGCCTCTAATTTGTCGTTCTTAATTTGTATATGAACATTTACCCAACCAGACTAAACATTATTCCGTTTTGAAACATCCTAGCCTTGAATTTCCAGGCAGGTCGTGCTCGGTTAATCTTCTGAACCATTTTCCTCACTGATTCTTTAGCTGTTTGTGTCGTTCTACGTCAAACCATGCCACATCCCAAGGCACTTGGTAGGGTATGATATATGAGATCTCTTCACCTTGGATCTTCGTTACACACTGAAAGGTGACCCAACTGTTTCTTATCGCCATTCTCCTAGATTTCCTTGGCGTAAACTTCATGTGAGTCCATAATACAGTCTCCTCAAGTGCTGTCAACACCCATTTTGCCTGGACATGCGTATCAGTGACGACTGTCAAATCATCCACGACTCCGCTAATGGCTGATACTCTTATCAGTAACGTTGCGTTTGGATTAACTGCTGGAAACTCGCGGGTACGTTGTAATGGTCAGGAGCTAATTCAACCTACTTGTGGGGTATTGAACTACATGACTTAGCAAGATTCAACCATATGATTGTAAAATTACCATCTTAAATACTGGCTTCTCTGCTTAGTTTACTTATACCACTTGTGCAAATAGCAAATATTGTGATTCGTCATTCCTGTACCGATGTATTGTTATCTTTCTTGTTCATTATGTAATTGGTTAATCTCTTTGCAAAGACCGAAAATAATACAGTTCCTTCTACGCTCAGTAGCAATATCGTCCGGAACTGAATGTTATCATTGGAGTCCTTCTTCTTTGGTACAAATGGGTCCTCCTCATCCTACCAAACAACAAGGACCTTCTCTTCCTCCACTTTACCCACAGTAATCTCTACAAGCATCGAAGTAGCCTAGGGCACATTTTATAAACCATCTAATAGGTAATGCTTGATACTGAGGCCGAACCCGATTTAGTTGTCCGTGTGACATTGCACATTCAGTCAGAATATGTTTGTTTCAGGAAATCGTCTGATTCGACTCGAATGCATTCTATATATAGCCAAACTGCTTCTTTCCCACGAAGGATGTAGCAATTGTGTAAAGATGCGTGATAACGACCGCTAGATAGCTAGATAGCTAGCTAGAAGAACACACACACACACACACACACACACACACACACACACACACATATATATATATATATAACGTATACATATACTCTCCCTGTTATTCCTGTATTCCTGCTCCGTCTCCGAACTATCAAGTCCCTGCTCTATCGGACAACTTTCATTAAATGACAATATTAAATGACTAAATCGCTATATGTACCACTTTATAGATGTATATACAATTCCTGCATGTACGTTGCTGTAAACTTTATAACTTTTGCATCCGGCACTAAACCTTGTCTGCGTAAAGCTTATCAACGGTAGTTAAATTGCCATAAATTACCACGGTACCTCTCTATCGAAAATTTACCGCATGCTACTACGTGTTCGATTACTATTGCATAAAATTCACAGATCCTTACTCACTTCAATATTTTTTAACTATCAATAAAGCAAATATAATAGGTAGGTATCGTTAGCTCACGATAATCAGTATCGTCTTGACAAAGGAAATGTTTTCATATTTATTCATATAACCCTATAAATCTTGCACATATTAACATTTTGCATCTCAAATAATAAATTCTGCTAATGAATTAATAACTGTAGAATTAAAAGATAAATTACATAGCAACGCTAGCATCAACACATTTCCATGAAATTAAATAAACAATACATAATATGGAACCTAATCTTATAAACAAGTTGCATTCAATAAAACAACACAAAAAAGAATACGAAATTAAAATTGTGTATCTTAATGCTGTAAACTTTATAACTTTTGCATCCGGCACTGAACCTTGTCTTTTCGCAAGACATACACCTGGTTCCGCCATTGTTTAACGGGGAAAGCACTATTATTTCTTAGGCTTCCCTCGGAACCAAACTTCGCTTGCTCAGGAATTTTCTAACAATAGAGAATTGCGACCCTTTGAAATGCTCATTAGTTAAAAGAAGTACGCCTTAATTTCACTCTGCCGATCATAAGCAGTGGTTTCCCAAAATGTTCCTAAGACAAACATTTGTTTCGTCAGTCAGAATCTCTGAACTACGTTATATAATTTTTTCCTTTGAAAATGACTACTTGACACGCATTGGAAGTTCCGCTGTTTCTATCTCAGCCACCGTTTTATAATATCCCGTCAATTTCATTGAACTAGAACACTGACCCCTTGAAGTTTTAACACTGACATGGAAGAAGTTGTAGAATAAAGGTCGAAATGACCCTTCCCCAATGTCCCCCTGGTCTAAATGTGATAAAATCGCTATGCTCGCCACATGTAACTTTTAGGTTCACGCTTATTCGAAATTATATACTTTCAAAACTGGTTTTGTCTTTGTCCAAAATTGGGTTCATTTCTGCTTGACCTTATTGTATCTGTTGTATTTTTTATATTTAATTCATTTATGTAAACACCTAATAATAACTTCATTATTTATTATCCGGATTATTTTTCTGGTAAACAAGGATTATACATGTTGATCAGGATCAGGGTTTGGAGATTCCTAAGTGAAATTTGTAGGCTATTGTGTTGAAAATGATCAAGGCAATTATATCATTAACGAAGGTTATTTTCATTAGGAAATGGTTGTTTTAGGAAAATGCTAATTGTGACCTGATGTCAAGCAGAGAACTATATTATCTTGTGACTGTGAGGATTTTATCAGTCGTGCTCTAACGTCTAGCACTTTAAGTTGTATTATGTTTTGACCAGTATGGGCTGAATATTATTTTCTTGATATTACTGAATTAAAGTGATTATTTTCTCTGGAAATACAAAAGTCTTCCATAAAGACATTTATTGGAATTGATTCGGAATTGAACCCTGGAATAATATTTATATGATTCAACAAGAGACTGTTTACACGTCAGTACTTCGCAGTCTATAACAAGACATCATCACCTTCAATTCTGGATCTCTTCGGGAATCGAACTCAGTTTTGCTTTTGACTTTTTATTACTGGGACGTGTGTCTTTAATTCTTGGACTTTTTTTGGGGGGGGGTTATTCTCATTACCGTAACTTCTTGTTCACTTGTATTCGAGGGAAACAAATTATTTGCTAAATTTTACCAAGCCTGTTGTCTTCACTCTTTTCTGTTACGTTTTTAAGAGTATATAATTATAACATTGATAAAAGAAAGTTTCCTTTTTCACCGAAATTATAAAACATCTGAAGTTGAATATGTTAAGAGGCAAGGTCAAAATGTTTTCATCTGGTAAGACAGTGTTATATTAACACATTTCACCGATATGTTTAAGACTGAAAGCCTTATGGATGCATTGTCATGCCAAAACAAGATGATGACATGTATTTATATGAGCATGTTATTGCTTTGCACAATAAAAATGTTGCCAATTTACATTCTTTTAATGTATTTTAGGGTCTTATCTAATTCTCACCAACATTCAGTTCAAGATCTTGTAATTTACTTATTAATCAAAGAATGTTGAGAGAACAGCTGATTGGTTTAATAAAATATTGGGTTTGCAGTACGGCCTGAATGGAACGTCATAGCAACATTATGACGTCTAGTAACATATTATGTGGTATAATTTGACCTATAGTAAATGAAAATTATACTTCTACTATACGACCACCATAGCAGCCCATCATATCCATCAAGGGTAACAGTGAAATAATTCTTAACACGTCTAATTGGCCATGAATAAAAACGATGCCGATCTGACATGCAATATGGCAACGACAGTCTTCCTAGATATCTAGTTGGCTCTGAATGAAATTGGTTCTGATCAGACATCCAAATGGATGGTGATGTTAACATTGGGGTTTCACCAAAAATATTCATTATATGTCTGGTTAGTCCCAAATTAAATTGGTAATGAACTGAACTATATGAGAGCAACAATGGCCACCACAGTGGACAGCTGAAAAACTTCTTATCAGAAATTGCATAGAATGCAATGAGGTTATCACAGTTAGACATCTTAGGAAATCTAGTTGGTCAGTACTAAAAATGGTACCCCGCAGCCGCTCAATACGACCAACAAGTTGGTTGTCTAAGAATGACACACATATTCAAAATCTTGTTGTCTCTACTGCTCCATAATAGATGGTTCACTGGCATGGGGCTTTCAGAACCTCTATGGTGATTGAAATGCTCTCTTGGAGTTATAAATAGACAGTTTGATTACTGTTTTAATGATAAGTAGGTATATATATATATATATATATATATATATATATATATATATATATATATATATATATATATATGGGTGGGTTAATACACTTCTTATAGTTATGAATCTGGGCATATTCCTCAGCTAGACATATACAATTATGAACATATAAACTGTATGAGAGACAGACTGATAGACAAAGACATTGACATAGAGACAGAGAATGATAATGAGAAAAGTGGGTAATAATTGTAATTGGTCATATACTGTTTATTGAAGGACAATTTTAACTGGGAAGGACATGTCAACCTTTCAGAACATGTACGCAACACCTTTGCCTTATAATTATATTTATAATTTGGAAATACGTTCAAATAAAGATGATGTGTGAATATGCATGCAATTTAAAAAAATGCAATTTAAAAAAATTGAGAATTTAGTTGCAATGGTTTGCTCAGTAAAATGCATTTCATCTATTGATCAACACAATTTACATCATAATTTATAACAGTTATTCAAATATCACAGAATAATTAGAGCAGAAACAATCGTATCCGGAAAGATGGCCGCTATCGCTTAACCGGCTTGACACAGCTCCTCCGTTTATGTGCTTTTGTTCATGATATATGTACTTGTTATCTATCTTCGTCTACATTAGTGTGTTTCATCATGCATTAGCTGTTCAGTTCGTATGTTTCTTTATCTCCTTGTTTAAAAAACGGGAACAATTATAATTTTTTCTCAGTAGTCTTGTTCCACTGTTAAGACGTCCTTTGTTGTTTTAAGAAACCGCCATCACGTGATCGCCAGTTAACCCGCTTACGCTATGATGATCCTCATTAATTGTTTTAAATGACCATACATTGACTCTTCATACTACATTGTGCTCAGACTGAACGAAATGGAATTACATTCGTCATTACTTAAATGTAAACGGAAGCTAATAAAGAAGCGTTGTTTCAAAACTGGCCAGCGTAGAACAGGAATAATAATTAGTTATTTCCCTTTTGCACTGTCTAGATAAACAATTTAAAATTTCGGCCTATAATTTTGATAACCTGGTGACAATCCATCTTAAATCATCAACCGTTGTGTCAACTGTCCCAGAGATACCATTGCTTATTGCATTAATCAACGCCCAATCAGTAGGACCACCGGAAAAGCCAACATAAATAGTTAATATTATCAACGACCAGATTAATGACGTCTTCTTCCTGACAGAAACATGGCTAAAAACATCAAACGATGAGCCCAAGTGTGCGGATTTAACACCGCTTACTCCGTCAAGTCGTTTCCCCGCCACTCTCGCGGAGGGAGAATTGCTGTTATTACAAAGAATTCCATGATAAAATGTCTTAAGTACAACACAACCTTCAATTTCTGCCACACATCGTTTGAACGAGTCCAAACAACACTCACACTAAAACAAAGGTCAGTCCATTTTTTCTGTCTCTACCAACCTCCCCTTACTAGAGAAAAACAAGCTGACTGCAGCTCTCTTTGTTGGAGCAGTTTCCAAATCTTCTAGAGTATGAAAATTCGATAGGTGGCAATCGAATTATTCTTGGCGATTTCAACTTTCACTTTGACTGTCCTGGAAACCCATACGCGTCACAACTCCTAGATTACATTCATGTTTTCAACCTTAAACAGTCAGATAACCAACCTATCCATAAACGTTTAGATTGGATTCTTCATAAACCTGATGATAATATTCTGCAATCCACTCTTGTATCCCAGGAACTTACATTAGATCACCTCTGCATTATATGCCATCTCGACGTTTCAGTCCTTAACCCTCCACCTTTATTTACTACTAAGAGAAACCTCCGTATGATAAATAGAACCAAAGTAATGCAGGACATCCAAGACAACCTAACAACTTGCTTACCTCCTACAGCAGGACAACTCGATAAATGCCTGCGTTCATTGCTTGAAAAACATGCACCAGCCATCAAATGCAGAGTATCAATAACGAAGTGTTCTCCGTGGTATATCAGTCTTAGCGAAAAGCTTTTCATTGCTAAAAGACATCGCCGTAAAGCAGAGAGGCTTTGGCTTTCCACCAGACTCACTAATCATCAACAAATCTATGAAGCCGCAAGGAAAGACGTCACAAACATAGTCCATTTAGCCAAATTATCCCACTCCAGTACATAAGATCACGGAGAGTTCAAGCTGCAAAGAGCTCTTTGAGACAACTAACAATCTAATGTCAAGGAACAAATGTACACCACCTCCAATTACATTTTCTCCAGTACACCTTCCAGACATATTTGCAAACTTCGTCCGTGACAAGCCATTCGAGATACGCTTGACAACACAATTTAAATTGAATCATAGTCACCACCCAGTTATGATACAGAATTTCAGCGACAACCATTAGGGGCATTTGAACCCGTCGCTGTATAATTTAGTACGGAAAAATTGTGATGAAGAGTGTACCAGAGTCATGTGAACTTGATCCAATTCCAACATCACTCTTGACTGAGTGCTTAGACACAATATTGCCTTCACTAACATGTTATTAATATATCTCTCTCATCCAGGGAATTTCCATCATTTGTTGAAATTACAATCTTAAAGCCTCTACTGAAAAAAACAACACTTGACCATAACGAATTAAAGAACTTCCGCCCAGTTTCTAATCTCCCGTTCATATACAAAATCTTAGAAAAAGTTGTTCTAACCCAATGTATCTCATTTGAATTCAATCAGTTTTTTTAACAATGTACTTTCTGCATCACCCTTGCCACATTACTGAAACTACTCTTCTGAAAGTTTTTTTATGCCATTCTCTCTGCTTTGGATAGCGGAAAGATTACAGTTCTCACCCTCCTTGATTTGTCTGCAGCATTGGACACAATACACCATGATATATTACTTCACCGTGTCCATCATATATTTGTATACAGAATTACAGCCTTACGGTGGTTCAAGTCCTACTTAGTCAACAGGACACAAATTGTATCCGTAAATGGAATCAACCCCAACCCAGTTGATCTATGTTGTGGTGATCTACATAGGGTCTGTTGTTGGACCTGTTCCCTTCATTATATACACTCAGCCGTTTTCAGATCACCACCCAGTATCTCAACAATTGTAAGCTGATGACACCCAAATATACAAGTCTAGCCATCAACTGAAGTTGATGCTACCATCCAAGGAGTAGAGAAATGCATTTCTGATGTGAAATCATGGATGACATGTAACAAGCTGTAGATGAACAATGATAAAACTGAGACCATTCTGATCACAACACAAAGACGTTTTCATTCACTTCCTGTACCTCAAAGAATAAATATCAGCAACACCAACATTAAATTTACACAATCACTTTGAAACCTACGTGTTAATCTGGACAGTAGTCTCACATTGCACCAACATGTCATGAACATATGCAAGGCTGCATATCTTGAGCTGAGACGCATCCGCTCCATTTGCAAATATCTTTCAGTTGATGCCACTAAAACATTTGTGTGTTCATTAGTACTTTTAAGACAGGATTATTGTAACTCAATTCCGTCTGGTTCGTCTCAATATCTACTCCAGAAACTTCAAAACTTTCAAACCACAGCTGCTCAGATCATCTTTAGAGTACCACGATCAGAGCAAACCTCCACATTGCTCTGTACACTACACTGGCTATCCATTCGATCCAGAATCAAACACAAACTTTGTTCTCTGTGGTACGTTTCACTGACGAACTCCAGTCCAACACACCTATCTGGCCTCACCCATGTGTACACACCAGCAAGATACTTTCGCTCCTCGTCTGACAATTGTATTCTCATTGTTCCCACTATGAAAACGAAGTCATTTGGACAACGTTCTTTTGCATACTAGGGCCCACCAATGTAGAACGAATTGCCCATTGAAATTAGACACAAAAACACAGTGATTCCTTTCAAGCGTGCACTTAAAACTCACCTTTCTTGACTGCGAGAATAAACTTAAAGATCTAATAATGTTTCGTACATAAATATTTTCAGCATTTTTATGTTTTCCAATTGTATGTTTTGTTTGTTGTTTTTGTCTTCTTTTTTTTCTTCTTTTTTCTGTAGTATTGATACATGTTGTAAAGAGCTTAGAGCTTCTAAAAATTCGGCGCTATACAAAGTCCTCATTATTATTATTATTATTATTATTATTATTATTATTTAACTGTGTGTTCAGTCTCCGAAGAGTTACGTTAATAGTCATGGTGTAGGTTTGGTTGAACGTGTTCGGTAGAAAACACTCAATAAGAATGTAAATGCATTATGTTTTACTGTTGAATTGTAGTATTGTTTTTCTTATTACAGATTTAACACAGGACTGGCTTTTCAAGTTTTATAGAATGGATCACGAATCACTGAATTGGTTCCGATTTACAAAATGTTTAGCAGATTTGGGAAATACAGTGCTCCGACGGTATCTGTATTTCCATGCAAGTACATGCAGTTTGAGTGGTTACCATGATATTTGGCAGCAAAATGTCAGTGACCACTGCCAGTCAGATGATCTGAATGTCTTGTGGACTTCGTTTAATCAACACTCTTTGGCGCTAGGTGTAACAAATCAGCAGATTATTCAGCCATTACTTACCAAGTGGAAAGGTAGTATTACGGGCTCACCTATGGAAATAAGAGAACAGCTGTCTGCTTTGGAAATCTGGGAAAAGGATTTACGAGACACAATAGGTACAAATGCTATCCAGCAGAACACGCTGAACAAGATGTCCAGTGAAATGCAAAACCTTGTGACAGAACATTGTTTATTGCTTACTGCTGTAAAGACATGGACCAAAGATTTTATCAATGTGTGTCATATGAATCAGTCGGATCTGCTGCATTTGATTGAGCAACATAATGAACGGACAACTAGTATTTTGTCAACTTTCTTGCAGAAACTTGATGTCAAACAAGGATCAGATGACTTAAAAGATGCCTTGCAAACATGTCAGCAAGATGATGGAAATTCTTCTAGCGAATTGAAAACAAACATACATACCTGTTTCATCTCTTGGAAATTAAATATAGACAAACTTATTGATTCATGGGTAACAAATATTCCAAACTGTTTTAATCAGAAAATTTTGCAAAATCTATTAACATGCATGAGGAATGATCTCCCAGGAGTTCACAACACATGTCAAGTAAATGTTAATGACATTTGTAGCACATGGCACACGGACTTACAGAACGAGTTGGCAGAATTGAACCATCAGTTACAGCAGGTTGGTCAATCAACAGGGGATCAACTGGATCTCGCTAGGAAATTGCATGAAAAACTCAAAACCTTTCCATCAGTATCTGAACGTCAAATTAAAGCCTTCTTTGATTCAAAGGAAACCTATTTGAAGAAACTTTTAAAGCGCCTTATTTTAACAAAAACACAGTGGTCATTGATGTTTCCATCTCAAGGTAGCATTAACCTTGAAACATTTGACATAACATTGTCAACTACTATACTCAGAAACATATGCTCTGTTTATCCACCCGAGTTGGGATGGAGTGGTAAAATATTGGATACAGATCATTCTGTTGGGGCAGACTTGATGAGACTAAAACAGTACAGAAATGACTATGTTGGTCACATATCACATCTTGCTTTGTCACACTCGGACTTTGAAGAGATTTGGGGAATATTGGAAACTATTTTGCACAGACTTTCCCTGCCCTTAGGGAATGAATTCGGGCAAGAAATTCAACAGAAATTAATCGAATTAAGAACTTGTTCTTTTGATGATCATGCAGAAATGACACTTCAACTTGAGCTTCTCAACTGGTATAAGAATGATCTAGGCCGGATGCCAGAAAAACTAGAAAACGTCTATAAGGTACTGGAAGAAAAACTTCACAATAGGTCAAATCAAAATGCTGTCGTCCTGTCAGAGCTACAGCATTTGACGACTCAAATTGGAAATATGAATGAAGGTAATATCTGTCACTGAATTCTCCTGATATTGTTTATAATTTAATATTTTAATATATTAAACAGTTGTTTCATAGGGTTTTTAAATGCAGTTTGTTACTATGCTACAGTTCACAATGGAAAGGGTTTTGAGATAACACACTATTCTGCGTTTATAAAAAGTGTATTCATTGGGTGCATTACGTACATTGTTATAAAAAGGAAAAGGTATATTCAGAATTATTATTATTTAGCCGTAATATACTACTTAAATGGCTGAAATGTTTTTGTTATAAATTATTTTTAACTGTTAATATGAAGAATTCTTATTTAATACAAAAATGCGACTTTTAATTTAGAAAGAAAATATAAATTAATACTTTAGAAGCAGTACCATTATAGATGATACTGTGAATCAGGCCATCTAAAAGAAAACCAAGAAAGCTTTTTTCAAGCACTAGAAGATAAAGTTTCAAAGTTTGACAAATCAAAGTGATTCTCTCTTGTCAGAGGTGCAGCATTTGAATACGCAAATTGACAATAGTGGGGAAGGTAATATCTCTAATGAACCCATTTCACAAAATGTATGTAGGAAAAGTTGCCATTCCTGATATTAAATCACTAAAAGTCAAAACGAGGTTATCACAGCTGGGTGAGGGTTGTTGATAGTGACTGTCATTGGATATAGTTACCCAAGTTTGAAAGAAATCGTTTCGTTTCCTATTTATCTTAATCTTTCCATCCTTAATTTTACCAAGAAATGTTGCTTTTTATTTGGCATAGGCTTGTTACGTGCTTTAGAAACGGAAAACTCAATTTCTAAGCACCCATAACTATTATCATTAATACAAATATTTTTGCATCTATATATGATTCAGATCCAGACTCAAAAACATTAATATACCCATTTTCTCGACCTCATCTGGTGCACTAAACTCTGATGGAGCAACAAGCTTAGATGGATTGGTATATGTTACGACTAGGTTAACAATATATGTGGTGACCTGCGACAGGATAATGTTGATGATAATATAAAAACAATTAAACAAAGCAAGAAAAGAATTATATGTTTTAAAAAAATATGTGATTTAGAACAAAGTGTTTATGAAAACAAATTCATTTTAAATCAAATTGAATATTTACTAAGGCATTTAGGCCACCCATCCCTATATGCATGTTTCCTACTGCACTGATTTTAAAATTAGGGTATTTAAGTATTTTTTTAAAATGCATATTTATAATGATTGGTATATAAAATATACTAAAGCGCTTCAAGTACTGGGCAATCTCAACTCAGTTATATGCATAAATCAATTTGGGGAATTTGTCTATATATTTGTTGTTTGTTTGTTTTGGGGTTTTTTTACCTTTGTGGGAAATGTGCTAGGTTCTGCAACAAAACATGGGGACATTTGCCTGACCGGAAACATTTTGTTGGCCTTGGAATCTTGCATTTTGGCATCAGAATGATGGAAGTGAGAAGTACAAAAAGGAGTTTGAAAACAACATGAAGCCAACAACAGGATAAATAGAGCATTTAAGTTAATATTGTTCCCACAAAGAAGTATCTAGATGGTATTAAATTGTTGTATGGGAAACGTTTCCCACGGAAGATTTATGGAAATGTGGAAATCTAAATGCATGTGTTAAGATGACTCATTGCTACATGTGTACATCCGTTTTTTCATTTACTTGCCAACTATGACTAAGTATACGGTTTGAGTATACTTAGAGCAAAGAAAATACAATTGAATAATTGCAGTGGTGTACACGATGCCAATCGTGTTGTGCTTGAATGTATTGCGTGCATAGGAGGCCATTACCTAGATGCAAATGAAACCGGGAAGGATTTTACAATTGCACCAATTTGTTCATTCGTAGCCAGACTAAGGCTGGTTAGCACATTTTTCATCAGAAAGAGAGTGCAAGTTCCCGTAGAATATTTGTTGTTATTGTTATTGTTATTGTTGTAGAGTTTAACACCATTTTTCAGCACACGATAGGCTATATATGTAGGCCAGTATTATTGGTGGAGGAAAAACCTGGGAAAACCCCCAGACAGAAGCACTGACCCACGAGAAGCTAGCTACTGGCAAGCTTTCTCACATACACACATTTGCCGAATCTGAGATTCGAACCCACGCAGACAGGTGAGATGGCAGTGATCCGTAACGGGCTTGGCTGGAATATATGAAATGAAGATGCAGTGAATGAAAACCTTGTTCAATCAAACTTAAATTAGAGATTCACAGTATTACTGGTATACTGATTTACCATAGTATTTTTCCTGTGGTATGTATCACGGTACATTTACACTGCAACGGTATTTAGGTAATTTAGGGCAGTAAAGAATACAAGGAAATTTATTATGACTTAAATTATTAAAACGTGTTTTCATTCTTAATGACAAAATTGTTCAGCAGCCTTTTTATTTGAACACTAAACCGCTCGACCAGTCCGTTACATTCGGGGTGGTACGGTGTTGTCGTGAGGTGTTTAATCGACATCAGTCGGTTTACCTCTGCCGTCATGCGACTCAAGAATTGTGTTCTTTGATCGGTCAGGATGTCGTTGGGCACTCCGACTCTTCACCAAATCCCAAACAGCGCTTCAGCGACAGTTTCCGAATCAATATTATGGAACGCGACGGCCTCCGGATAGCGTGTAGTGTAATCTACAACCGTTAGAATATAGCGATTTCCATGCGATGACGCGGGTTTTATCAGCCTGATTACGTCCATTACGACGCGTCGAAGGGTCCATCGATAAGAGGTGTACTCCCCCAAGGGGAGGGGTCGATGATCCGTTTTCGGTGCCATTCTCTCACACTTGTCACAGGAGAGACAGAATCGCTTGACATCTCCCTGGACCCCTGGCCAGTAAAATTCTTTGACAAGACGGTCACGCGTCTTAGCAATTCCCATGTGTTCTCCCATGAGACTCTCGTGCGCGAGTTTTAACACTTCGCCACGCTTCTCTTTTGGCATGAGAACTTGCTTAAGGAGTTCGCTACTTTTTCTGGCGTTGCGATACAACAAGTTAGTTTCGACTGTCGATTCTTGGACCTGGTTTGCACAGCACTCACCGACATTGATGTGCAGGTTTTGGAGATCGGTTATAGCAACACATAACGACATCCCAATATGATGTCATGTGACGATCCAGCCAAGCATGCAGCTTCAAGTTTCCACTTTGCATACGGTGAATTGAGATCAATGACAGCCACCGGCAACGAGTCACGCGTGCTGTTCGCGTACTGGACTTCAATTACCTCCCGTGTGTAGTCCTCAGGCTTGACGTATTTCTTGTCAACAAAGGCTGGAACGCTACACCCAGTGTCGTACAAGATGGTGGCACCTTCTCCGTTGACAGTTACGGATGCAAGGTTTGCTGCATTACAGCTTGCCTTTGGCTTGCACTCCTTTCTAGCAACGGCATTCACCTGGGTTTTCCTGCCCATGAGACAGTCCTTGGCAAAGTGCCATGAGCGTTTGCAGTTAAAACATGTCGACGGCCTTCGCCGACCTGCAAGTCCGGATTTCGTGGGTGAGGCCTGTCCGGGTCTATAGGTGGCATCCTTACCTGAGGATCCTCTTCCGACCTTCCAGTCGCCCTGACGATTACCGACAGCACACTCTCTCTCTCCCCTACATGGCGCGGGTCCGTGTCGGTCCGCACTCCCAGAACCACCACTCTTCCAGTGTGCCTGCTCGTACCTCTCTGCCATGCTAGAGATTTCTTCGAGCGTCCGGTGTTCTCTCTCTGCTAGAAAGATTGCCAACTTGTGACGGTACGTACTCAGGATATGCTACTTAAGTATGACCTCGCGTAGCCCGTCGTACGATCGTTCTATGTCGGCCATCTTCATCCACTTCTCATATAAC
Organism: Unio pictorum; assembly: GCA_030141615.1. Lineage (NCBI taxonomy): Eukaryota > Metazoa > Mollusca > Bivalvia > Unionida > Unionidae > Unio > Unio pictorum. Next base: position 19,892,882 of record JARLTB010000001.1, read on the forward strand.
CCTTTCACTCGGGTGTGGAATTGCGAGTGGGACTCCGTTGTCTTTTTCGTCCAGTCCCGAAAATGTTTACGGTATGTTTCGGCAGTCAGCCAATAATGGCAATGAAGGGCCTTCTTGAGAGCATCGTAGTCATCAGCCTCGTCGGCAGCTAAGTTGTGATAAACTTCACAAGCTGCACCATGCAAAAAGGCTGAGACGTTGATCGCCCAATGTTGAGATAAACTTTTGTGAGCAGCCGCGAGTTTCTCAAATTGCACGAGGAAATCGTCAATGGACTCTTTGTCATTGAATCGCTGCATACTTATCTGTACCATTCGGTGGTCGATGAGTGGCCGTACGCTAATACAGGGATCGTACTGGAGTCGTCCCTATCGTTAGCCTTAGCTTCTACCCTTACCTTTTCCATTTCGAGAGCGTGAGCGAACTCTCGTTCCTTTATAGCTGCGGATATCCGGGCCAGCTCTAGCTCTTTCTGAGTTTCCCTTTCAGCAGATATCCTGGCCAGCACTAGTTCTTTCTAGTTTCTCTTTCGGCGGATATCCGGGCCAGCTCTAGTTCTTTCTTTGTTTCTTTTTCGACGACCTTTCCTGCTTTCCACTCTTTAATGTGTTCTTCTATAAACGGTGCCAGGCGATCTCCCTCGTAGCCGAAATCTTCCGCGCCCATGGCACGGTACTCCTTAACCATCTGTCTCTCAGTAGCCATGTTATTATTGTACTAACAATAAGTGATACCTTGTCTCAGCTTACAAAACAATTGACAGATGTTAAGGTTTCTAACCAAAAACGCACCTGTCGACCCCTAACCTCGTTCATGTAAGATATTTGCTCGATATTTCCTTCACAATTACTGCAAGTAATAAAACATCTACCAAACATGCAAATTTCAATATATAACATATACAAGATGAAAAATCAACAAATTCAAATACACAGGATGGAAAATCGCACACTGTTCACTACTACTTCCTAACAAATAACTTTAGATTCTAAAGAAAATATTTGTCTTATTCATATCCCGGACTAGCCCCCTGTAAAGGTTAGGTTCCTTCCCTTTTTGGGGTGGGGTGCTCCCAATTTATTTAATTTAAATTACATTATTTATTTAAATTAATACAGAAGACCCACCCTGGCTCTTTTTTGTCAGAACTTTAAGTAGTGATAGATGCAAAACTCTGAACCCCCAGTCAGTGGTGCCCACAGTTAAATTAATGAATACACAAATTGTGAAATTTAAATAACAACAATTTTATATAATTCAAACACTAATCTCTCAAATACAATTGAGCTAAAATCATATCACTCAACTAAGTGACGGCCTAGTTCATCCTTTGAATTAGTGTGTGAAATTTTCACTTCTGTCCGGAGTCCTACTCATTTGTATGTTTCTTCTTTTTTCCTTTGTCTTCCTCCGTTCTCCCTTCAAATTCTCCCTCTGTCCTTCCTTCTCTCTTTTGTCTCCCAGAGACTCGGACCAACTGCTGGGGTAATTCTCTTTGATTCCCTGAAACTTCTTCTCTTTTGTCTCCCAGAGACTCGGACCACATCACTGAGTACTTCTTTCTTTCTGGTCCCTAAAAGCTTCTGTTTTGAAGCTCCAAATTATTCCCAGAATAATAATCCAGCCAATACGAATGGTCTCGGAATAGTTTATTTGCATCCCGTCCCGCAAAATAATTGTAATACTAACGTTTTGGTTCTCAAGATGATATATTCAAACATAGGATTATAATGCTTGGCACGCCTAGTTCAATTCAGATTGGAGGATGGTTCATAATGATCCGACATCGCCTCTCCCAACCGCCTGTCCAGGATGTTTACGATACAATATGACGATCCCTCGTTCCAAACAAGAAATCGCCACTTATATGTGAACAATGTTACGTGAGAGACTTTGGCAAAGGTAAACCGAGCGTCTCTAGGTTATGGCTATGTCAATTAACTGGCTGGACACCTCAGACATTTTGCCGGCGAGATATTATAGCCTCAGGGTCTAACATACCCATGCTGTAATCTGTTTTCTTCTACACCGTGACAATAACAAATGATTGACTCTTTGAAGTATTTCTGGCAGTCCAAGATTGCACACGTCTGTCGTTCTAATATATTAAAGTTCATAAGTAAATAAAATATGCAAAACATTTCGAACATGAGTTCATTATAATGATTATCTTGATTAATCAATGCAAAGCATGTATATATATATATATATATATATATATATATATATATATATATATATATATAACTAATAGTCTTTCGTACCAATGCATTTATTTAAAGGTATGAATATATGTAACAATGCTTATTCAACAGTCCTCTTAGCTTATTTACTTCAATATTCATTGTATGGTTACTGTCCTCTGTGCGCTTCTGTAGTACCAGTGTGACAGTGATCGTAAACTTTTTTCATTTGGGAAGCTTAAAGCTCCTCTAGAGAAATCCACTAGTGTATGATGGCGGAAAACTAAAAACGTTCATTGGTCCTGATCATGTCTGCAGGTAAAAGTTGCTGCTCATCCAACTTGCTGTAACTCTCAGCAAATAAATAAACACCTACAGATTCCTTCCCAATGTGGAACATTGGCGGTTCAGTCACATCATCACATCTGACAACAATGTAGCAAAAGCCAGCATTGTTTAGCACATGTTTTAACATTTGATGGAACTTCTGGGTTGGCATACATAATATGTTCAGGCATTTAGTGTCCATGTAAATAACGTGTGGAAACGTCATCTTCTAATGTATTATTGTAAATTTTTAAACACTGATGTTTGCATGCAAAAATACTTCCTTATATTTAATGTGTTAACATGCCATGTGGGGAAACTAATTTATCAACATGTACTATAATGCCATATATATAAGCCAACAACTCAATGAAAACTAAACACATGAATTTTGTGTGTTTCAATATCAGCGTTGAGTCATTCAAGCTTTCTAGTGTGTGTAACTTGTATCAGGAATTCTACTTTGCCACACAACATGAGTTTACCCATGTACTGTTGATATGCTTTAGGCTTATTTGTATTATCGTATGTAGCATGCATATGATTATTCACCTGAAACATTGGTGGTAGTGTTTACTTTAATATATGTTTGATGTGCGGTATAAGCTGATGTTGGAAAATAACTCGACCCATGATGTGCGTTAAACGCTGGTGTTGGTATATACCTCATTTGGCAATTATGTGCGTTGAACGTTGGACTATAACTCGACCCTTTTAACGACTTGTATGGCGAAATATGAAAACAAACTTCCAAGGATCTGGAAAGCATCTATCCAGAACCTCTGCTGAAGTATTGTTTAAACTTCTTGAGGGTCTTTGAATAACTTTTGTCAGCCTCATTCTTAATGGTTTTTGTTTCTGTTTTTGGATTGCACGGGTACTTTTATGAACACATGGCTGTAACGTTATAGATCATGTAGGGCCTCCTTTGGTTAAATCACTTTGCATTGTAAATTCCACCTTGTGAACAACTCACCTTGAATATTGACAGCATAACCATTCGACTTGCGTGGTGCAATGCTGATATACTCATCAGACACTTACCTGATAGCAGCTGGCGTGTACACAGGGATGATTGTCCTGTAATCTGGAAGATCATGAGACCTGTTGTGCAACTTGAATTGTAGAACATGACATTCACAATACAGTCCTACCCGTTTATCTCGACATCCTTGGGCCCGAGGAAATATTGTACGACATAGGCGGATGTCGAGATAAGTGTTGGGGGGGGGGGGGGGGCTGAAAAAAAATTAAAATTCGTCAGCAAAGGGAGACCTGTCGTCAGTGAATAGCATTTAGACTTTGAGAAAGAAAAAAAAAGGTAATTTTGAGTTCATGAAGACAATCAGTGTGAAATATACTTGTATATTGACAGATTACATTTTGGTTACCTTTGTGTAATAAAATCCAAATTAAAATATTGCATTGATCACATCCTGATTCGAACAACATTACGATATTCAACGTCGGCATTAGCACGTGGTTGAGAAGTTGTCAGTTACATGCTTCATGTACATGTACTTAAATTGGCCTCGATTTTGGTCAGTCTGTACCCATCTTATTGAGGCTACCAAGGGTATGGGGCTATTCACAGGGAAGTGAAAAACTGTCAACAGTACATGTATTCTCCACAAATACTTTTGTATCCGATGTTATGACGAACATTAAAGCGACTGAACGAACCACTTGTTGCAGCGAAGTTCTCCACACTAAGTTTTTTCGATAATGCTTCATTGAACCATTTTGATGCTTCCTCGACGTCTTTAAATGTAGCAGTCTTGCTTCTTCCTTTGGGGAGCGCAGTTACCTTCAGCTTAGTCTTTCTTTATAGACTCAGTAGCTTTCATCCTTCCTGGACGTGTGTTAATTTTAACTGAAAACATTTCACAGACCTCTTTGCGAGATGTTCATCCCTTAACTTCCTTAACAGCCAGATATTTAGTTTCCAAAGACTGTAAATTTAATTTGCGTTTTGCCCTGCTGTCGGTAGCCATCGTAAATGTAAATAAAGTTAAGAACGAAACTTTCACAGCAAAAAAAAAACTTGTTTTAATCACCGACCACTTTCAAAGGTCTCGAAAATCCGTATTTTCACGCAATTTTTATATATGGGATTCAGAAAATCACGTATACAGGAGTCCTCTGTAGGCATCAATTTCCTGGACGGCTTGCTAGTCCTGCTTTGATTGGGAAATTGTGTTAATCAATTGATCCTTTTAGCTGTGCTGATATTTACAATCAGAAAATTCAGTGGCTGAAAGACCGACAGATGTACATGTCATTGTAAGAGTATATCTGAAGAACATGACCCACAAGCTAGGCGGCAAGATCAAAGACTTCACTAGCTGCAGAGTGGTGAGAAAATGTGCCGCTATGTTTTTTTATCCGACCGCGACATCAAAAGCCAGGGGGCAAGATCAACTAATTGTTGAACAAAGTATTGGTCTTAATTGGCAGCTTGTCGACATAAACGTTTTGAAAACAAATGATTTGTTCAAGCTCGGACCAAGGGCTTCTGTCGACATGTATGTTTTTCTTTTATCTCGACGTCGACATAAGCATGACAATTTGATAGTAATAGTAGACCATGGGACTGGGACTTTGCTTTTTTGTCGACATAGGCGGCTTGTCAAGATAAGCGATGTCAATATAAACGGGTAGGACTGTACCAGTAGTATGTGTAATATGGTGTTATTCTGGTTCATCATTAAGATTGTATGTAACATCATAGTACTTGGCTAAAGGATGAATCTCAACTATGGCTATGCTGCTGTTTCATGGAACTTTCCCAATAGTTCAAGTGTATTGGTGTTTCTTGTAGCATCAACATGTATTATTCTGCTTTCTCGTGCAGATTCTTTGAATTAACTTAACTGGTTTGGGTTCATATCAGAGTCCAAATGCAGTCATGCTAGATTATTTATTACTGCTTGGAGTACCATTCCGCACTGTTTCTCAAATTGTTTGGGTTGATAAATGAAAGAAGAAAATGATTCTGCCCAGTGACGTGTGTGGATGACATGCATTTCGGGTAAATAAGAAAGGTCAAGGTCACGATGACAGAAAGGTGTAAAATGGATTGGGTATGATAGCTGTAGTAGCTGTAATATTGGTCAGTAGAGCATCATTCTCCATTGAGGTATTGAAGTTTATCTACCGTATCATACTGTAATATATAGTACCATGAAACATGGAAAAATATAAATGTTGATGAGTTATGCAACTTCATCTTACACGTAGGTCACCGTGACCAATATTTCACATTTCAATGACTTTGGTTCATTCTGATGATTTTACTGTTCATCATACATCTCTCTTAATACTATTACCATGATACCAAAAATCGTAGTAAAGCTTTTCACCTTTTATTGGCTTTGGCATTTATTTAACTCATGACTACATTTTTCTGTTGAGAATGTATGTATTTGCTGTCCTATTTAGAATCATTAAACATGAGGATGCATCTTCATGACCATGACTTCATCAATTTTAGTTTATGTCATTACGGACCATATTGTATGCTTAACCGACTTGGTTAATAATTGTTGTTCATGTTTCAGGCACTGTTCGTACGTGAATCATAAAATTGATAAAACTTTGTGGTTGTGGATTTGTTGTTTGATTGGATTTGGGATTTTCTTTACATAGTAATCAATATTGGTTTTTTTTCTTCAAATTGTAGGTGAGTGCCTTAGTATCTTAGATGAAAAATAGTTTTATGATGTTTGAGCTTATAAAAATGAATAATAACTCTTCAAAACACTTTATTTTATGTTTTGCTAAAACGTGACATTAGTTATAACTTTTAAGTATTTTTCTCTGGTCTTTAGGATGCAGTATCCCACCTTCGATTTTGCAGGTCTTTGACCGTGATCACTTTTATGAATCTGGCATACCATAAACGTTTGTATTACCTTGGGTCTTAATGATATTAGGTGTTGATAACAATATGTGAACGTAAACATTTGGAGCAAAGGTGTTCTCAGCTTCAGAAAATCATATCCTTTTACAACTAAATTGGAGGAAAAATACATTAAGTGCATCAGCTAATATTACCATAGTTTGAATTGGAATATTCATTTATTTCTCAATTTATAATTGAATTGTAGATCAGAAGGCAAACGGGTCCAGTAAGCAGAATCAGAGAATAGGTGAGTACATTATAATATAGTTATAATTATATATATTTAAACCACAGTAAAATTATCGTGTAACAAAATGAATGTGCATCTATATAATGCTTTCTTTAGTCATAAGCTTTATTTGCAAAATCATGATAACTTAACAATTATCCATAGGTAAAATAATATTATGTTGAATCATTATTTCCATTTTTGTATAACTATTAGGATAGAATTTTTTGTGAAAGGAATAAGATTGACATTTTCTCTAAATTGTATTAAAGTAATGTTTCACTCATTTATATTAAAGTAATTTTCTAAAATATATTAAGATTAATTTGGTTTATTTCTAAATCACAACTATATATTAATGGAATAAAAGTGAATGATATTATAAGCAAAAGGTAATGTACATTGTTGTGTGGAATAAACATGAATGATGTTACAAGCAAAAGGCAATGTAAATCGCTGTGCTATATTATTAAACCCAGTAAGAGTCAGTAAGCCACAAGATTAAACATTGGCATAATTTCAAAAAAAAGTCCTACTGCAACAACGTTCTGTCGAATGACGTAGAAACAGTATGGTTCTTATGAAGTTAGAAATGAGAGAGACAAGTCTTTTTTAGTTTCTGGATGAGAGGAATTGTATTTAAATAATCAACACACATATATTACTACATTCTAGAAACACATCTATAAACTCTATAAGTGTCAGTAGGAAAATGTGTGTATGTTGATACCGAAGTTTTTAATCATGCCACGAAAATTTATGAGAAATAAACCCCTACTTTATAATATTGCTGTTAAAATCCTCAGTCAAGTATAGTTCACAGATGTAAGCTACACTAGCTCAGTTGCTACAGTGTTAGACTCGTAATCCAAGGGTCACATGTTCGATACCAGCACAGATTAGCATGGTGGGTTACCTCAGAGTGTCCTTGGGGCAAGACGTTGGGTTCACATTTCCTATTCATGATATCATCAACAATATCTTAAATGTTCCGACACAAACACGAAACGATCAATTGACAGCCAGACTTAACTGACATATTTCTTGTATCAAACCAATTTTTTGAGTGGCCTTTTCAAATGTTTTGGAGTTCAAAATGATTTCTCACATTCGTGATATTCATTGCATTCAATTCCAGTGTCAAATACATAAAATAAATTATTTATTATCTCGCCATATATTGCAGTTATCTATCTATACATATATCAATATATCTCCTTCTATTTATGTCAGTGGGATGTTTTAAATTAATCTTCCAATTAAAGCCCAAAATCTAGCAACATTCTTATATAGATGGTGTCATTTTCTGCAGAAAGACTATCGGACATATGTATTCAGTGTTGGTTCTATTGATTTAAAATTATGGTCCGCCTTAAGTGCTAGAAAGGTACTTAGAAATTACACAATTACATGAAATAAAGAAATCAATATTTGTTTCAGGAGTAGAATATCATGTCCAAGATTTAATTATTCTTCCCATGATGCAAAGCAAAACATGAACATTTTAAGGTCCCAGCAAAGATACGATTTATATGTGTAAATCTGCACTCCTTAAACTTCTTCATTCTTCTTTTACTTGTGAATCTGAAAACCAGTCATGAACTATGACTGATTCTAGTGATTATTATTCTACTACTAGTTGGTACCACAGTGATAATGTTACTACTGCTTGAGATCATGGTCATGAATAATAATCAAAATAATAATAATAATAATACTGTTGAACATAATGAACATAATGATGTAAGGCTTTGCAATTCTATAATCATTTCATTAATTAACAGAGCTAACGAAGGGCTTGATTAGGGAGCATAAGGAGAAAAAGAAAAATATTCATGTCAGCACCAGAGCTTATCAACATGCGAGAGAGATTTTGCTAAAACATAGGCATCTTGTATTGCATGGAAGACCAGGAGACGGAAAGACCCATACAGCATTGTCCCTAATTGCAGATTTAATGGAAACGTACCAAGAGATGCAGCCTCTAAAGGTCGATAAGCCTAGTCAGTTGGAGAAATTTGTAGATATGAAACAACCGTTGATTGTCTTTATGGATAATGTGCTAGGAAAATATGGAGTCTCAGAAACAGATCTTATTAAGTGGGAACATCTTTCAGAGTTAATCTACCCAAATATTGATGACAGCTTCATTTTCGTAATTGTTTGCCTTAGAGTCCAAATTGCAATGAAGATTAAGAGATATATTCATAGAAATGAAGCCCTCTCATGGATGTTTGATTCCAATGTTATCAATATAAGTGATGAAAATAATTGTCTAACAAAACAGGAGAAAGAAGAAATGTTGATAAAATGTGCCAAAAAGCATTCGAAAACCCCAAGCAGTTTTGAGGTTGATAACATCGTCAATATTGAAAATCAAATAGGCTTTCTTGAAAATTGCAGAATCTGGAGTTGCCAACCACACTTGATCTTAGAGACTGTCTTTGTAAATAATATGTTTCTTGTTGAAGAAATACGAGATATCTCCGGTAAGGGTCACCAAGATTATTTGTTTCTGGTGCTGCTAATGCTATCTGGTGGTTCGTTATCATTGGACAAGAACACAGAAGAACTTATAAGTAAAATCAAGAAAATATCTAAATTGTGTGGTGTAAGGGAAAAGTTAACTATTGGTCAATTTAAGGGCATCGGTGACTCTCTCTGCAGAACATTTGTGGAGTATAACACTGAAACAAAGAAATTCAGCTTTCAACATGACACTATTGAATTAGCGGTGTTTTTGTGTTTTGGAAGTGACTTCCCAAAACGAACATTAGAAATGTGTTCTTTACAGGCATTAACAAAAATGTGTTGCGTGAGAAACAAAGACAACAGTTCTAATGATAGTATTCTAAATTTTAAGATTTTAATTGAAGATGATGCATATTTTAAGGTCATTGTGGGAAGATTCAGTAACGCCCTCGAATCTAGAAAAAGAGAATTATTTCAATGTGTTGCAGACGCACTTGTTTGGCAAAGCACACGATTTTCAGATTATTTTTTGAAAACTCTATCTTTCTCAGATCATGTAGTCACTTTTCTGTCCATGCAAGATCTTGATGAACATAGTCTACTGGCATATTTTATTTATGCTGATAACGCAACGGTTGTGAGAGGAATAGTTGACAAGATTGCCCAATTTGACATTCGAAACCATGACCTCGTCTCAAGACAGATTTTGCTTGCTACTGTCAATGCTTGCCTGGCAGATAAAGAACATATTTTCAATTATCTTGTTGATCATCAAGATAAGGTTGATGACTTTGTACTATTTGCAGCTGCCTCAGCAGGAAATGTGTCAATTATGGACACACTTTTACGTAATGATGGAAATGTAAACGCCACGATAAGTGACAAGATTGGTAAAGATCTTGCAAATACCATCAAACATTGTGTTTCTTTTCCAAAAACTGAATCATACCATCATGATATTAACCTGTTCCAAGTCGCTTGCAATGACGGCAGAGTAGATATGGTAAAGTACCTCATGTCTTCCTATCCCAAGTTGATACACAACATAAGTAGCCAGGGATTCACATCTGCTCATTTCGTAGCACGTTCAGAAAATGTGGAAATTATGAAACTCCTTTCGGCAGAGGAATTAGTCACACGGAAAACTATTGAAGGCGCCACAGTGCTCCACATAGCAGCAGCAAATGGTAATTTGAAAATGGTGAAATTTTTAGCCGAAACGTTCCCTCAAATGGCATATGAAACCGACAATGACGGTTGGACAGTGTTACACAGCTCTGGCTATGGGGGGGATATCCATGTTTTAAAGACATTGCTCGAGAAAGGATTGGATATCATGGCTAGAACAGATACTGGTATGAATATACTTCATATATCAGCAGACAAAAGTCATCTGCTCATGGTTAAATATTTGATTGAAACGTATCCCTTTTTAATTACACAAACAAATAATGAAGGGACAACTGCAGTACACTATGCTGCTCATGGAGGCAATTTACAGATTTTAATGGCATTGCTGAAGAAGGGATTGGACATCACAGCTAGAAATAATGATGGGGAAAATGTACTCCATTTCTCAACAATGACCAATCACGTGCTCATGTTTAAATATTTAATTGAATCATATCCTGATTTACATAAACAGAGACATAAAAACGGGAGAACACCATTACACAACGCAGCTGCTTTAGGCGACGTTTCTATGATTGAGGCTTTGTTGCAGGCAGGGTCAGATATTCTTGCACGAGACAATGAAGGAGTCAACGTACTACATTTAGCAGCGTTGCACAATAATATTTCCACCGTGGACTACTTTCTTAAAACATACCCGTACCTTGAACAAAACAGTATCAACGATGGACACACTGCTTTGCACTTATGTGCCCAAGGTGGTAGCATTAGGGTTATGGAGCTCTTGTTACAAGCAGGATGTGATATTAAGGCTAGATCCAGATGTGGAAATAATGCACTGCATCTTGCAGCATTAAAAAACAAATTAGAAATGGTGAATTATTTGATTATGAAATGTCCGCAATTAATCCATATGACTGAAAACAAAGGGTTTACAGCTTTGCATGCAGCTGCACAGGAAGGAGACGTACAAGTGATGGAATCTCTTATAAATGCAGGGTCTGATATCACAGCAAGTAGCAGAGAAGGCACAAATGTATTCCATATGGCAGTAATTAACGACAGACTGTCTGCAGTACGATACTTAATGAACAAATTTCCCAAATTAGTCCAACTTAATAATACAAAACTTGGATGTACAGCATTACATTATGCCTGTGTAAGAAGCGGTGTAACGATGTTTAAAGTCCTCATACAGGCGGGAGTCAATATCAAAGCTCGAAACAGAAACGGACAGGATGTACTGCAACTTGCAGTGGAACATAATAATCTTTCCGTAGTGAATTATTTGACCGAATATTTGAGTCTTAAATAGCCATGGGGGACGGGTAGGGGACACTATGTATTTCAGTATGTAGGGAGAAGGTATATTTTATTCATGGAAATGGTCGTTTTCGTAACAGTAAAAGGATTAGTGAGCAGAATACTTAAAGGTCTTTCTTATATTCTAGTTTATAATCGCGTTCAAATTTACAGGACAATAAACTTAGTTTGGTACATGTTATATAATATGTCATATTTATGTACATGCTAGTTATCTTTAATTTGTCTCACGACACGAATTATGACAAATACTGCAGCGTAAATAATTTCAGTTAATCAGATTTACACAAAATAGAATATGTTTTACACTCATTACAGATACAAAAGGTCTTAAATTTTTCTCCGTGATAAAACAGTTGTATAAAATAATTGACACCATTTCTATGCCGACAGAGACCGAAGATACATATAGTTATATCAGTTCCCGTGGACAGAGGTTGCAGGGTATTAAAGATTGCTGCTGTCGGTTTTAGGTTCTACATGATAACACTTGTTTAAGTGGAAAAATTATAACGCAATGAAGCAAGTAGTTATATCTTACTGTTCCTATGATGTATTAAACTAAGTAACAGAAAAGCAGAGCTAACCGATTTGCTAAACGTAACAAATAAGTTAATCATCTAAGTTGTAAAATGAAAGTCCAAGAGAATCGAGAAACTCAAAACTCCTTCAAATTAGTCCCAGACGTTTTAGCCACACACTAATATGGGCATTTTGTAAACCGATTGAACTATCTAAACAAAACAGCTTCCATTTTCATTTGACTGTTTACATTTCGTCAAGTTTTTTAAATATTTTTTGTCACAGAGATCGACGGAAAAATATAGCAGCGGTCCCTCATCAACATACCTATGCTATCATGCATACACATATAAAATATTATCACCTAATACCTTTGTAATAGAAATATGCTAAGAGGCTGATCTAGAGAAAATGTCATACAGTTCCTTATTAAATGAATTCTGAAAAGAGGCAGATCCATATAAAATATTATCATATAATCACTCCTTAATATAATTCTGCTTTAATGCAGACCAAGAGAAAATAATATCACCAAATTATACCCTAATATAATTGTATTATTAGATAGAGCAATGCAATTGGTACAAGCTGCTGTTTCGCTTTGCTCTTAACATTAAGAGGTTAGTGTTAGAATTGGTCAGCCTGGTGTCAGAGTAACGTGACCAGATGGGACATGATGACACATGTATGTGGCACAATGCCCTAGTGCCAGACATCATTGGAAACTGCCACGCTGTAGACATCATAGCAACATGACTGAAGTTAAAATTCTACGTTACAAATCCAAATAAGGCACACATAGTTTAGGTAGACTAAGATAAAATAATATTGTACAATCCGTCTAGCAAAATTAACCCAACCATGTATTCTCTTCGATGGATAGGTTGATATATATTTAGAAAAAAAGAGTGAGAGAGAGAGAGAGAGAGAGAGAGAGAGAGAGAGAGAGAGATATATGTTTGGTTAAAACAGACATGAGAAAAAACTAAATTCAGAAAAAAAGAACGCTAATTTTAACATTCATTGAATAATGTTTCATTTAATCAAAAACAATTTTATGTGTCCTCGTTTTCACTTAAATGTATAATAGTCATAAATATTAAATTTAAATTTAAATTGATAATGCACTTTAATGAATCCCCATTTATAAAACAAGGTAAAATCAAGTCCCACACTGACATATTCATGTTTATGATTATTTTATAGTACGTTTTTAACTTCACAAATATACCAATGTAATATTGAAAATGTTATGAAATATTTTAAATCAGGTTTTAAATATCTTGAATGTAAAAAAAAGTCATTAAGGAAATGTAACTCTGAAAAAGTTTATAATATTTGTGAGGAAAATCATATTTGGAAATTTGTTTAATCAGTTGATAGTTGATCTAGTGCTTTTATTTTTATTCAAATATTCAATATTGAGCTGATCTCAAGATCTGAGGGCTATTGCCCAATTGACATTAGCTAAATCAGTCACCCTGCTGGATTCCAATTATAATGCAATCAAACTCTCGATCAAGCGGCAAGGCCATCAGCCGTCGGGTAGTCAACATTCTGGTGCACTTACTTCAATCACAATACTTATACTGAATAGTTCAATTTTACTGGACTTTGCCAACTAAACGTTTACTGTCATATTCGTCAGATATTCATGAATTATTTTTTATTACGGAAAATAATTAATCATCGGTTCTGATTCCTTGTACTCATTATCATCACACAATTTAAATTTGAATGCAGTCTATTTAATATATTTATCACTGGGAGCAGAAATGTTTGATTTAGCCCATTATTTATATGGTAATCTAGAATTTCAAATCTGTATTGTTTTCCAAGAATAAAGCCCTCCCCCAAAAAAAAATCAAAAAAAAAAATCAAGACCGATTTTAAAGACATAAGTTAGGTTTACTTAGAAGCCAGTGGAGTATTCTCCTAAAATCTGACAGGTAAGATCAGACAGTGTTGACAGAAGCAAACAATGCTTCATAGTGTTTAGAATAATATATATTGCTTTGCTTTCCTTATAGCATGATCTGTACAAGGTTGTTTTCTGTAGTAAAAATCAAATATGAACTATATGACATGGAAAATGCAAACACTAACTAGTGCAAAATACGAGAATTCTCCATACCTATTATATCTGACATAATGTTATCTTTACCAGTTAAATCAAGCAGTATCTGTTTCAGATTCGTATGGAATGAAATGTTACTAGTATAGTTAATTTTGCAAGCTGAAGATTACCATATCTAGCTGATTGACAGGTTAAGTAAATATTTGATTATTGATAACTTTGATTACATGATGTGGATATAAATTATAACTAGCAATGATGTGATTAATATAATTATTCAGTAACGAAGAGAAGGATCATGCTGATTATCATGCTACAACTATAGGGTCTTAAATTCAGTAAGAGGCTTGAGCGATAAACGAACAAGTTTGTAAAGTTCGACAAATAATTGATTTAACTAGAATACAAAGTTAAAATAAATCTTGCAGTACTGTGTATGAAATCCCAAATATTCCTAAAGTTCACAAGTCCAAATGAATAGAGTTCTAATTAAATTACAGTCATGTTCCAAATATAATTCAACACAGGATGTGTTCATGCGTCTTTAGTCTTGAATGTGCTAATGACCTGGGATATGGCGCTGTTTTTGACGAATCACAATGATATAATCTAAATATGTCCTTGCCCGAATTTACTATGATCCTAATTAATGCTTAAGTCCAAGAATATTATTAATCTCTTTGTAATTTCAGTGAATACTTTAAGTAACTAAATCCACCTATAGTTAAAAACCTGAACAAAATAGTAAAAACTGATTCTGCTTTGGATGCCAACACAAGAATGCTTCAAGGAAACACCATTGGTATAAAATGCTGATAAAAGCAATTGAAGTCAGGAGGATGTCGGTCAGCTACATTCTAAAACATTGAAATTTGACAATAAGTTTAGACTATTTGAATCGAAAGGTCAGTTTCCTATCCTCAGATTTAAGTAAACCTGTTTACCTACATTGATAATGATCCTAATAATTAATCTACACTCATAGAGAAATATTAGCTATATATAATGTTGTTAAAATAAACAATGCCACTGGTAGAGAACATCACAGGCACATACCAGAGCAGCTTACCGTATTTGCTTGCTTACACAACTGCCTGTCTGGATTCTATGAGGTTTTGTAACTGCCTGTCTGGATTCTATGAGGTTTTGTTCTTTTGGTAGAGTTTTGGTTCATCAAAGGGACACTTGATGGGTTGCAAATGATTTATTTTGACAGTCACCAATTAGACACAGAAGTGCCGAATTTTCTGCAGCACTTAGGTGGAAGGACATACATTGTGATATTCTCTATTTCTGCATATGTATGTACGTACGTATGTATGTACGTACGTATGTATGTACGCATGCATGCATCATTGAGTGTGTATAATTGTGTATAATTGCTGGGAAGTTTGTTAAGCAAATCTGTAACCAGATAAACTAAATATATGGGGTAAATAATGCTATGAAAAGTAATACTTCATTGCAGAGTTGAAAAATCATCATTGGCAATATATTGCAAGTCTATCAACAATTTGAGTATAATGGCTGACAAGTGTATTCACCCTCACTCAAACGCATATTCTAACGAGATGCATGCTTGGTAACCATCCTCTCTCCCAGTTTGCAAAAAAAAAAACATTCTGTGAAGAAGTGATTGAAACGTACGTAATATATTTTTCTGTGCATTCTTTTAAACCCATTTTATATTGAGGGTGTAAGACAGAGAATTGCATGAATACTTCTACATTAAGGGCAAATATCAGATAGGATAATCTGATGTCAAATGATTTCGACGGCTTTTGAAATGCAGTTATATATTTTTCACCAGTTTAATCACACTATAGGTCTAATTCAAAAGTAATTTACTGTGTCATAAGTGTCTACCTAGATATAAAACAACATTGGCCTATCAATGTATATTACTTCATTCTTTTGCCTTGAATACATGTACCACATCTACAGTTTATCTTCTTCCACACAATGAGTTCCGTATTGTGTCAATATGTAACGAAATGATAATATGACAATCCTTTCTCTTGATTTGTCTAACAAAATAATTCGGTTTGGGAACAATTGTGTGGTACTAGTTTCTCTGGGCCTGCTTCATAGCAGAATTATGTTAAGGAGGAATTGGGTGATACTATTTTGTCCCTGTATGCCTGATAACAGAATCATGTTAAGGAGGAACTGTGTGATAGTATTTTCTATTTCTCTTATAGCATAATCATATTAAAAGATTGTATTATTATCGGTCTGACAGCCATTTCTCTTATGAACTCAATGGTTGTAGGATAAAATGACGATGTGAATGATGTAATATAATTGTATAATTCGTGAAAAAAACATTAACTCAATCATCCATACCGAAAGGATCCCAAACGTGTACACAACTTTATTATTACAATTAATTTTTAAAACTTAT
The DNA here is from genome assembly GCA_030141615.1 of Unio pictorum. Classification (NCBI taxonomy): domain Eukaryota; kingdom Metazoa; phylum Mollusca; class Bivalvia; order Unionida; family Unionidae; genus Unio; species Unio pictorum. The sequence goes on from JARLTB010000001.1 coordinate 19,909,454, forward strand.
AAACACATATTTATGTATAATATTCAATCTACGGATACGGATATTCAATCTACATCACAATATATATATATATATATATATATATATATATATATATATATATATATATATATGCATATTTGCATAGCCGGCTTTACACAGTTACTGCATTACCATCCATTGTCCAGTCACTGATATCGTATCAGCATTTTAACGCGTTTTCCTTCTCATAGTTTAAGATTTAATAATAAATGTTACCTAATGTGAACTTGATATCAGACCATGTATATATAACATTTTGTTTCGGTTAAGACTAAAGTTGGAATAAGGTTAGACGTAATATAATGTTTCATTAAAGTAGAATCGTACCTACACTTTCGAAATGAAAGAAGTATCTGCCAACTTTTTAATTTGAATTCGTATGCGCAAACCAAAACTAGCATTTCAAACAAAGTACACTGTCTCCATATGCGTAGTAAACCGATTCCCAAAGCTAGGTAACAGATAAGTTTGCAAAATATCATAACCGCACATCTCAGTAATTTATACTAACAATAATATAAGCTTGTGCAATTAAATAATTTATTAATTTTATATTTAAACGGATACAAATAAAATCAAGATTAGGTTTCAAGTCTCTGACAGTAACATCAAGCATTATCTCCATTCACTATATATAGTATACTTGGACGTTCAAGTGGAACAGATTACACATTGCTTCAGACTGGTTCTCTCCATAGCAGAGAATAAGCCACAGCCCATACAACGTCATCATGTAGTCATAATAACCTCGCTGTTCGCCAATGAAAATGGAACCAAATCAAAGTCACCCTGGTCCTGCATACCCATCGTTGTATATAAAACAACTTGTTTAATTGGACTCTCGCTTCAGTAGCGCTACATCATATTTACATAATCCATACGGAAAGGATCCCAAACGTGTACACAGGTTTATTATTACAATTAATTTGTAAAACTTGTAAACACGTATTTATGTATCATATTCAATCTACGGCCTGCCAGAATGTGAAAACATCACTATATATATATATATATATATATATATATATATATATATATATATATATATATATATATATATATATATATATATATATATATATGCATATTTGCATAGCCGGCTTTACACGGTTACGGCATTACCATCCCATTGTCCAGTCACTGATATGGTATCAGCATTTTAACGCGTTTTTTCCTTCTCATAGTTTAAGATTTAATAATAAATGTGACGTAATGTAATCTTGATATCAGACCATGTATATATAACATTTTGTTTCGGTTAAGACTAAAGTTGGAATAAGGTTAGACGTAATATAATGTTTAAGTAAAGTAGTAACGTACCTATACTTTCGAAATGAAAGAAGTATCTGCCAGCTTTCTAATTTGTATTCGTCCGTAGCATCGATTGAGCAAACCAAAACTAGCATTTCAAACAAAGTACACTGTCTCAATATGCGTAGTAAACCGATTCCCACAGTTAGGTAACAGATGAGTTTGCAAAATATCATAACCGCACATCTCAGTAATTTATACTCACAATAATACAAGCTTGTGCAATTAAATAATTTATTAATTTTATATTTCAACGGATACAAATAAAATCAAGATTAGGCTTTAAGTCTTCCGACAGTGACATCAGGCAGTATCTCCATTCACTATATATAGTATACTTGGACGTTCAAGTGAAACAGATTGCACATTGCTTCAAACTGGTTCTCTCCATAGCAGAGAATGATCCACAGGCCATACAACGTCATCGTGTAGTCATAATAAACTCGCTGTTCGCCAATGAAAATGGAACCAAATAAAAGCCACCCTGGTCCTGCATACCCATCGTTGTATATAAAACATCTTGTTTAATTATAGTCTCCCTTCAGTAGCGCTATATCATATTTACATAATCATGGCTATTCGTGTTTTCTTATAGTTGTATATAATTTGTATATATCATGTGATCTGAATTATTTACATTATTTTGTGTTACAAAAGACATACGTCATTCATTGTATATATACATTATATTTCCGTATGCATTCTATATGGCATCTAAATTGTATACATTATATTCTTTTTGTATTCATAATTGGATTATATCATGTTTTATATCTAAATGTATATGTTATTGTTCCTAGATATTTCTAACATTCATCGTTATTGTATATAAATTGTATGCAAAATGATGTATATTTCCACGTGTTTTGAACATACATTGTACATTGTATTTAATTACATGCATTATATTTCCATATGTTAATAACATGCATTATATATATATATATATATATATATATATATATATATATATATATATATATATATATATATATATATATATATTATAATGTATTATGCAACATATTTGAATTCCCAATATAATCCAGTTTCATTCTTTCTACTGTTACCTTTTCACTTGAGCTTTTTTATTATAAAGTACGAGATATGCACGAGTGGAAACATTTGCTTCTTTGACGGATTACGAGACGCATGTAGAAGTGTTCTTGGTTGATTTACTCATTGAAACTAGCAGTTTATGTCCGAATGATGTCTTGATGCTGCAGTATCACGCAAGAACAGACGAAAACATTTAATACACACAGTTTCATAAATATATATGATCTAGTTAAGACATTGTTTTACTCTAGTGCCATTCTACGAGAAGAGTAATTGTGAGGGTTTGTATAAAAGCTACTTTATCGTCGTATGGCTTTTTAATACCAATGCCATGCCATAAACATTTTTTAAGTCATTTTTAATTATTATCCAAAAAAAATCACAAAGTTTTATTCAAATGAAACTTTCGTTATAGTTGATACTAACTGTCCTTAACATATAGCAATAAAATCTACTATCGTTAGTACTTGCTAGTGAAAGGAAGTTATACTGCAACTACATGGAGAGGATATTGATGTTTAAATGAACGTAATGGACAGATCGCAAATAATTGATATTAATCTTATCAGAAATATATTGTATGAAAACCATTTGAATCATCCTGGTCCAATATAAAAGGTCCAGATTTGTTATTTGCCATGTTGGGAAATACAATGTATTTGTACATACAAACACATCTTATAGAACTATTTTTCATTACAATTAACATGTATGCTTATAAACATAGGCGAACAAAATGCCATGTTCATAAAAGAATATCTCCATATATTGTGTCTCCCTAGTTCGTCTCCCACTATCGTGATGATTTATATATAAGCATGTTTATATAGCTTAATTTGTAATTACGTATTGCAATATTAGTTTCTATTCATTTTTATTTGTGCTATAATACATCACACTTTACATGTTCTGTGGGCTTTTAGTAAAAGTTCTACATAATGGCTCAAGTAGTACCTGTCAAAATAGGTTAAAATAAATACCATATTTCGACAAAATTGCTATGCAAATGTTCTAGCTGCAAAATGTTACTGACATCTGCTGCAAAGTTTCAGTAATCTGCTATTATTTTGGCACTTGTTAGAAATATTTTCCAGCTATAAACACCCCTTTAGATTTGTGGATTAACGAAATAAAATAGGTGAAGTTACTAAATTAGTATTATAATGCCTTCTCCATTGGGACAGTTCTTTCAAATGCTGTTTCGTGGATATAGTGCACAAAATAAAGGTAATCTAACAAAATACCTTCAGACAATATTTCTTAAGGTAGAGATATCAATACTAAATTTGTTAATTCGCATTATATAATGTGACATTATATGACGCGGGTATGTATGAATAATGGATACCCATAATAATCATTGCCTAGCACATCTGTATGTGATTATTGCCTCAGAATCTGAATATACTCATTTCAGTAGAATAAATGAACAATCCTATCATCAGATACGCTTTGATAAAAGTAGTAATTCTCATTTTATTATCAACACGACTCTTTAGTATGGCACTGATGTTTTTTCTTGTCTATATTGCATTAACCAATCAAAGTATTGAATGCAATCTCTAACATTTAGAGTGGTTGATGGACAAGGAAGAATAATATTATCATGCTTGAGCTAATGAAAGAAATGGTTTTGTATGTAAAGTTACCCGTCGAGGAGTAATTGAACTGCATCTATATGAAGGTGTGCGAATCAAATACACACTGACTGATGAAAAGATGTTGTCACTGTATGACTATATGTACAAAGTTCTTGGGTTCATATCACTGATATATATATATATATATATATATATATATATATATATATATATATATATATATATATATATATATATATATATACATATATATATATATATATATATATATATATATATATATATATATATATATATATATATACATATATATATGTGTGTGTGTGTGTGTACTTAATGAACTTTGTGCATCTACCGATACATCCCAACTATATGTTTGGACAAAGAACAATTTTGTTACGTTGTTGTATTTTATTATTCTATTATTGCTAATATTCAATATATTTTACATGCAATATTCTCCAAACTGCAGGTATATTTTCTCGTTTGTCACATTGTAATGATATTGTTCATTTGATCAGTTTTAATTTGTTGTATCAGGTATATAATTATTAAATAGTTTGAACAACATCACCTTTGTTTACACATCTGACTTGAAGTCAATTTGCATGTTCTGCAAATATGTCTGCTTCTATTTAATAATTTGATAATTATTATTCTTGTAATCATAAATTATTTTTGCACAATTATTAGCGTCTCTAAGAGTCAATCAAACTAATATGCTGACATTATCATATATAGTTTATTCATTATTTTATAAACGGTGAATTGTTTATTTCACATATTTATTGTGTTCCGTTCGCTAACTTGAAATGTTTATTTCAGATGTGTATTGTGTTCCGTTTGCTAACTTGAAATGCATGTAACCACGCAACACGTCACTTATAAATTCATTACATTATTTTGCTGCAGTGCAAATCAAAGGTAATTATCAATAGATACTCAAATCTTTTCAAGTTTTAAAAACAGAATTCACAAGGTGAGATGAGCTGAAGACAAAAGTTGTTAAGACGTTGTTACTTCCACATCATTCATCTTGTTTCATCTGTCTTTTGTAAACAATACGTTTTGCATAATGCGCATTTAAGACGACTTGTATTTCTAAAGGAATTAATATTGTGCTTTATTGTTACCTAGTGTCATCGGTGAAATAATTTAGAACGGAGAAGATTATTTTGTTTAAACTATTTGCAACGGTGTATGATTATAATGTGTATAGACTTTTGTTTAAATGGTGTCCAGGCAACTTGGAAAGGATATCTCTTTTTTTCAACTCGTATATAACCTTAAACATGCGGATGTTGAATGATGCAGATATGCACTTCACATTTAGTCTGCCTCTAACCAAATGGGCGACATTGACTGTTACGGAAGATGTCAAACATCTAGTGTTGACGTTTAGGTCACCTGCTTCCTATACGGTCAGATGAGTTTATTGTATGGCCAAGCCTCTGTGATCCATCGTGCATGATCCTCAGATATAGCATTGCTACTTATGATTCTTCAATTAATAGATTTAAAAATATTGTAATCAAGCTTTGATTATGTGCTTTTATCATCACAATGTTTGATGGGTTTAAATAATGAGACTCGCATCTGATTGGAAGAGCTTTTACTGATTAGAATTTTATCCATTGTTATTTAAAATCTCTAGTTGTTTTTAATAAAGAGACTTATCCTCATGTATTATTGAGGTACTCTTTCATTGTATTATCGGAGTTTATTTTTAATATCGAAGCTATAACAGATCAGATTATGATCAAACTTCGTGTATAGGTTTATATCAATAAGATCTTGGGTTAGAAATGCTAAGCATATCACATTGATCCGACTGTGACCGAACATGGAAAATGGGACTTAGTGTTAAAGATTTCGGTGCATTTGATAGCGAGCAAGATGTACACACATTAACACAGATAGTTTACATAGATTTTGTTCTTTCATTAGTACTTATTCCTGCCTATTGAAATGTACAAGACCAAAGCTATGTTGGTGATACAGGCCCATTGAGACTTCTTGTTGGACTTCATTGCCAAACGTAGGCTGAGAAAGGAATCATATGGATTGCACTACGTTTTGGTCATTGTACAATTAATAGTATTATCCTTATACTATTGCAATGTCTCACTGTTATTAAATGATTTGTTTGTCAATACAGTCCTTTCTAAACATACTTATGATTGATATAAAATAGTATATAAGACAACTGACGAAAGGCTTCGTTTCTAAGATAAGTGTTTTGTGAAAACCTGAACATGTTATGAAATTTCTCAAGTTCATAGAGAATTCAAACACTCAAACGCAAACTATGCTATGCATTTATCTACGCATAGCTATTTTGTTAAAACAGAAATGTGTCCTTTTTTAAAACATCTACTCTGTGCAAGCTATTTCTACAACATGTGTTTTTGGTGGTTGCCATACAAGCTAGCATTTTTGTTCACATCATGTACTTTCCACTCTATTAAGAATGCACTCATTTTTATATAGTACAATTGAACTGTAATCAATGTTTTTGTATGTTTCTTCTTTGCTAATATGTAGTATAGTTCATTTGAAAATATCTTCAAACCACTTTTATATTTTACTGTTATTTGTTCGACAATTTAATGTTATTTCATATAAGAATATTTGTTTTGTTCTAGTGGTCAAAGACCAGAGAAACTTGCAGGATGATCGATGGTCCACCGTCCTTCCATCCGTCAAAACAAGTTTGTCATTACAGCTACTAACAAATTGTTTTGGAAGGTTGCTGGAAATCGTGTTCCCTTTACACTTCATGAACAAAATGTCCAATTACCTTGTGGGTTTTACCAGAAGAATCCGTACCATGCATTGATGGTCCTTCAAGCGAATAGTGCTATTCACACATCTAATTGTATTACCAGAGCAACCATCTTGAAAATATTATTCTCACTACATGTCCTGTATAGATGTTCATATTTAAATGGGGTGTTTACTAGAATTTTGTCTATTTGGTCCTATATAAAAATAATATTTTTACTGAAATATCCAATATGACCGTTACAGAGACCATCTTAAAAAATATGATTACCACAACTTCTCATGAACATTGTCATATAAACATTGAATTTTATCCGAAAGATGTCTTATGATGTATAGTTGGTACAAAATGGAAACAGTAGCAATCTGACTGCCAATATGACCAAGACAATAACCATCCAGAAAACCTTTTCATGACTACTTCCCGTCGGTTGCTAGTCATATATGTATTATTATTTCACCATATACGTCTCAGGAGCTAATTTTTCCTAAATTGATATGGTGCAAAGCTCCAATATCTTGAGAACAAACTTTATTAAATACCTCTTGAACGGAATGTTGCTTTGACATTTAGTATTAATCAGAAGAGTTCTTGTGCCGGCTTGTCGGTCTGTAATTGTGACCAATCTCAATAAAATCAGATCTCCATTGTCCTTGGTGAAGAACTGTCAGCGACCGTTTAGAGGTCATGTCTGATGACCAATGTTATTACTATAATGGCTACTTGTATCAGCCAATCAGATGCAGTCTTATATATTAGCCTTTTATTAGGAGGCATATCATCGTGGCTGAAGAGCAACGATGTGTTCCGAACGTTTTGATTTACTTTCAGTGTTTTGAAATCTGCATTTCCATTAGTAAATTTAAAGATGGCAAAACATTGACTCAAAACGGTTTTACATATATTCGCCTAAGACAGCGAATATCTTATTTGATTTATGTTGAAATGGTGGCCATCTTGAAATCTCTACTGAAAAAGAGATTACTTTCTCAACATATCTCAATATTCTTCTTATGATACCTAGGTTATCCTGATTTAAAAATGGGTCAGCTGAATATTCAGTATTGCTGCCATGATGGCTGTTTATGCCGTATTGCTGTCACTACTTACTTTGAATAGATTGTCACAATGGCATGGAGGTTTCACCAAGAGGAGGCATATGAAATATATGCCTCCTTTTGGTGAAACATCCATGCCATTGTGACAATCTATTCAAAGTATATATAAAGAATTCTACTTGGTACAATATGAAACTGGTCCCACTCTGATTCCCAACATGTAAAACGCAGCAGATTATATATATATATATATATATATATATATATATATATATATATATATATATGTATATATATATATATATATATATATATATATATATATATATATATATGTATGTATGTATGTATGTATATATATATATGTATATATACTGTATATGTATATATATATATGTATATATATGTATATATATATATATGTATATATATATATATGTATATATATATATATATATATATATATATATATATATATATATATTCACTTTATTCACTTAATGAACTTTGTGCATGTACCGATACATACCAACTATGTTTAGACAATGAATTATTTTGTTACATTGTTGTATTTTATTACTGTATTATTGGTAATATTCAATATATTTCGCATGAAATATTCTGCAAACTGCAGTTATATTTACTCGTTGGTCACATTGTGGTGATATTGTTCATTTGATCAGTTTTAATTTGCTGTATCAGGTATATAATTATTAAATGGTTTGAACATCATCACCTTTGTTTACACATCTGACTTGAAGTCGATTTGCATGTTCTGCAAATATGACTGCTTTTATTTAATAATTTGATAATGAATTTTCTTGTAATCATTAATTATTTTTGCACAATTATTAGCGTCTCTAAGAGTCCATCAAACTAATACGCTGACATTATCATATATAGTTTATTCATTATTTTATGAACGTTGAAAGGTTTATTTCACATTTTTACCGTGTTCCGTTTGCTAACTTGAAATGCTTATTTCACATGTGTATTGTGTTCCGTTTGCTAACTTGAAATGCATGTAACCACGCAGCAAGTCACTTATAAATTCATTACATTATTTTGCTGCATTGCAAATCAAAGGTAATAATCAATAGATACTCAAATCATTTCAAGTTTTAAAAACAGAATTTACAAGATGTGATGAGCTTGAGACAGACGATGTTAAGACGTTGCTACTTTCACATCATTCATCTTGTTTCATCAGTCTTTGTAAACAATACGTTTTGCTTAATGGTTATTTAAGACGACTTGTATTTCTAAAGGAAACAATCTTGTGGTTTATTGTTAACTAATTATACCTAGTTATACGTGAAATAATTTAGAACGGAGAAGATTGTTTTGTTTAAACTATTTGCAACGGTGTATGATTATAATGTGTATAGACTTGTGTTTAAATGGTGCCCAAACAACTTGGAAAGGATGTCTCTTTTTATCCAACTCGTATATAACCTTAAACATGCGGATGTTGAATGATGCAGATATACACTTCACATTTAGTCTGCCTCTAACCAAATGGGCGACATTGACTGTTACGGAAGATGTCAAACATCTAGTGTTGACGTTTAGGTCACATGCTTCCTATACGGTTAGATGAGTTTATTGTATGGCCAAGCCTCTGTGATCCATCATGCATGATCCTCAGATATAACATTGCTACTTATGATTCTTCAATTAAAAGATTTAAAAATATTGTAATCAAGCTTTGATTATGTGCTTTTATAATCACAATGTTTGATGCGTTTTAATAATGAGACTTGCATCTGATTGGCAGAGCTTTTACTGATTAGATTTTTATCCATTGTTATTTAAAATCTCTAGTTGACTTTAATAAAGAGACTTATCCTCATGTATTATTGAGATACTCTTTCATTGTATTAGAGGAGTTTGTTGTTAATATCGAAGCTATAACAGATCAGATTATGATCAAACTTCGTGTATAGGTTTATATCAATAAGATCATGGGTTAGAAATGCTAAGCATATCACATTGATCCGACTGTGACCGAACATGGAAAATGGGACTTAATGTTAAAGATTTCGGTGCATTTGATAGCGAGCAAGATGTACACACTTTAACAGAAATAGTTTACATAGATTTTGTCCTTTCATTAGTACTTATTCCTGCCTATTGAAATGTACAAGACCAAAGCTATGTTGGTGATACAGGCCCATTGAGACTTCTTGTTGGACTTCATTGCTAAGAAAGGAATCATATGGATTGCACTACGTTTTGGTCATTGTACAATTAATAGTATTATCCTTATACTATTGCAATGTCACACTGTTATTAAATGATTTGTTTGTCAATACAGTCCTTTCTAAACATACTTATGATTGATATAAAATAGTATATAAGACAACTGACGAAAAGCTTCGTTTCTAAGATCAGTGTTTTGTGAAAACCTGAACATGTTATGAAATATCTCAAGTTCATAGAGAATTCTAACGCACAAACGCAAACTACGCTATGCATTTATCTACACATGGCTATTTTGTTAAAATAGAAAAAGTGTCCTTTGTTAAAACATCTACTCTGTGCAAGCTATTTCTACAACATGTGTTTTTGGTGGTTGCCATACAAGCTAGCATTTTTGTTCACGTCATGTACTTTCCACTCTATTAAGAATGCACTCGTTTTTCAATAGTACAATTGAACTGTAATCAATGTTTTTGTATTTTTCTTCTTTGTTAATATGTAGTATAGTTCATTTGAAAATATCTGCAAACCACTTTTATATTTTACTTTTATTTGTTTGATAATTTAATGAATATATGCTTAGTTCTAGTGGTCAAAAACCAGAGAAACTTGCAGGATGATTGATGGTCCACCATCTTTCTATCCGTCAATACAAGTTTGTCATTACAGCTACTAACAAATTGTTTTGGAAGATTCCTGAAAATCGTGTTGCCTTTACACTTCATGAACAAAATGTCCAATTACCTTGTGGGTTTTACCAGAAGAATCCGTACCATGTCTTGAAAATATTATTCTCAATACATGTCCTTTATCGATGTTCATATTAAAATGGGGTGTTTACTAGAATTTTGTCTATTTTGTCCTATATAAAAATAATATTTTCACTGAAATATCCAATATGACCGTTACAGAGACCATCTTAAAAAATATGATTACCACATCTTCTCATGGACATGGTCATATAAACATTGAATTTTATCTGAAAGATGTCTTGTGATGTATAGTTGGTACAAAACGGAAACAGTGGCAATCTGACTGCCAATATGACCAAGATCATAACCATCCAGAAAACCTTTTTATGACTACTTTTCATCAGTTGCTAGTCATTCATATATGTATTATTATTTCACCAGATACATCTCAGGAGTTAATTTTTCCTAAATTGATATGGTGCAAAGCTACGATATCTTGGGAACAAACTTTATTAAATACCTCTTGAACGGAATGTTGCTTTGACATTTAGTATTAATCAGAAGAGTTCTTGTGCCGGCTTGTCGGTCTGTAATTGTGACCAATCTCAATAAAATCAGATCTCCATTGTCCTTGGTGAAGAACTGTCAGCGACCGTTTAGAGGTCATGTCTGATGACCAATGTTATTACTATAATGGCTACTTGTATCAGCCAATCGGATGCAGTCTTATATATTAGCCTTTTATTAGGAGGCATATCATCGTGGCTGAAGAGCAACGATGTGTTCCGAACATTTTGATTTACTTTCAGTGTTTTGAAATCTGCATTTCCATTAGTAATTTCAAAGATCGCCAAACATTGACTCAAAACGGTTTTACATATATTCGCCTGGGAGAGCGAATATCTTATTTTAGTTATGTTGAAATAGTCGCCATCTTGAAATCTCTACTCAAAAAGAGATTACTGTCTCAACATATCTCAATATTCTTCTTATGATACCTAGGTTATCCTGATTTAAAAATGGGCCAGCTGAATATTCAGTATTGCTGCCATGATGGCTGTTTATACCGTATTACTGTCACTACTTACTTTGAATAGATTGTCACAATGGCATGGAGCTTTCACCAAGTGCCTTCTAAAGAATTATATTTGGTACAATATGAAACTGGTCCCACTCTGATTCCCAACATGTAAAACGCAGCAGATAACTCCAAATTATTCAAATGACTGAAGAATAAATCAGAGATTGGGTTACCATTCAGTTTTAAAATGAAGAAAGGACTGATCTAAAATTAATGGAAATTCTTTGCAGACAGAATTTCCCATCCATGTACACTTGTTATTTGCTATATCAATTATGTTATCAATAAATAATATGAATATACTCTTCTTTATTTCCTTCTATATTTTGAGTTAGGACTGCACTGTTCTATTAAGTAGTTTCGTTTCTATTTAAAAATTCGGTAATTAATATGTCTGCAAGCACTTATTATATAGTACATAAATAAAGGTTTAATGAGATTAATGTGTTGACATTGTTATTTAATGTGATTTATATACTTCATTCATTCATTTATTTCAGTTTCTTGGCCTGTTTATTTCATATGCTGTCAAATCAGTCCATAAGGACACCATTACTTATTAGTCATCTGTTCAGAACGGTCATTCTAGCTTTCTCTGGCAAATTTTCTATGTAAATGACTTGTATTTAATGGTCAGCCGCCCTCTGTTGTCCGAATCGAGGTATTCCTATCTAAACAATGGTTTCTCCCTGCATTTATTGATCTACAGTGACAGTTCAGTCAATGCAAACAGATGTTTTTATTTATGGAATAGGCATTGTTCAGATAAAGAAATATCATGTAAATAGGTATCAAATATATTTTATCTTGCTTTTACTTGAAACTGCTGTTACATTGGCAAAATGTACCTCAAAGGTATCGATATATCAAATTCAAACGCGTAGATTTTATAGCCAGTGAAGTGGGTGGAAACTATTCGTTTACTGGATGGTGGTATTGTATCAGCTAAGACAAAATTGAATGATCAAAAGATGCCCAAAACGTTTGGAACTAGTAAAACACTGGTGAAATGTATTTAAGACAAACTTTGCGAGTGAAGTACATGTACTCTCATCTAATTCAAATATGATAAATCACCTTATGTATCCATAGCATTCATCATTTATAAACGACAAAGTTTGCTTTATTTGCTATTCGGTGATACTCGTTTTTAATTGTGATTTTGTTTCCCCATTTTTCTTAAAGGAATATGTTTTGTGCATTACATATACCGTGTATTCATCAGTGTAGGTTGTTAGGTAGAAGATTGCTCTGTTTAAAATATTTGCAAAGGCGTATCAGAATTATGTGTAGATAGTTTAGAATCAAGAACAAATGATATATTTTCATTTCAACAATCTAACCTGAAGCAAATAATATAAAGTAGAAATACAAAATTAGCTTTCAGTATTCATAAGAACACGATTGGCACTGTTACGGAAGACGGATATTATGCATCTATAGCATAAACCTTTTTTCGCACCTGGTTGTAATATCACGTGATCTTATGGTACGGCTCTGATCCTATCATAAGTGATGGATCATCCGCCATATCATCAAAATCTCTGTAGCATTTCGATAATCAGAGACATCAATGTTTATTAACGAGACTATATTGCATCTAATTGGCATAATTTATCACTATACAAACCATACCTCTAATCCGTTTATGATCAAATTTAGAATATAGGTTCATATCGTCTAGATCTTGAACAAAATACGATACTACGCGATATGCAGACATATTAAGTATATAATGTTGCATCAGATTTATTTAATCTGCTACCAGTCCCAAAGTCATATTTCCTTCTAAATTGCATAAATTAACATTATACAGCATTTTGACCTTACAGAATATTTGCCCTTACAAAATCCCGTTTATGAAATGCTTATGTATAAAATTATGGCCCTCTTGTTGAATTTCAATGCCAAAATACTTTGAATATTCGTATTGGAATCACAAATCGATTGCATCAAATAGTATGAACCGTTTTGTTTATATTATCATATTATTGACATGTCACGCCCTGGTTTAACTATTCGTATACCAATGCATTCAGTCACTATGCTTTTTTGTCAGGTATCATCTAAATCATAATTAAAACCATCAGTTGCTTCCTTCCCCTGGTTATCATTACAATATCACCACCATAATAGTATTTTCTTGTTTTTCTCAATGTGACGTTTTACTGTATAGATATAATGGCAATAGACCTGAAGAACGTACAGGATTGCCGTCGGTTGGTATACGTTTGTTGTTGTTACTTGTCCTAAGCTACGCGAATGATTGTCATGAAACAGATTCATGCTAAGGTTTATGGTCTTGCTGTTTTTAAATGAAAATTAAAATCTTGTTATCGCTTTTCCTCCTGACTTGATGGTCACGTCACTGGAAGACGTCTCATGATGTCTGTGTGGTCATATTGGTGCTGATCTAGCATTCAATTTGGTTCCAGTGGGAGACATCTTAAAGATCTTGTCATCAAAACTCCTCCTGAACAGATAATCATATTGAGATTTTGAAATATTGTTGTTACCCCTGGTTTACAACCGATTTCGCGAAATCACTGCCTATTATGTCCTGGTTTTCAGCCGATGCGGTTTTCTCGAAATCACTGCCTATTATGTCCTGGTTTTCAGCCGATGCGGTTTTCTCGAAATCACTGCCTATTATGCCCTGGTTTTCAGCCGATGCGGTTTAGTTGAAATGACCGCCTCGAATGCCCTGGTTTTCATCCGATTCGGTTTTCTAGAAATCACTGCCCATATTGCTCTGGTGCTCATCAAAACACTTTCTTTTCATTATCTCATATGACATATTTGTAAGTTGTGTTGATAATTGTAATCCTTTCTGCTGGTGCTTGATCTCTCTTCTTTTATCGTCTCCATCTTCTCTGAAACATTACAGATTAAAATCTGAAAGATATCGTCAGTTCACCAAGGAATAGTTACAAAGACGCAGGAAAGAAAGGAAACCAAGTAAATGTGCTCTTTTATATTAGTAAATAATGTTGGCATTCCTATTCTAGCTATTTAGCATCAAGGCGACAAAAATCACAAAACTATCAATTGATCTAGATTCTTTCAAGGCACAACACAAATGACTATTTCTAGGGTTGGGGTGGGGTACTCCACATATATTATTTACATTAATATAGAAGTCCCACATATTCTTGATAATGTAGGAAGTGAAATTATTGATAGAGAGGTAAAGATCTGAGTCCCCAATCAGCAATGCCGACAGTTACATTAATGAGTACACAAAAAGGTGAAATTCAAATGAATAAAAATTTAATACAATTCATATTTAAATAATTCCACAATCATTATTCTTCCTCTCGACCAAGTGATAGCCTAGTGCATCAGATGATTTATAGTGAGATAGCTGTCCACATGTCCTTGTTTTATACTCGTCTGCATCTCTCCTATCTCACTAATTCCTTCTCTCCTTCTCACTAAGCTTTTCCACCTGTCCTTGTTTTCCACGCACTTGCTTCCTGACAGAAACATGGCGAAAAACATCAGACGATGAGCCCTAGTGCGCGGACCTAATACCCACAGGTTACTCCATCAAGTCGTTCCCCCGCCACTCTCGCAAAGGTAGAATTACTGTCATCACAAAGAATCCCATGATAAAATGTCATAAACACAAAACAAGGTCCTATTTCTGCCACACATCATTTGAACGTCTCCAAACAACACTAACACTGGAACAAATGTGAGTCCATTTTCTCTGCCTCTACCGCCATCATCCTAGTAGAAAAAACATGCTGTCCGAATCTCTCAATTTTAGAGCAGTTTCCGAATCTCTTGGAGTATGGAAATTAAATAGGTGGCAACCTGATTATTCTTGGAGATGTTAACTTTCACTTTGATTGTCCTGGAAACCTGTGCACATCAAAACTCCTAGTTAATATTCATGTGCTCAACCTTAAAGAGTCATTTAACTAACCCAGCCATAAACATGGTCAGAGACCTGATAATAATATTCTACAGTCTACCCTTGTATCCCACAATCGGGCATCAGATCACCTCTGCATTATATGCCATATGGACGTATCAGTCCTTAACCCTCCACCTTTATGTTATACTAAGATGAACCTCCGTATGATTAAAAGAACCAAACTGATGCATGACATCCAAGCAAACCTAACAACTTGATTACCTCCTACAGCAGAACAACTCGATAACAGCCTGCGTTCATAGCTTGAGAAACATGCTCCAGCCACCAGGTGCAGAGTATAAATTCAAAAGTATTCTCCATGTTATAGTAGCGTTAAGGGTTAGGATTAAATAAATAACTCAAACACACTGTGTGAAAGATGACAATTTATGAAATTAATTAAGAAAAATATATGATGTATAAATACAATGATTCTCACACGCTCTCAACATACGATTGATCCAATCACTCTATACAAACATTCACACATTGAAAATAAACCAAAAATATTATATCAATCGGAAATACAGATTAAAGAAACCTCATGGATTTCATATACGTTTCAAATAATAGTATGCACAGTAAGATATTAACATAATTTTAAGTATGGACTACGATTAAGATTCAAACAATCTCAAAGTATTCAAATATGTTTCAAATGTTCTGCACTGTAAGTAAGATTCACAATTTCCTGGAATACAACTAAGATTCAAACTAATCTCATGTGAATGAAACAACAATTGGACCAAACATTCGCTTCGTGATCATTGTACAAGTCGTACGATTCATAAACTGATAAACCGTACAGTTTCACCGAGTACTTGGGTTGACCGTTACTTGTATCGGCCGCTCGCACCCTTCACGGATCCACCACATGTACAGTCATACGTATACACGTACAGACAGCATACAACACCCTTGAATTTGCTACGCCTACAGTCGTGGCTCCACCACATGTACAGACATAAGTACATATAGACAGCTCTACGCGTCAGTTACAATAAAACCAAACTGGCAATAATAATGAGTTCTGGAAAATGCGAATACATTAAACCCTAATAGCAACTTGTAATTCACAGTTCACAACGTTTCAAATCTGCGTTGCAATAAATGAATCATTACACGATATGACATTACAAACTCAATAAGCTTCACATATCAATTAAATATAATTTTAACACTCACCCCTATGACTTAAGAACACACTGGAGAACGTGTACTCCCCGACGAGATCCAAAACGACCAGTGTGTCGGTTATAAATGGATCTTGCTTCAATCCATAAGACAATGAGTAATATTCAGGAAAAAATACCCAAGCATATCATGATTATAATGTCCCTCGTCGCAAGTAATTTCCGTCGCTTACCTGGATAAACACTTATTCACCCTAGATAACGTTGTACGCCTGTAGAACGAAAAATATTTCTAAGGCGTAACCAATTTTGTTTTCCTAATTCTGTGACACACTGTTAACAAAGACCGCCGTAAAGCGGACAGGCTTTGGCTTTCCATCGAACTCAATATTCAGAAGCAAATATATGAAGCCACTAGGAAGAACGTCACATAGTCCATGCAGCAAAATTATTCCACTACAGTACTAAGATCACGGAAAGTTCCAGCTGCAAAGAACTCTTCGAGATTACTAACAAGCTAATGTCATGCACCACATGTACACCACCTCCAACTTTCTCTCCAGTCGACATTCCGGACCTGTTTGCAAATTTCTTCCATGACAAGGTACAAACCATTAAAGATAAGCTTGATAACACAATTTTAAATGACCCTTCGTCACTATATATTTGTGATGCAGAATTTCCGCTGCAACCATTAGCAGCATTTGAACCTATCTATATGGATTCAGCATGAACGAAGTGTGCACCAAAGTCATGTGAACTTGATCCAATTTCAGCATCACAGCTGACTATGTGCTTTGATCCAATATTGCCTTCACTAACTGATATTATTAATACCTCTCTCTCGTCCGGGAAATTCCAATTATTTTTCAAAACTGCCATTGTAAACCCTCTGCTGAAGAAACCACCATAACGATTTAAAGAAATATCGCCCAGTTTCTAATCTCCCGTTCATATAAAAGTCTTAGAAAAAGTTGTTCTAAAACAACTTGTATTACATCTGAATTCAAACAGTTTTTTTTATAGCAATGTATATTCTCCATATCGCCATTGCCACAGTACTGAAACTAATCTTCTGAAAGTAGTTAATAACATTGTCTCTGCTTTGGGTAGCGGAAAGGTTACATTACTCAACCTCCTTGATTTGTCTGCATCATTTGACACAATAAACTTTGATATATTACTTCACCATCTCCAACGTGTATTTGGCATTTACAGTACAGCATTACTGTTGTTCAAGTCATACTTTTTCAACAAGATACAAATTGTAGCCCAGCTGATCTATGTTGGTGTGTTTCACAGGTGTCTGTTCTTGAACCTGGTCTCTTAAGTGTCATTGATCATCATCCAGTATCTCACCAATGGTACGCTGTGACACCCAAATATACAAACCTAGCTACCCAACTGAAGTTGATGCTACCATCCATCCAAGGAATAGATAGGTGCATTTTTTATATAAAATCATTGATGATATTTAACATGTTGCAGATGAATGATGATACAACCGAGGCCATTCTGATCACAAAACAAAGACTTTCTCATTCACATCCGTTACCTCAAGCAGATACATATCAGCAACACCAACATTAAATTCACACAATCAGTACCAAACTGAGACGCATCAGCTCCATTCGAAAATATCTTTCAGTTGATGTCACTAAAACATTTTTGTGAGTTCATTATTACTTTCTTGACTGAACTATTGTAACTCAGTTAGGTCTGGTTCGTCTCAATATGTACTCCAGAAAATTCAAAAAGTTAGAATCTAAGCTGCTTTGATCATCCTTAGAGTACTACGATCAGAGCACATCTCCCCGCTGCACCCTGCACTGGCTATCCATTCGATCCAGAATCAAACACAACGATGTGAATACACCAGCAAGATACTTACGCTCCTCTTCTGACAATCGTATACTCATTATTGTAACTATGAAAACGAAGTCGTATGGACAACGTTATTTTGCATACCACAGCTCATCAACGTGAAACGAATTGCCCAATTG
Organism: Unio pictorum; assembly: GCA_030141615.1. Lineage (NCBI taxonomy): Eukaryota > Metazoa > Mollusca > Bivalvia > Unionida > Unionidae > Unio > Unio pictorum. Next base: position 19,928,322 of record JARLTB010000001.1, read on the forward strand.
AAATCAGACACAAAGGCACAGTGATCCGTTTCAAGAGTGCTCTTAAAACACCAAATTGTTTGTCTGCAAGAATAAACTTATAGACCTAATAATGTTTCCTACCTAAAATAATTTCAGCATGTTTATATGTTTTCTAATTTCGTGGTTCTGTTTAAAGCGGTTTGAGCTTTTAAAGATTAGGCGCATTACAAAGTCCTCATCATTATAATATAGCCCTTGTGTGATTATGGTGTAAGCCTAAATCTGAAAGTCATCGTATATCATCCTTACATCTACAATCGCTTTCTACCATTCTGTAGGTCATACGTATTAATTAAGTATTGATCAAAATTGTAATACGGACTAATATCAAAATCTGTGACAAGCGTCGATAATGTCACTTATCCATGTTTATTAATGGGGTCATCTTGAATTTCATTACCAATTCCATAATGTTATTAATACATATCATACAATTAACAAGTTAATAGGCATACAAATACCAATTTTAATTAATTTACTTTCTTTTCACGAAGTGATGGAACATGTTGAAAACTTGCTTGAAATATGTCTTTAACATTCTGGCAAACAACCTATATATATATATATATATATATATATATATATATATATATATATATATATATATATATATATATATATATATATATATATATATAAGATAATATAAGAAAAGATAAGATTTCTTGATTTCAGACTACAAAGTCCATATCTCTAAATTAAAATATAAAGTTTTATAAAAATTTTTTTAAAAAAAACATTTTAAACATAAAAGTACATACATACATGCATACATACATACATACATACATACATACATACATACATACATACATACATACATACATACATACATACATACATACATCTACAACTATTAACTGCGTCCTGCATTATTAATAATAAAAATTAAATGACACATTTAAAGAGTAATTTGTTCCATCTACTATTAATATGAGAATTTACATGAATGTCTTAGTTCCAAAGAGATTTGAAAATACAGTACTTAGTATTAGATATTCTTGTCATCATTGAGAATACATACGTTCTCATTATTTCATCAAAACTGAATACATTATAGTTAACAAACATGTTGGAGGCACTGTTCTACCTTGGAAGACCTAATAGAAAACGAAGACTATTATTATGACCAATAACTAGTTTTCTTTTCATACATTCACTAAAGTTTGTCCACAGAGGAGCGCAATATATGGTGCAGCAATACGATTTGAATAATGTAATTTTGATATGCAATGAACAATTCTTGAATTTACGCAGAAGCATGTTTGTTCGAGTACACAGAGATCGGTAATGTCTAATCATATCTTCATTATCCGACCGATTGGATTTCAAAATATGACCCAAATACGTATAAATGTTGACATAGGTAAGAGCATTTCCGTTAAGATATACAAGGGGAGGAGATGGTAATTTGAAAGAAGCTGTCTGAAAGACAATGCATACTGATTTTTTTGTATTATACATTATATCATTCTCAAATGCGTATTGTTCACATATCTTTAATAATTTGCTTAAACCTGTTTTAGAAGGACTTATCAATGACATATCATCAGCGAAACTGAAATTGTTAAGAAATAACACATTTCGTGGCAGACGTAACCCTACGTTACGCTGACTGAGCTTACGATTTAACTCGTCTATATATATATATATATATATATATATATATATATATATATATATATATATATATATATATATATATATTGAATAACAAGGGAGACAGAATTTCCCCTGCCTTACCCCATTCGTTACATTGAAAGCGCTGGATATTACACTTCCCCATCGCACAAAATACAACTGTTTCCCATACCAGTTAACTAAAGTATGAACTATGTAGACAGGTATTTTAATATCAATCAACTTTTTAAAGAGTGTTCAGTGATTGACCCTATCAATTGCCTTTCTAGCGTCTAAAAGACATGCAAACATTGGGCTGCCATGTTCTACATAATAGCTGATTAACTTCCTTAAAAGCATATATGCATAAATCTGTTGAATGCTGCTTTTTAAAGCCAAGCTGATTATTAGAGATTGCATCTTCACATCTATGCATAATGATGCATTCAAATACTTTTGAAATAATAGTCGTAAGAGCTATAGGTCTGTAGTTATTTTTGTCCGCTATGTTACCAATTTTGCTTTTTAGTAGCGGTATAATGGTACCTTTTGTGAAATCATCTGGTACAAAGTTATGCACAAACATACAATTAAATAAAATTATCAATCACACATGAAGTCTAGTATCTGAAAATTTTAAATGTTCTACATATATAAAAATCTGAACCTGGACATTTACCATCTTTTTGTCCTGAAATAGCACGTTGGATCTCAGATAATGTGATTACTTTAATACGAGCAGAATGTGCATTCAATGCTGAAAGTAACAGCAGAGGAGGCGAGCCGGACAACATTTTTAAACAAGTTTTCAATGGATTAGGGCTTAAAACCCTATCAAAACAATGAAACAGGCAAAAAATCAATGAAATCAGGCAAAAAAAAATCAATGAAATCAGGCAAAAAATAATAATGAAAAATAAATGAAATCAGTCCAAAAAAATAATTAAATCAAAAAAAAGAGGGAGTAGGCGAGCCGGACAACATTTTTAAACAAGTTTTCAATGGATTAGGGCTTAAAACCCTATCAAAACAATGAAACAGGCAAAAAATCAATGAAATCAGGCAAAAATAATCAATGAAATCAGGCAAAAAAAAATAATGAAAAAATCAATGAAATCAAAAACATGATCCTGAAAGGAGTAAAAACTCTTCAACCGAATATTTTATCAAGTCCGATACGATATCGTGTCCTCGGGTCTGCTAAATTTATTGTCACAAATCCGTGTGGTTTTGACTGAGCGTGACTAAAGAAATTTCTAAATTGATTATGATTCATATCACCGCAGCACCAAGTTTGCCAAATATTTCGTAGTGTATCAGTATCAACTCCGTTAAATACACACAGCAGATTGCAATTATCGCGAATCACTTTTGGTATTTGTGTGTACCGTTGAGTGACATATATCACATCAGTGTTTTTATGCCTGCCTCGGGAAAAGATTCTAGCAGGATTTTTTTGATTATCTAACATTATATCGTCATACACGACTAAATTGTTAATACTTCCATCGATGTCTTCCACGGAAGGGGCTTCATCAATATCAGTAATAAATTCAATAAAATCATCGTCGATTTCAAATTCTTTTGCTTTCTCGTTAAAATCCTTTAGCACTTCATAGCATCGCTGATCGTCTACACTCGGGGCTATTAAATACAATTTGTCCCATTTCATCCATCTTGTCATCAAATTAAGTAGCAATTGTGTCTTTCCACTTCCAGATGGTCCGATTATAATCATTCTAATTGAATTCGGCAACATTTCATGGTGTTTAATAGGTTCCCGTCGTCGGGTAGCTGAATAATCAATTACATTCATGATGTTATATATAAATTATGGTTCTATATTGTGTGAAGTGTAAAAAACGTACTGGCACAGATGACTTGACGACGATTACAACAAAAAATAACCGATCAGCGCTTTCTGGTAAATGCGTACAATGTAGTACAAAGAAATTTAGATTTGTTTCTAAACCCAAGGAACCTTTTAAAAAAACGAGGAGGTGATATCGCAGCCAAGCTAACTAAACTCCCTGGAACCCCATGGGCAAAGTATCCAGGAGAAAAGCACCTTCCAGGATATAGCTACTGTGGACCGGGAACCAGACTTGATATCAGACTCAATAATCATAACCAACCCAACCCCGGTGAAGAACCAATAAACGCCATTGATAAGGCCTGTCACCTTCATGATGTTGCTTATAAAAGCAGTAATTTGCAACACAGGCATCTAGCAGATGTGAAATTAATTCATGCGTTAAATGCTATTCCTGATAAATCTTTGAAAGAAAAATTGGCTTCATTTTTGATAAAATCGGCTATGAAAGGTAAATTGATGTTAGGTGCTGGTAATTAATAACATGGAATCTGTTTATTATTCCCCAAGAGGATACTGGAGGGGTAGCGCTGCAATCAATAAACTCGCTAGCGCTGCAAAAGTGAAAAAACAACTGCGGCGGATTGGTTATCTAAACAGGCACTATGGCAAATTTATCTACCACCGCCTAAACAAATTCAATTCTCGCATTTTGATGTGACCTTTCCTAATGAAGTTCATCAGGCTGATATATTATTTCTGCCACATGATAACGGTTACAAATACGCTCTAACCATAATTGATGTTGCAAGTCGATACAAAGAAGCAGAACCGTTAAAAACAAAATCAGCCACTGAAGTGGCTTCTGCGTTTGAAAGGATTTATCGAAGGGGTCCTCTGCACTGGCCAAATCTATTACAAATTGATCCTGGCAAAGAATTTCAGGGTGCAGTGTTATCAATAATGAAATATCACAATGTCACCATCAGACGGGGGAATACTGCGCTACATCGCGATCAGGCAATTGTAGAACGATTTAATCGGACGATTGCTGAGCGGTTATTTGGATATCAATACGCAAAAGAATTCATCCAAGAAAAAAGATCCCGTGAATGGGTTAAAAGATTACCAGCTGTGATTACTGCGCTGAATAACGAGATTACTGGAACAATTAATTTGAAACCTATCAACGCTATTAAAAAGAAGTCAATACCTGAAATGGAAATTCGAAGAATTTCACAAAAAGATTTCAAAGAACCAATTCTTGGTAGTAATGTCATTGTGAGGTATTTATATGAACCAGGAGAGCTTGAAGGGGGTAAAAAAAGGGCTACTGATCCTATTTGGAGTGTTACTGCACACAAGATATCTAGTATAACACGATCTACGGGTAGACCTCCAGTCTATAAACTGGATTCAACTGCCCCTCAGCGGGGTTTTACTAGACAACAATTACAAGTGATACCCGAGGATACTCAATTACCACCACGGGGTCTTAACTAGCGCCGTTGCGTCTATTGCACTCAAGACAAGTCAACATCACATTGTTTCTGACATGACCGAGACTGTTATTTTTTCTGTCAACGGTAACTTGGCGAGGATCCTTATCCGAATACTGCCAACGCATTATACAATTGCAACTTGCGCAGTGATTATTCTGTTGTTTCTTCAAAGTGATTATTAATTTAGCATCAATATCAAATTCTCGTTGTTTTTTTTTTTTTGTCTTGTTGTTTGTAACCGGAGAGTTTTTTATCAATAATTTTAACATCAATATCATCCATTGTTGTGTCATTATCATCTAAAACAATTCTTCGAAGTTGATTTATTTTTCGTACTCTGGATACTGCAAGATAGACTAAATTTGACCATTCAATGCGATTATCTACCATCCAAACAATTGTATCTGATATAGTCAATCCCTGTGAAGAATGTATTGTTGCTGCGTATCCTAGCGTCCATGGGGATTTATTAGCACGCAATGCATCTTCAACGACATTAATATCAACCAGCACAATATCATTTAATACCAGAATTTGTTTTTCACTCTGTCCTGGAATATCAACTTCAATGTTCTGTTTTCGTGTATCCGATGGTCTATAACATAACGGTACCGGAAGTGTTGCAAATTTTTGTTTATGCAATTCAAATAATTTCATCTGAAGTGTGTCCCTGACTATTTTTCTACTTGCAATTATCAAATCATTTGGTCTCCATGCTTCCCAAAACTCATTCATGGGAGTTTCTGAAATTATTTCACGGGCTATTTCACACTGGATTCTATCCGGTTGTAATCTAATTAGTTTCTTCAATTCTTTTAATTCATTATCAAGTGATCTATGATCGGTATCAATTTCTTCATAATAGTCTACAAAACCCTTTAGCCATTCATGTGGGGATGCACCGACAAATGGTGGTGGTTGTCCGTGATCACCGCACATGACGATTTTTGTATTTTTCAATAACAACCACTCAAGAAATATTTTTAATACATCTAATGGCACTGTGTCTATTTCATCCCAAATCATGATTTCAGGAATAAATTTCTCTCCCATGCGCTCAGGAGTCCACTTATCTGCCTTCCATCGAAAGAAACTGTGATAAGTGCAAGCATTTACCCCTCTCTGTATCATTTCTCTTGCAAGTCTGTGTGTTGGTGTTAGTACAATCATATTTGATTTGGAAACACGAAATAACTCAATTGCCCGGGTTGTTTTTCCTGACCCACCACAACCGTTTAAATAAACTGTTTTATACCGGCATATTGGATCAGATATCGGTGGTACATTAGAAAATTCTGAACACTGATTGCTTTCTAAATAATTATTTTCAATTGTAACATCTGCTGATTGAATATAATCATGAAGCATTTCCTTCTTAATTCTCCATGAACCCCAATTCTCGTTGCCAGTAGCCTTAAAATCAGCCATTTTGCTGTTTATGCAAAATGAATCAGTGGCAACTCTAACTGCGGTGTTAGGAAATTTATTGATCATTGAAAACAGATTAATAGAAGCATAACCGAGCATAGAAGCTCTTAAGTGTGTGTACTGCTGATTGTATCCATCATTGTAAGTAACAATTGTACCCAATTTGGTTCCATCGGACAGAAATGCGTCTTTACGATTGACATATAGGCCTTTATTCGTTAGATCCACGATTACAAAATCGTATTCAGCATTGTCTATAATTAACCGTGAAGAATATCTTGTATTATCGTATTTACCACCCTGGGTGAATTTACCAATTATTCTTCGTCCAAGATCTTTTGCTTCATTATTTCTGATTTCAAATAACTGTTTGGACCAATCCATGATTTGTTGTTCACTGAAATTTGGAAACAGTTTTCGCTGTTCGCTAATTATTTTTTCTAGATCAGGTTGTGGTAACCAGACTGATTTCTGTGCTCGATAGGATATAATCGCTTCACTGACAATTAACGATTTTAACATCTTACAATCAAGCATATACCGTAATAACACTATTGGCATCCAGTGTTTTTCAGCCATGTGTCTACCAATCCAAAGATAACTACACGGATGAAGTCCTGTAGCCAATTCAAATGATACTACACAAGCGAATCCGGTTAAATCAAAATCAGGCAGTGGTCCATTAATAGCAACACGGGTCATTTCGTGTGTGGGGTGTCCAAATCGTTTAAAATATTTCTCGCATTCTCCATACCCAAGAAAACTTCCTGGATAACACGCAATCATATCAACGGAAATAACGGTTTCAGGGTCGTATTTTGTATTCCATAACCCTCCATGGCTGTATTCAAGACAGGACAATCTGACATCTGATAAAAAATCACTTCGTGTTGGTTTCCACGCGTTTTTCTTTCTAGCAAAATGTGCTGCAATTGATGGTAGTGTAAAACAGTTTGCTAATAATTGATCGTTGTCTTCCCCCTCCCCAGAACTCTGGGGTGAAAACTCACTAGCTAGTTTTTTCATTTGATTATGCAGTTCTTCAGTACGGTACAATTCTCCGTTGGGTTTTACAAACTGATCAAATCTACATTCCTCGTCTGAAGTATTGTGAAAAAGCCACATCGACACAGGGTTTTCTTTACTCAAATGGTAAATAGCATCAAATAATTTCTGCTCTGAAAAAAACTCTTCGGTTTGGGATAGATATTTTACGGTTCTATCCCGTGGGAAAATTATTACTGCAGATGACCATGCGTGTTCGTTATGATCAATAATTTCAATTGGGTTTCCTTTTTTTTGATTGTTATTTTGGTTCTTTTATTACTTCACCGGTGATTGTCCTTACTGATATTGGAAATCTCTATGATGTTTCTAATTTAATTATATCCTGAATTGTTGCCCCATTCTCTTTTACCGTTAATTCCCATTCGGTTATTTTTTTTTTCGTCTTAGATCAGTTAGTTTATTTCCCCGGGACGCATTTGTGAAGTGTTCCATTATTCGTTCTGCTACACAATTGAGCCCTGTCGAATATTTCATGGGTGCTAGTTTTGCAATATCAGGTTTTTCATTGAGCGGATATATCCCGTAAACAACTGCTGTTACAGGATAAGATCTTTCGTAGTATGGTTTATCAATTCCAGTCAAAATTCCTGGTTTTGAATCCTGATTCACAGTGACAGTTTTTTTGTCCCTGAGAATGGGTTCAAATTTATCCCTAATGATCCATTTTCCATCATCACGGATAAGGAATTTTATTCGAAAAAAATGCCTTTTTTCCCCAACACGTGAAATTATCACTGCTGCTTTTTCATCATTCATGGTAGCATCAACAACACCATCAATTCGAAATGTTGACCAACAATAAGATGCTCCATCACGCTTGAATTCATTAAAACAGTCTCTGATTTTACTAATCATGGCTTTATCAAGAATTTTATTTTTGGGTGTATTAGAAACTATATCAAGATTGAATTGAGCATCTTTCCAGGGTAATCTCTTGTTACGTTTTTTTGGGTTTATCGAGATTAAATTTAGGATTAATTTTCAATAATCTCTTAAACTCCCTCATATTTCCGTCTATTAAACGTTTTTTTGGGTCTATCGAGATTACATTTAGGATTAATTTTCAATAATCTCTTAAACTCCTTCATGTTTCCGTCTCTTGGACGTTTGAAATTAATTTTGTTACGTTTTTTGAGTCTATCGAGATTAAATTTAGGATTAATTTTCAATAATCTCTTAAACTCCTTATCAGTATTGAATTTAGCATTTTTCGAAGGCAATCTCCTTAACTCCTTCATGCTATACTAAAAACAAGTATCTAAATGAAAGATTTATGTATAATGAATCACTGCAAATGGATCAGTCACTGAATTATACAAATAGTATAGTATACGAATGAACCAAGAATTCAGACATCATCCTGTGAGTACCAATTATGAAGCATCCAGTGATGGTGTTGTAAGACACTGTAGACTGAAGAACCCAGTTGGGAGGGATAATGGTATGGGGTATTTGATGTTTACTGTTGGAAAGAAGAAATATTACAATCATCGTTTCGTATTTGAATGTTTTAATGGATTGATCACAAGGATTCTAATCCAAGGAACAATTCTTTATCAAATCTGCAAGCTATCACACAGAGTGAGAATTCCAAACGAGGAAGGACTGGCACTTGTTCAAAAAAAACGAGACCAGTAAAATCTTTTAATACAACAACTAACGAAGAGAAAATATTTCAATCAATATATGAAGTCGGCAAATTTTTCGATATTTGTAGACCCTCAATACGATATGTTGCAGAGGGGGTAACCAAAGCGGCTATTTCAAAAAAGAGCGGACAGGAAATTCAATTCAGTTATGTCTAATGCGTCATATTTTTCAATTAGAGATATGTCATTGTTATAGAATAATGAATTCTGAAAACATGAATAGCATCATAGTTGAAATTTTAAAATTGAAAAGTCATGATATTGAACTATCAGATGGGTTAAATCCTGATCAAATCAAGTCGGATTTTCAGGATATAGAATACGGAGTTAACAACAATAAATATATGCTACCAAAGAAGTATGCACTCATCAAAAGAATTCAGAATTCTATTAGAGACTCTCTTGCATTTTCCAGTGACATCAGTGTGTTTGTTCCGTTGTATACTATCGAAGAACGAATACGAAAAGAATTAGGTAACGAATACGAATTGAAAAAAGAAGTCAATTCTAAAATTAGAAACCTACGGGCGTTAATTAAATTTTGATTGACCGACCATTTATCATTTTTTGATTGCCTGACCCCTTTATCATTTTTTGATTGAAATCGACCCTCATTTTTTTTAGCACTTTTTGATTGAAAATGACAAAATCAGTGATGGGCCGTTACTGGATGATCAATGAAAAAGTGGAGAAACGGCACCTTTTCATATAAATAAAATGTAATGTGCCGTTTCTCCATCATTGATAGAAGGTGTCTCACGATGAAATAACACTTCCGTGACCGTGTTAAAACAGTGAAAATATTTCATACTGGATAAAAAATTGATGGACGATATGTCAGATTGATCAAAATAGAATGAGGAAAGTGTCAGTATTAATATTTTTATATAAAATTATGACACTTTCCTCATCGATGATAGAAGCTGTTATAGAATGAAATAACACTTCCATGACTGTGTTAAAAATCATCCGACATGTCATTGATGTCAAAAAAGTGGGAAAAGTGTTTTACAATTGAAAAATTAAATTGTTTCTGATTTCAAATAATGGTCAATGAAGCATTAACGACCCGATTGGCTCGTGAACGATTAGATGCAATTAAGAGATTTGTACCAATTCGTGACTCTGTAAGGAATAAACTGCAACAACGACAGAGTCTTCAGAATGATTTTGCTTTGGGGTCTGAAGAATTGTTTAAACCAGTAACCACAGCAACGAAGGGAGTAGAGCGTGCTATACTGGGAGATATTCCCGAGACGGGGAAATCTGTTATTGGTGAACTTGAAAAAATAGCAGCGAAAACTGAACAAACAAAACAAATGGAATCAAAAAGAACAGTAGATGATTTACGCGTGAGATTTAACGAGGAAGGGTTAGCAGAAATTGATAAGACTGATCCAACAAAAATTCCTGAGCTTGTTGTTACGTCTTATGAAAACAGAAAAAAAATGTTGAAACCAGAACATCATAAGTATGTTAAGAATTTCGCTCATTGGGCTGATATATTTTATAAAATCAAAACTGAAAAAAGTCAAATTAAGACAGATAGTCGATCATACATTGAATATATCAATGCGGTGGGTATAGTGTATAAACAATATGAAGAGTTTAAACAACAACAAAAACCGCAAAAATTGCAAAGAAAGCGACAGCAACCTGCAAAGAAAATATCTTTCTCGCCTAAAAAACTACAACAACTACCACCTGATGATGATGATGATGATGATGATGATGATACTCTTGATTATTTACAAACCACGGATACAGACAAACTAGATGAAGCAACTGGTTATAGCGGAAGTGGATTAGGAACCCCAAGTAGGGTATGTCCTGATAGTGTTATCAATGATATATCACGATTAGATGTTCTAATCGGAGGTTTCCGAGCTGGAAATAATTCACCGGAAATAATTAATGAAGCAGCTGATATCTGTAGACGGTTATTTCAAGGCGGTATCATGGATATCAAAACATATCGAGATTTCATTGGCGAGTTAGTGGAAAATGGGTATCATAGTGACTGAAATCACTAGTGATTGTTTTACAATTGAAAAATTGCTAGCAATTGAAAACACTAGTGTTTTTATAGTAAGATGATCATACACTACAATCATGATAAACCAACCCCCGTCTATGTAGTTAATTCACGGTTTCCAGTTTATAGCGCATATTACGGAGATGGTTTCGGTGATACCATTTTAGGATTATTTTCAAGAATGGCTCCAAAAGTGATGCCGTTAGCTAAACAATTAGGAATGAAAGCCATTGATGTTATTCGTGATAAGGGTATTGGTGCTGTTGGAGATCTTGCCGGAAAAGCGTTTTCAGCTGCGAAAAATAAATTAACATCATTAGTGAAATCACGAAAAAAGAAACCGTTACCGTCTACAGTGGAAATGCCTGCAAGTGTTAGTAAAATTATAAATAACGCAGTAGATGAAAAATTAGCGTCGATGGTGACTCCAAGTGACCAAAGCAATATTGCAAATATGATAGCAGGTAGTGGCTTTAAAAAACTACGACGATGAAATGGAAAATCGCGATTTAGACTCTGATAAATAGAATAAAATGTTCAAACAGTCACGTGATCCAGCATTTGATATAGACGCCCCCCAGCGCAAGGATGATACTGTACGCGATTATCAATATTACGCCTATCATGCAATAGACCCAAAGAGTCGATCGCGAATTGAACTTCAAGTCCATGATACCAGTAAATACTTTTTGCCTTGTGAAGCATTTATCGAAGTAGAAGGAGAACTTGTAACAGCTGCTGATACTACTGCTGTACCAGCACCGTATCCAGCTGGTACTCAAGTCGGTTTTGTCAATAATGGTATCATGGCGCTATTTGAGAGTGCAAAATATCTCATTGATGGAAAAGAAATTGAGTCGATAGATCGTGATGTTGATGTGGCTACAACAATAATCGGGCTAGCAAGATATTCTGATGATTATACAAGATCAGCAGGATCCTCTATGATGTTTGCAAAAGATGTTAAAAATACCGCAGGAGGAAATCAATTTATTATAAGACGACCAAAGAATAATGCTGGCACCTCTAATATTGATGCCGAGGATATGATTATAAACAACGATCCTAATTTCAATCTAGGAGCTGCAACACGTATTTCAATGTTGCATGATAGGCGTAAATTATTTTCATGCGCAATTCCACTGCATCATATTTTTGGATTCTGTAGAAATGTCCGAAAAGTTATCTACGGGGCGAAGCATACAGTATCGCTTGTACGAAAGAGTGATGATAATGACGCAATTTGGAGGATTCCAGCAGATGCTGCAAATCCCAATGCTGATGCTGGTAAAGTCAATTTAACAAAAATATCATTGTGGATGCCAGTACTAACTCCATCAATTACCGCAGAAGAACGATTACTATCATTTATGGACCAAGGAGGAAAATCACTGATAAGTTGGCTAATGGTAAGTACAGATGTGAAGCAATCAGATATTAACGGGTTATTCACGTGGAACCTAGCATCAAAACAAGGCATGGCTGCACCACGTCATATATTTATTGCGTTACAGGATAACACACGAATTGGCAATCAACTCTCCAGCCATATGATATTTGATCCATTAGGTGTTAAAGACGTCTCACTGAGAATAAACGGCCAGCAGGAACAATCTGAGGATGTACAACTTGATTACGGTCAAAATCATATTGCACGCGTGTATCATAGGTTGTTGTCATTTATGGCACGTGATCAAAATGTTGATACCGGTCTGCAAATATCACAATTTGATTTTAAAAATCTATATCCGATTTATTACTTTTCATTGGAACATCTTGATTTGATGAGACAATCTGTTGTTGATATACATTTTAGAGCTAATGTGCTTCGTGGTGCTGTTGCTAATTATAGAGCAGTTGCTGTCATTCTCAGTGATAAATCAATGCTACTCGAAGGTGTTGGAGGAAGAATGAGAGTGGTAGATGCACCAGTGGAAAATCTTTGAACGATTTTTCATTGAAATTGTAAACGATTTAGAATCAATCTATTATGTATAATATGTCATATAGTAATATTAGTGTTGCGTTAACTCCCGGTCAAATCAAGAAATTGCAATCGGAATCAGCTAAAAAATGTGGAACCACAATCACGTTGAAACCTAATCAAATGACTGGTGGTGCAAATAAATTATCGCTGACAACTCGTCAAATAAAACATTTCAATGATTCACTTGTAGCAAAAAAAGGTGTTCAGATTACTCTTTCTGCGGCTGCTATCAAAAATATGATAAAATCAGGTGGTATATTTCCATTGTTAGCTGCGATTCCGGCCTTGATTGCAGCAGCAGCCCCAGCTGTGGCTAAAGCAGCGGCGTTAGGAGCCGTTGGTACTGCAGCAGGAATGGCACTAAAGAAGGCATCTGGACAGGGATATAAAAAAAAGGGAAGGGGTCTAAGACTACCAGGAACCCCGTATTCATGGTACAGCGGAAAAGGCCTGAGACTACCAGGAACCCCGTATTCATGGTATAGCGGAAAAGGCCTGAGACTAGGACCGGTTTATTAACTGAGAAACCTATGGTTCCCAAATCTATGTCCAATTTTGATTTAATGGATGCTGCTAAAAAACTAGCGATTCAAAATTTCAGAGGTGTTTTTATGAAAGATCAGTTACCACATCAACCAAACAACACTGAAACCGGTATTATTAATTTAGATAACAGCACAGGACCCGGAACCCACTGGGTTGCATACGCTATTGATCCACGTGCAATCGTCTATTTTGATTCATATGGATTAGCACCGCCAAAAGAGTTTATGCGTTATATAAAAAAATTTCCAATGAAGACTTGGTATTCTACGCTACCAACACAACAAATCAATGACCCACCAATATGTGGCAGTGAAGTATTAAATGTCCTTAACGCTATTTCAGCATCTAGAAAACCACCACACATTGTCGTAAATGAATACACTAGTAGTCGAAGTCGTCAAAAACGATTTTAGAGAGAGATGTATAAAATAACAATGATTGATATTTAGGGGAGACCTCTATCAGCGCTGAAAAAACCAACCGCGGAAATATCTGCAACCCTTGATTCTATCAAGGATATAAAAAAAGTAATCGAAGATGAAATAGCTGAGACGTTGAACATAGCAAGTGTTGACCCGAATGAAATAGTTGTATTTCAAGATCGTCAGGGTAAATTGAAAACTAGTAATGTATCGTTGGATGATATTTTAGTTAAACAACGAAACGCAATCGAGAATACTATCGCGTTATTTTCCAATCAGGGTAAACTCAAACCGGGTGTACTTTTTTCGACGATTACAGATCAATTAAAAACTCTCAACGATTCTGTGTTGGAACTAGCAACACTTCAATCTAGAATTGAGGATAACGGAAAACAGTTTTCAATTTTTCGTAGAAATATCGTGGATAAATTTCTTGGAACTACATTCGATAAACTCGACATAAAACTCCCTGATATCAAAAAATTCATCGATGAGACGAAAACCTTCATCGAAGCCATCAAAAATGATTTTTCGAGGATGATAACAGTCATTGAAAAAACACAAATTCCACATGAGAAAACCAACAACGTAGTATACACAATCCAACACGGATCATTTGCGTGGACACCTACAAACAACAAATTAGATATCACTGCAACCGTTAAGGGTATTTATCGATTAACACTAGTGACAACGACTCAATTTAATATTTCATCGTCGAGTTCATCCGGGGTCAACAATACGATTTCAACGATCATGGACAAGGATACAACTGAAAAGTTCACGATAACATCTACTGATAAAAATTTGGTTAGGGTTTCAACAACGTGGTATGTGGAATTCGTAGCGGATTTAAGTTGAAAATTGCAAAGCAATTTCACTAACGGTTTCAATTGAAATCGTAATTGAAAACGCTAGCGTTTTTAAAATAAAAATGATTTCATCATCGCAATATCGCTATGATCAGGTCAGAGAATTTCAAAATAGACTCAAAACCCTCACTGAGGAGTATCAAATAAAAATTAAAAAATACCAACGAAGAATTACCGCAATTGATGTTACTGTGTATGCTGTGAGTGGTGTAATCACCGGAGCTGGTATTATACTGTCTTCAGTGACAATGATGGCCCCGATAGCTGTTCCAATTTGCATTTCTGCGGCAACAACAATCGCGGGAATAATTTCAATTATAACAAAAAAAATATCATCATGCAGCCAACGCAAACTACAAGACTACATAATTCAATTTCATGTTGTGTCCACTGCATACTCGCAATTATCCTCATTGATATCGTCATCGATCGATGATACAATTATATCAGAGAGTGAGTTTTCAGCGATGGTAGATATATATGATTCTGCGATGTCAAAATTAGAGCGACAACAACAGTATAATAACAATGACAACACAGATGGAATTACTTCAACAAATAGTGGAGAACACAAACCCAGTACAAACCAGCATGATCTCAATAACATCAACGAATCCAGAATTCAGTGTGAATTTCCCCTCTCCGGTCCCAGTAAAGAAAATCGCGCTAGCAAAATTACGAGTATACCACAGTTGGCCAAATATTAGGTCAAAATCATTTGGTGGTCAACAACCGAATAATTCACTGGTGTTTGCAAATAAGAATAAAGACGACGGTACCCCAGACTGGAACGTTGTTTCCATACCAACCGGATCATACCAAATTGAACAAATCAATGCTGAATTAGCACGTAGAATAAAATCCATTACTGGAGCAGAATCAAAAATAGCTATAACGGTTCATGAACCAACACTATCATCTGCCATTGAAATAAGTACAGATGGTTACGTCGTAGATATTTATCAGAGTTCTATTAGAACCGTACTAGGATGGCCTGAATTACCACCAGGGGGGAAAACCGTTGATTTACCAGAACCACAAAAAAACGATTATATCACAGACAGGATAAAACCTTATAATCCAATAAAGAGTTATGAAGATCACCAAATCACTATAGATTTTTTTGGTCTCGGATAAGAACATAGTGTGGGAGGTGGACTATTGCAAGGGTATCATTTTATTGACGAACCTAAAATTATTGAAAATTTCACAGCAATGAATAATGATTTTTCGCTGTTCTTAATATCTCTTAAATCCGGCTCTCTCACCCGGGGTGAATTTATCACCGCTGTAGAAATATGCAATAAAATTATCGACGATATGGAAACATTTAATTTAAAAATTATTCAGGATATATTAGATGACGATAATCCCACATCGAGAACAAAATTTGCAACAGACTATAAAATCCCCGTCAAAGATATTCCAACATTCAAACTACCGGGATATAACGTACCAGAACTAAAAAAAATTCTCGATGATGCCATCGATATTGGTTTTAGAATAATTCATGATTCGTGGAAAAAAACAGCATCACCGGAAATAAAAATCCTCAAATATAATAATGACCCAAATGGTGGTGGCAGGCATATTGCTCCTCAAAATGTGAATATTTCATCGGTGATAGCGCTCAATTTAGTATGCGATGTTATCGAAGGAAGCTATCAAATAAATTTAGAACGATCAAATCAAGCTCAGCAAGGATATATTTTGTATTCATTTGCACCAACAGCTCCTCCAGGGTTTCTAATTATTGAATCCCCGGTGAATCCAGTCTATATGCGATATCATAATAATTCATTAACCAGAATCAATTTTAAACTCACTGACCAGTCTAATAATCTGATTGATTTACAAGGTGAAGTTTTACATATTAGTCTGTTTGTGAAGTCCTGAAAGAATTTTCATCCTGAAAGGATTTTCATCCTGAAAGGATTTTCGCCCGAGGACACGATATCGTATCGGACTTGATAAAATATTCGGTTGAAAAGTTTTTGCTCATTTCAGGATCATGTTTTTGATTTCATTATTTATTTTTTTGCCTGATTTCATTGATTTTTTGCCTGTTTCATTGTTTTGATAGGGTTTTAAGCCCTAATCCATTGAAAACTTGTTTAAAAATGTTGTCCGGCTCGCCTCCTCTGCTGCTAAAGTACATACTTCTTTTTCGATTCATTTTTTACACTATTGAGTATGTCTTCAAAATAATTTATCCACATGTTGCATATATTATTCTGACCATGGTTCCCATCAATGCAAATTGGTAATTTATTGGAAGTTGTCGTGGTATGTTGTTTAACATGCTTCCAGAATTCACGTTGGTCGACATTTTCAAATTTTCGTGCTAGTGAATCTGCTCTGTGTTACTTCCTCCTTCTTATATAATCTAAGAGCATACTTAAATTGTGCTCTTGTTTGACGCATTTGATTACTAAGATGGCCGTGACGAGGTTTACCGTTATCACGCCACATAAGGTAAGCATTTCGTGCGAAATCATGTAATTCTTTGACACAGTCATTCCAACCTGGTATAATCCGGTGACTACGTTTGGATTTAATAGTCAAGCTATTACCGGAGTTTGACAAAGCTTTAAAACATCAGTGTATAATTCATTTATCTGTTTCATATGCACCTGGTTAGTGTAGCCGTGGTCATTACAGATCGCAACACAATGTGGGATCTCAATCTTGTTTAATAAGAATGCAGAAGTCAGAGTATAATTCAGTTTTTCGTCAGCAGTAAGGTCTGACCAATTGATGTTGTATTTCAAGTTTAAGAGTTCATTGGGGCATGAATCAAATATGGGAAGCAATTCAGTCTTGATAGTCATTAAAGTAGGACGATGGTCGGACCCTACTAGGGTGTGAAGTATTATCATATCACTTATAGTGGAATGAGCAGACTGTGTAGAGACACAATGATCCAACCAAGACACTGTATTGTATGAATCACTGACGTAAGTAAAATTAGTTGTGTGGTCTACAATTAGTTTTAAGTCCGATATGATATAACCATATTCGTCACAAAATAGGCGAAGCTCATCTCCAAAGGAAGTGGATTTGAGCGTATTAGCATTCCAATCGTATTAGCATTTATCGTATTAGCATTTTCTACAAAAGAATTAATTTTGCCCAAATAATCTACAAATTCTCCAAAATTTTCCGCAAGAACGCAAGGTAAATATGTATTTATAAAACGCAAGGAGGAATCCACCGTATGGATAGTAATACCTATTAATCTGGGATCATCGAAATGTTGTACTTCGATAATACTTGCGAGAGATCTACGATAAAGTACCCCGACACCTCCATAAGGTCTACCGGTATGAATATCGCTAGAAGATTTAATCGGCGATTCCCCTGATCCAAAGAACTTGTCGTGTACGGATGAGAGACAGTCTAACTCACTGTCTAGAAGCCACAATTCTTGTAGGAAACAAATATCGGAAATATCACATAAAGCTCTTACATTTTGTATATTTCTTGTTAATGAACGACAGTTATAGAAAGAAATGCGTAAAGAATCCGTTATGTATATTTGAGTCTAGCAATGGTTCAATTCCGACTTTGATAGTAGTCTCTAACTATAGCGTTTCTTGGCCACGCATCCACGTTCATCATCGCTTTGTGCGTAGGGTTATCGCATGTGATTTTGAAGCTGGCATATGTATTAAATTTCGTTTTTAGTTTTTTCCACCTGAGTGGGCTTAACTCCAGAGTAATGCTCAAAATGTGAAGAAATGTCCGATTCCTTCGTTTCGGGGGCAAGTTTTGTCACGAATATGCATCGCTGTCGCATTGGACACACTGAACGCAAATTTGAAGAAGCTGCCTTTCCTATTATTACACTTCCACGCCTTCTTGGAAACTGGTGTGTGGATTGGACATTCATAAACTTATTAAGCCGTCGTTGATGCAGATTTATGCCCAATGTTTTATGTGTAAATGCGGCCACAGATGGGTCATTGTTCCGCAGAGATCTTGCAACTTTAGCAAAAGTTTTGTCGTTTTCCAATTCCTTGTCTTGAGCGTTGGTGTCTTCGGAACATGCGACCATTATTAATGTGGTTGTGCTGTGGTTTAATTTACCATCATCAGATATATTATTCTCATGACTTTCTGCAGTTGTATTCCATAAAACAGAGCAGATCTTATTTGCACTAACTTGAATCTCTTGGTTGACTGAATCCGTGTATTGCACATCTTCTCGCGCGCTACTAGTAACGGTTTTTTCTTTTGAACGACTGGGATCCGGACTATTCCTCGTTGACCTACATGGTTGACCAGTCATCTCTTGATATTTTATACTACATCCTCCGATTGCAGATGAATTCTTAGTGAGAACAATGTCAGACTGAACTGTGTTCGAATTGTCAACATCGAGAGGAAATGTACTTTTGACTGTCGAACATGGCTGGGTTTGATTGCATAATCGTTGCATTGCACATAACGTCTCCGCCTGTACTGACTTAAGTATGTCCATCGAATGTTTCACCTTTTCCATGTCCTTCAATAAAATTGACATGTCCACATAATTGTAAGATACCGGTGGCAACTTTGAACGATCCAAAGCGCAAAAACTAGGTATGTCATTTGGATCTGTGGACAGAAATAGATTCAAAATATCTTTCATATTATTTGTAGATTTATCCATACCTTTCCTCTTTATCATTCTCTCAACTGTTTGTACCACTGAGAAAAGGGTCCGTTTTGCAGTCTCAATGTCACCGTCACAGTATGTATCCACACACAACTTCACAATATAATCATATGGCAACGTATTCGTTTTGTTTTGTACAAAAGAAAGAAGTTCATTCACCATTATTGACGAGCTATCAGCTAACCGCTGTCGTTGGTAATCTGCCGCCATACTTACAGGGCCTCTCGTCGCTCTAGGAAATCTTTTCAGCTCACATTTCGTACAAAGGAAAAATCTCCCTGACACAAATGACCAGTAGAGGTTCCACAATCTTCACACTGCATGTCGTAATCCTATTTTAACCAAATATATATATATATATATATATATATATATATATATATATATATATATATATTAACGTTATTACATGTTAAAGATAAATATTGCTAATGCCTGAAATAACAAAGCAAAACTTACAAACGTATAAAGTCAATCTTGAAGATACATTGCAGAAAATAACCATCAAAACCTACTCCAATAGAATTTCTCATCCATTTTCGAAAACAATTCTTTAACGACTTGTAAGCCGTGTATCCTGTGTACTGAGGAGTCAATCGACACCGAGGACATGATTTAGGAATTATGCTGGAATAGGTGTTTTGTTCTGTGGCCCCTGTTTTGAAACCGATGATGACATAAGGATTGTAGGCCTTGAAAGATGCCGTGTTGACGCAAAGCAAGGAATTACTCCAAAATGTCATCGTCGACAAACAAAACTCCAATGAAGCTTTCTTGAGTACAGGTAAATATGTCTTGTAAGATCCTAGAATTTGCACACACATCCACACAAGCATATAAGTCAGTCAGTCAGTCGGTCGGTCGGTCGGGTCCTGTCCGTCCGTCACCATACCATACCATACCATACCAACATACATACATATTTATAGGGGAGACGAATTAAGTTGCAGAATCCCATAGGTATCTCTTCACATGTACATTAACTAAGCTCCACTGTTGTGTTAAACTAACAATAGAAGAACTTCAACCATTAAAAGAGCATGCATGCTTTACCTGGGTGACATGCAGAGATATCGTCCTCGTTATTTCCTCTTCTTCTTACCTATTCTACTAAGGTAGTGGTGGTATACATGATGTATTTGCAGAAGAAGTGGGGTTTTTTGGTGTTGTAAATTATATTCTTCTATAAAACCCATCTGATCACATTAGAATTATATGCAACCATCCTCCCACCCATC
Source organism: Unio pictorum (assembly GCA_030141615.1). Lineage (NCBI taxonomy): Eukaryota > Metazoa > Mollusca > Bivalvia > Unionida > Unionidae > Unio > Unio pictorum. The sequence goes on from JARLTB010000001.1 coordinate 19,949,183, forward strand.
CCCGCAGTGCGAGTATTATTTAAAGTATTGATCAAGTAATAAAAAACTGATTTTTTGAACCCTGATATACCGGTAGCCACCTAAGGAATTGAGGAGAGTTACTCTGTAAGATTTGCTTCCCTTGGTCTATTTAATATATAGGCAGAACGACAGTATATGTTTTACATGTTTATTTCTACCAAATCTTTTTTTCTGATAAATTTTGTTGGTAATATCGATAATATCGATATAATATTTTGCTGTAAATCAGAGCAAGATAATTTGTGCAGTTGTTTGAGTTGGAAATATATTTTTTTTTTAAATATCCCATGTCTCCGCACCAGAAAATTAAATGGTTTGTCCATCACATAATTGCGGTATACCGAACTGATATTTTTATATGTGACGACTATTCACTTGTGGAAAAGAAAATGTATTAAAAAAAAAGATGTATCATCATGCATGCCATATTATGCTTGATTATATGTGTCCACTTTGTGAGTGAGAGCAAGGATTGGAAACATTTCCTTTTAGACATGGAACATTTGAGGGGCTGAGCTAATTCACAAGCTGCTGTTAAAATATACACAAGTTATGTCCCATGTAATAGGTTAAAAGTCACATTAAACAAGATGTCAGCATTGTCAACAATGTTTAAAAGCCCCATGTAAGTACTCTCTTGTCAACATTAATAAAAGCTATATGTATGGTATAATTGTCAACGGAGTTAAAAGTTCCATATGCAGTACTACCTCATCATACTTGACTACATTAAAGACACATACAAAATTATGCCAACAAAATTAAAAGTCACAAGTATAGTATTACATTGTCAATAATATCAATGCCACGGTGTACATCTCGATGCTATGCCCAGTCAGAACTATTTTAAAATAAGGTAAGTTAAAATATTTTTTCATGTCAACCATGTATTGTGGGTTTATTTTCTATTTTAATGCGTCATATAAAGGAATCACAAACTTTCCATTATGTTCCTTGTTTTATTATATAACGGGCCTTAGTAAGGGATGAATATGCGTGTCTAATTAAATTTCCCTCTGATTCATCGGCTACATTTTGTATTATTGTACGAGGAAATGTAGGACTAGTTGGTTACGGACAAGACCAGTAGCAATTTCAGCCTCCAGGGTTTGTGGGCTTGATGGATTGTTTGGCGGGATACAAAAAATGTATATGTGTTCATCGTGAATCCCTCCAATGAGTTGATGATGAGTAACACTAATGCATATTAATGAAGTGATCTTGTCTCTGATTGGCTGAGCTTGTGAATACCTTAGTGGCTATATTTTGTTATATTAAACTTTAGTATAATTGCTTATGTAGCTGAAATCGAAGACGAATTTAGTTATGAATTATATCTATAAATATTAATGATACCATATTGCATCTAATTGGCTGATCCTGTCAACAGTCTAGATTCTTTCTCGCTGACCAGATTTCACCAGATTTGGCAAATTAATGAGGATTAAGGCTGATCGCATCTTGGGAATGGAACTTACAAACTTCTGCTCACATGGTCCATGTCTTAACCACTGACCTCACAGCTTCCATGGGTGCTGATCTTGATGGGTCCTTTGTGGAATTAATATCACCATCCCTTGCTCATTGTAGACATTGTGATGTTGACGTGTAGGTTCATCGCCCATTGCCTTTGAAGAGATAGAATTCACAGCTACAACATGGTAACACTATCTGGTAACCATTCCCAACAGGGTATATCACATTTATATTACCTTACTAAGCTAGCATTAATCAATAGGAAGATGGTTTATCTTCTCAGAATTTGAAATTACAACACTCGTTGTCTTTATTGTATTGACATTTGAGACAGAACTACAACGTTAATGAAATATGACATGGCACTCGCCATTAGCGGTTGTCACGTTGCCCTGCCCGAGATTGCGTTAAGTCAGGGGAATAAAAAGATAGTTAGACGCCATGGATATATGTTAAACACCGCGGCTATAATTGGTCATCTTCGCTAGTGTAATTTAATCCAGCTTTGTTGGGTGTGAAAAGTCGCACGAAGACGTTGAAAGCTTTGTTCAAGAACAAAGGAACCTTATTGGCGTCGTAAATCGCACCACTTTGACAGCCAGCCCAGGTGGCATTGTCTGCTAAGTTGAATGGAAGAAGTTACAATCGACATCCAGTCGAAATTTAGAGGGTGTCGTCACCATTTCAATCCGAATTTCAGTTAGTATTTTCGAGCTAGGAACTCAGTAATTGCCCAAACATCGTGCGAAATGTTATAAGGTTATAAAAACAATACTCTGGGTAAGCCACGCGTAATGTGGCGGGGAAACTTATGAAATTGTAAGAAAGACATAGCTTTCTAAAAGTCAGGAGCGTATTAACCATTAAGCAGATTAAGCACGTGCTTATGGCACCAGGGCCAAAGGAGGCACCACAAAGATGAGAAAAGGGTGAAAACAATAATAAAAAAAAGAATAAAGATTTGTAAAAGAAAATTCATAAAAATAGTGCAGATTGATGATAATGTTGTTTCTTGATCATGTGCCCTAGGGTTTTCTTCCCAGGTGTACCACAAAGGGCACTCCTGGCGCAGTGCACTCTGACCTATTTCGGTCAGTAAGATCATTAACATTTGCACATTTTTCTTCTTGTGAAATATTCTCGACTGACATCTGTGCCTCATACATGATGTGTGCGATATCCTTGGAAATCTAAGACCACTGCACTGGTAAGATGTCCTACAGCTTCAATTATCCTTTTGTATTGCTGCAACCTGTATTGTATATTTGGTCAGACAGGTAACTAAAATGGACTAGGTCAGCGTGGAAAGGAGGGAGGCTCCAAGATTTGTCAGTGCTTAAGGCACCAGTGAGCCTTAATCCGCCCTTGGTAGAAGTCAGTAAGTTGTTTGCTCGATTGTTGCAGAAGATTATGGCATTGTAATTATAATTACGTGCAGTATTATACTTCATTAATATGATCGTTTGTAAGTATAATTACCACTGTAGTGTTTAATTTACATGAGTATCTGAGAAATGAGCTATAATTATGTAAAACATTTATGCAGATTGCTAGCTCGTCGTCGGGATTAATATTGTAATTTGCTGTTAGGTTACGTTGTAGTAAACTAGTGCATTTATTCCTGTGATATTTTAGATTTTGCAACTGTTGAACTGAATTGTAACTTTGGAAAACGGTTGCAATGTGTAAAATTAGTTAATATGTATGTAAGGATATATCAGAGCATGCATATTTGAATATTTGTGTACACTTTGTATGAGTACTATGTACAGAAATGTTGTGATATGATTCTTTATATATATATATATATATATATATATATATATATATATATATATATATATATATAAAACGATGTGACGCAGTTTATAGATGTCTATGATAAGTTGTTCATACCATGTTTTTATTATAATGTTGTTTACCATACAAGAACGTATGGGTATTTCCAATTGCACGAATGCGTGACAGACTAATGTAATAACCTTTATCTGGTGATTGATTATTAGTTAGTTTGAGATGAGATTGCTAAAGAAATATGCTAACGTCCTTGTGCTCTCACGGGAAGCTTGTAATGGTATAGTTTAGTCCAGAGTCTCACGGAGTGAGACGGAATAAAGACTAACGTAGAAATCGATTGTGAATCGAATGCTTGTCGGGAAAGGAGTCAAGCCGAGCAATTGGAAAAGGGGCAGTCAAGGAGGAGAAGGAGTTAGGAGTGAAGTCGTAAGGAGAGAAGGAATGGACGGGATAGGAGATATACAGATGAATAGAAAGAAGCACAGATGGAAAAGCTATCTCACAGTATAAATCAAATGACGTAATAGGAGTGAAGACGGAAGGAGAGTAGGAACTGACGCGATTGGAGAGATATAGACGAGTAGAAAACAAGAGCAGGTGGAAAAAGATATTTCACATTATATATCGAATGATGCAATAGGCGCTCACATTATTTCCAAAGAGTTACTCGCTTTTTTGCAATGGAATCATCTTTATTATTCCGGTAGGGATAGGATGTTTAAACTAATGTTGCATTGCGCTTCAGCAAAGTTGAATATTCATCAGTAGTTGTTGTTGTCTCTTTCTTGATGTTTGCTGGTATCTACTGAAAATGCTTACTGGCATATACTGAATGTTTTTCATGGATGTTCCATTTACATATACTACAGGGGGCCCAGTACAGGTTCTTTTGAAAAAATATGACACGGTAATCTGGTTACTCACAGGCTTCACGTGAAAACAAAAAATTTAAAAAATCAATATTGCGATTTGTGTGTGACTGTACTACACTAAATGTGCATTCCCTAGATTCTACACATGTTTTAATGAAAGCAACATTATTACGATAATTTTGTTATACTTTTGTCTAATTAAGGTGGTTCAATGGTATTAAAAGATCAGGTTGGAAAGACCATGACTACGGTTACAGCTGACCTCACAGTAATAGTCAAATACATCATATCAAGTAAATTAAAGTTAGCAACAAAGGCTTTCATTAACTGCAATATACTAGCAGTATGCGGTCCATCAACCATCTTCTTCTATAAGTCTATGCAATAATACTCTAAAGTTTAGGAATAACATGGTCATACTTTGATAGGACGATAGAATGGTAGGCAACGTTCCCTCTAAGTTGCGTGCGCGCGTGTGTGCGCGAGCAGCTGCTCATACATTTCTGCGCAGCTGAATTGTTTCTTTCAATTCCGTTTGTAAATATCTTTCATTAAAGTTCTTTGCCACCTGATGAATTCTCGAGTTCAAAATTGCTAAATACAGGACACATTTTAGGATGTAGTGTTAATGCAGGATACTGTACCAGTCTAAGATTATTATATCCTATGAGACACTATTCCCATGTGATGGCCTCATAAATCACAAGACAGCATGCAAAATACTAATCGGTTATAGCCGTCTACTCAGTAGCAATCGTCTGGTGGTATTAAGTGCCCTTTTCTTGGGAAATATACCCACCATATAGCAATGTATAAAACTGTTATCTGATGAGAAAACAAAAATATATTACCCTGATATTGTTTAAAAACTAAATCTCACCAATTTGAAGGGTTATGATGTAAACGTTGTAAATATTGCTCCAACTTATCCATATAAAAGTAGATTAGTTACAATTTGAAGCAATGTTCTTCGAAATTTTCACTTAGAACATTGCACTTGTAGAGTTCAATTGATGCATCAATGCATAAATTAATGAAAGTATGCCAAAATGTTGAATATAGCAAGACATTTATGAAACCATAATTGGTCATCAATTAATGTATTTATATATCAACCACTGAAGCACAGTGCAGTATAATAATAATATAACATGATTATAGCAAAAACATTTGCTACTGCATATTTGATTCCATTATAAGTATTCACATTCTAACAAGAGTCCCAAATGGAATTGATATTGCTCACGAAACGTATCTTGCTCAACTCTTGAACATTTCATTAAGCAGGATAATATAGCAATATAAGAGTATAACTTCTATGAGGGATATTGCATAACATTGATCTTTAAGAATATATAGATCTTGTCATTATTGATCTTCCCAAGAGCATGAAAACATATAAGCCCACATTCCATGTTCGATCATAATTGGGTCAGAATTATGACACATGCAATATCCCTTCATTAGTATGCATGGATGTGGCTCTAAGAGCTTGAGAAAATAAACATATTCCAAGTATAAAATGAACTCTATTCAGAAATATCCATCTGAAACTGGTAACAAGTTTAGGCAACCACACAATATTAATAGGTATGGGTATATCTCAATATCGAAACTCATCCAAGATTTTGATATAAGCCCATATTCCAAGTCAGATCAAAACTGAACCAAAAATTCAACCTATGGATTCCAGAAAAGCGCATTTGTAGCTGAACAGACGATGCAGGGTGAATGTCAGATGCGGAAATATGTCATCAGCTCACTAAACTTGGCCAATTGTAAATTTTTGGAAGATTGAAAGTGAAAGTTGTATTTTACTATGCATCACTCATTTGATTAAGGTTACGATATATTGAAATAAAAAGACACCTTTTTATTGTTATGAAACCATTTACACGTTCATTAACTATTCTATTTTTTGCTTCTGAAGCATTATCTTCAATTCACTTTAATGTTGAGTTGATCAAATGACTAATTACAAGCATTTATTTAAAGTATGTGTGCCACTCCACAGGTATATGTGCCACTCTACCAAATTTAGGATAATGTAACCCATGGAACTGTCACTGGGTAACGTTAAGTAAAATTGATTGTTATTCATAATGTCAGAATTCTACTTTCTGAGGGTCACTCAAGGTCAAAGGAGTGTCTAAAGGAGGATTGTGGTTGAGGGGTGTCTGTTGGGAGAATGACTGACGTTGGATGCAATTCTCCCGTTGTTATTGTTTTTGCTTCCGTTGTAATAGTATATCAGGGCAGGATTGGGAAGAAGATAACAGAAGCAACGGTTCAGCAAAATGGTCCGCAATTATTTGTCTCCTTGTTGCAAACTCAAATAGGCAATGGCGGCACCGTCGACATCCTCGTCATCATAGGAGACAGGAATGCCAAAGTTGGCAAATATGCTCTAAACAACTGGGATGATCATTATGGACATTCTTGAAAGAGGGAGACGGCTGCTCGAGTTCGCAGACTACAGCAACTTGGTACTATCGAACACTCTGGGCCAACATAAAGCTTCACCATGCTGGACAGATCGACCATAATCTGGCATCAATAGAGCAAACACAATGATGATCCCAGGTGCTTATGTTGGGAGTTTTCACGACCTCGTCATTGTGAATTTCCGAGTGAGGCTGAAGAAAATTAACACTCTAGGCCAACATAAAGCTTCACGATGCTATGGCATGCACCAAATGTAACCCATCATAACGAGATCGACCATAATCTGGCATCAATAGAGCAAACACAATGATGATCCTAGGTGCTTATCTTGGGAGTTTTCACGACCTCGTCATTGTGAATTTCCGAGTGAGGCTGAAGAAAATTAACACGCCAAAGACAATCAGGCTCAAATTCAACCTCAAACAACTGAAGGACTCTAACATATGTACATCATTCCAAGCCACCATTGGAGGTGAATTTGCTCAACTCCTTGTGATGGATATTGATGATAAAGTGATGACAGACACTTTCAAGACAGTCATGACAACAGCTGCCAAGGACATCATTAGCCTCCATGGCCCAAAGAAAGAACCATGGTTACAGAAGCAATTCTGAATTTGTGTGATGCCTGAAGAAACCTATTTAAAAAAGAGACACACAACAGGGTCAATGAAGTACCGAGAAATAAACAAGAATATTAGAAAGACTTGAAGAAAGCAAAAGAAGATTGGATTGGACAATAGTGCACATATATAGTGCACATAATTAGAGAGCAGTCTGATAACAGCAGAAAGGCGTTCCAATTTGTGCAAGACAGCACCAAACAGAAGCAGATAAGAGTCAGTACCATTAAAGACGAAATGGAAAATGCCTCACAGAAGCAAGTGACATTGGAGAAAGATGGGCTGAATATTGGAAAGAACTCTACAACCATCAGCCTACAGGTGAAAGAGAGGTCCTTGAAGTTCCAAACTCCACAAATGATGATGATTTGCCCATTCTCAAAGAAGAGGTGGAGTCAGCAATAAGAGCACTGAAGAATTGGAAGAGGGCATTGATCCGTAAACGGACAGCGCTTTAGACCACTCGGCCACTCGGGTCCCCACTTCAAGTGAGTGATGGATGGATGGATGGATAGATAGATAGATATGTTGGTCCTATACATGAAATTAAAACATATGGACCCAGGCCCCGTGGATCTATCGGTTCCCACCCACCCCCTTGCCGGGCCTCTGTGTGTGTTTGTGTGTGTGTGTGCGATTTGGATTTTTTAACTTAGCTTTAACAAATTTTTCAATCATAAGCTTCGACGTCTTCAGTTTATAGTAACGATCCAAAGCAACCTTAGACCACAGGAGTCTGACGTTTTATCAATAAAGTATGGCAATAGCCAGTCCCGGATTACCCATTAGGCAGAGTAGGCAACTGCCTATGGGCCCCGCGACTTTTATGGGCCCCATCAGGGGCCCCCAAGGGCCCCCATGAGACCATGACCGTGGGTCTGGGGCCCCAAAAGTTTTACTGCCTATGGGCCTCCACGGTGCTTAATCCGGCGCTGGCAATAGCTCTGAAAACATGAAATCACCTTATCGGTTATTATTGATAAAACGTCAGACTCCTGTGCTTAGACTGACAACAATTTACAAACGTGTATGAGGGGCCCCGAGTGGTCATAAGCGCTTTCCGTTACGGATCACTGCCGTCTCACCTCTGTCAGCGTGGGTTAGAGTCTACGATTCGGCTAATGTAGTTATGTGAGAAAGCTTGCCAGTAGCTTCTGGTGGGTCGGTGGTTCTTTCCGGGGTTTTCCCGGGTTGTTCCTCCACCAATAATACTGGCAGCCATGTATAGCCTATCGTGTGCTGAAAAATGGCGTTAAACCCTAAAAACAAACAAACAACCGTGTATTCCACAGCAAGAGAGATAATTCTTGCAGGACTAGATAGGGCTACGAGTTATCCTCTCATAAGTGATATATTTTCAATGTTGTGTATCACAGTTGCAATCAAAATCATTAACAAAAATATGATCTAAATATAAATTACAGTACCTTCACTTACGTCTGTCTAAGCATGACAGAAACCACATACAACTTTATATAATGTACCAATCACAACAATCTTTGTTTAGTATGTCTGTAGGCAACCTTTAGTTCTGTTCCCCCCCCCCCCACGTGTTTTTATTTCAAAATGTTGGTACCATTATACCAGCAGTCATAAGGAAGAGTGGCACAGGGATGTCATGCCATGAACAGTATCTCTGATGGCCTTTACTGGAACTCGTCTGAATTGTCCTAGTGGAGGAGGGGAGTTAATATTTATCAAACTACTATTTAATGTTAACTAAACTAAATGGCCAATTGGATGCACTTTATAAAATAATGCTAATGGTATTTTATAGAAACCTAAAGATTCTAACATTTAACAAAGCCTTAATTACAGTTTCAGAAGCTCGCCATGATTATTTTTTTTTTTTACTATGAAAACAAAAACTTTATTAGAAACGGAAGGAGAATAACACTGGCACAGTTAACTCATGGGAAGGGTGTTATCATTAGTTTTCCCTTGAATCAAGTCCCGTGGAGGATAATGGGTTTCAATCTTTGTGTGTGATTATGATTTTTTTTTACGTAGCTTTAACAATTGTTCAGTCATACCGCTACGATATCGGCACAGGCACCTGATTTTTGGGAAATTAATTGTTCCACTCACCATATATATGTTATATGGTGAGTGTACATATTAATTTCCCCAAAATCAAATGCCTGTGGATATCTGCAGTGTGGCAGTTTATAGTTTTGTCTAGCACTGGGGTATCATGCCGCAAACATGTAGCATGATGTTTAACCCAGTCACATTATCCTGACACCAAGGCGACCAGTCCTAACACTAACAGCTTAATGTTGAGCGCCTAGCGAGGCAGCTGTTGGTACATAACAGTTTATAAGTCTTTGGTAAGACTCGGACGGGGATCGAACCCATGACCTCCTGCTTCCGAGGCAGACGCTCCAACCACTAGTCCACCTGAGCCGGCAGCAGTTTTTGTAAAGTATTCGGTCTGATTGCGGGACAAGGATGGCTATAGACAGGTACATACATTTGTGTATATTTTATAAGCTTGGTTTTGGGCGGGAACATGATCATAAAGTAGATTAATAGTGTGGCTCTGAGCCGGGACACAAAACTTATCCATATAAATATATCATTTCAGAGTTAGAATAGTTTAGTAACTATTTTTCAGCAATAGTATTGTTCACACTCAGCACGAGCAGCTTGTTTGGTGTTATATGGTGAGTGTATACATGAATTTACTCAGAATCAAGTGCCTGTGAATCAACTTTATTTTCAAAACAGTTAAACTATGAGGCACACACCTCAATGCCGAAATATGATTGGCTCAAAAGGTTATACTTAAATAACATCAATGCAAAAAATAAATAAATATTTTCATTATCTAGCGTATTTCTGTAAATTTTAATTTAACGTAGTGCACTAATTATTATTTTATTGATTGTATAATAGTTAGTATGCATCGCTTAATTAATTCCCCTGAATTGACCCACTTTCACAACCAAACAGTTGCGCGAAATTTAAATTTTGAGATGGGTCAGTTGCCGACGCTGGAATAGATTCGACAGAACAGAATTATCTTAAATTGGTTAATGGTTTAAATGATTGATTATCATGGCTGTTGTGACTTGGCAAGTTAGACTTTCTAAAAATTACATATATATCAAGAATTGAAAATAATTTGAACTTGTAATACTGTTTGCCAAATATCTGAACAAATGAGAAAATAATAATAATAATAATAATAATAATAATAATAATAATAATAATAAGTATTGTTATTATTATTATTATTTTAGTAGTAGTAGTACTATTAAGGAATAAAAGAAATTGTTTTAAAATTATTACAATTCTTGCATAGTTTAAAATTTGATATAGTTAATTTACTCTGAAATTTACTTTGTTTTATATAAGTATGACATTTGCTCATCACAATGGTCTTCTGATTTTTATACATTAGGGAAATCCCTATTCTTTTATGAAGAAAAAAAAAACAACATCTTTTAAAGTGATTATTATTCAGAAATATGACTTTAATCATTAAAACTTTGAAGAAAACTGATCATATAATATCAATTATGCATATAAAATATTCATCCAGCAAGTACAACAAAAACATGAAACACAAACGAGAAAACTGTACTCAGTACATATTGTACAGTAAATGTTATCTGACAAGATTATTTAAAACCTTTTCAAATCTGAAATGTTGTCACATTGCTCTGATTAATTAATACACTTGCAGAACTAGTGTTACCAAAACTTAATGATTGTTATATGAAAAAAATACATATATGACCTCTCACAAAAAATAATTTATACTATTTTCCTACATTGTTCATTTTGCATAGAAGCACACAGGCATCAAACAAAAGGAACATATATTGTAAGTAATACACAACATATACTACTTTTTTCAAGATAAGACCATACATGCATGGGTAATTTTGTAAACAGTGGAGTGGTGGTAATAGACATACAAATATGTTCTTTTTGCTTTAAAAAATTGCTTATGTGTACAAAACCAGAATGATTATAAAATAAGAAATGTACAGTTATTGATCTACTATTAAGGTATTCACAATTTACTGATTGATTGGTTCTGTAAAAATCATTTGCAATATAAAATTTCAAATATAGCTACATGAAAGTATATTATTGTAATCTTTCACATAAATAGTATTTTGAAACATGTCACTGATTGACTGGGTCTATCCCAACAATCCACAATAAAGTGATTTGTAAACATCAATCATACATTTATATTTTATGGTAAGTATATAATTGCATATCTCTAGGACCTGTTAATTTCCAAACCAAGTGTACAAGATAAAGGTCTGTTCCAACCTTCTAAAGCCAAGTAATTTGGTGACACCATCCAGAATTCCATGTTATGCTAGACATATAACTAAATGCTGTTATTATATATCAGTTTCAAAGCCAGTATAGGGTCTGTCCAATCCCAGTGAAGTCTAACTTACTTTTGAACATTAATACAATAATAATGTGTCAAATGGCTAGTGCTTCCTTCATAATACTCTGGGTGACACAATGTCCATTTATCCATCCAGTTATACAAAATTTGGTAAAAAAAATATAATATTGGTGTGACCATAATTGTTTCTTTTTTTCAAATCATATAAAAATCCTTCACCACTGTGATTAAAACAAAGAATCATTATTATCTCTCTGTAACATTAAAGTACGACATGATTACTAATAATTCTGTCATATATATATGGGCATCTTGTATGTAGCACATAACATGCTTCCGAAATGAATTTAATTAGTCCAGTAATGGTTTGTACTAAGAAAAGCAGAGATGTAAGAATGAAGTCTCTTCCACCACACTGTAGATAATACTTCTCCTGGGTGCACACCATCAAAGCATAGCCTGAAATTGTAGCTCCATTGCTTCTTCTTATTTGTTCTGTTCCTATAGTTCTATATGTCTAGGCTATATATAGGTGAAAATGAATCTTGTCGCTCATTTAAATGCAGTATCAACTCAATTACTAAATCAATTTGCTCCTTAAGCTGAATATCCTACTCCTTGAATAGTTTGGGGTCATCATGCCCTTTACTCAATTTCAATTCATAGACTGAGATATGAGGCATCTCAAAAAATACAATTTTACAGTTTTCGTTTCTGCAGAGTTGGATGAGCCTACCATACTATGATTCAAAATGCTGTACAACTTTTCTGTAGTTTTCAATCCTTAAAATAAAAACCTTCCAGTTTATTAGTGAGATCGCATGTCCCTAGCCATATATAAATGCATAGTTTCCCATAGTCAATGTTGGTCTGTACACAGAATAACTGTTCTGCAATTCGTGCAAACCTTATAGATGCAAAAATAACTAATATTCCAAAGTTATTTCTGGTTTTATACTGCTGATCCAAATACATGTACCTTCCCTTGCAAAGAATTTTAATAGCTTTGGGATACTCATTGCTTCACACTAGGATGGCAATTATTGGTGATATGGAAATTGATAGGAAATGACAATATTGGTCTTATCATTCCATTGTTCACAAGCTTCACAAAATATGGATGCAGTCATGGTTGCTTTTTCATGTATAAGAGCCAGTTGCAACTATTTTTGCAACAAAGTTATGAAATGATATCATGCTACTGTATACTAAAATACAGAAATGCAGCAGTAACATTATGTTAAAAAAGAAGGATATATATGAAAATACATATGCATGAAGTTTGTTCATAGTATTCTAAATATAATGACATAAAATGTTCACAAGAAACCCTATAGGTCAACAAACTTGTAAAACGCACAATATGAGCAACAAAATGAAACATACAATTATTGTTCATTTCCAGTTGTAATAATAAATGTAATTACTAAACTAAATGTTCATTGTCAGTGCAATACCTTCATGTTGCACACAGGCTTAAATAAATGGTATGGATTGATCACCTGTGATAGGAAGCGTAGACAGGTCTTTAAATGAAAACTTGTATAGCAAATCTTGCATGCAGAAGACAGTGGCAAATGAATGTTAAATCAATATACAGTATGCTTAATAAATCATACTAATCAATTTTAATGAGTGTCCATGACATGCAATGCATATGTATCTACTGACACCACAGTCTTACTGAATTTTTGCCATCTCTTAATATTACTTAACCCTGCACATTTTCTATGATACCAGCCAGAACAAACATCACACTGTATCCAAAAATTCCCCTTCCACATATTCCTTTTGGCACAGCTTGCAAATTTCATCATTCTTCTCTTTTAACTCCCTTTCATCAGATTCATTATCAACTTCTTTGCCTGATTCATATAGTATGGTACTGAACTCCTTTTCTTTTTTCTTTCTGGCCTTCATGCCCGATATAACTTGTTCCTGCTACAGGCTCACTGACACTTGCTACTGTTTCCTTACACTCATCTCTTAATGTTGCCTTTTGTTTCACTTGCTGGTCAGTTACTTTATTTTCTGTATCTGTGTAATGTCATCTGTTTTATTTGTGCCATGAAATATATGCTCTGATACATTTTTTGTACATGCTGTCTTTCAACAGATGTGCCTCTTCCAAGAATTTCAGAATTCGTCATCTTCTCTGACTGGATTATTCTTTCAAGCAACATTTCAGACATTTTATTCTTTCCATCTGCAGCGCGACATTTAATCCCATATGCTTTACTGAGGTTTTTCAGTTCTTCTTTCCTGAAGAACATAAGTAGTGACATGTCTTCCAAAACACCAGACTTTAGCAAGTGATGAGAAACAACTTTGTATTTTGACCAATCCTCAGCGATGTTCTTGTAGGATAATGATAGTTTGGTGCAAGTATGCTTTGAAATTCTTATCTGTTTTCGATCTGCCATTTTCTTCTCAACTGACATTGCATGCAGAAAGTCCTTTCTAAATTGATTTAGCATGACAGCAAGAAATTTCTGAATGATCTCTTCAAAAAGTTCTTTTATGCATGAGGCTTTCAGTGATAAATCATAAACCAGATCTGCAACTGAATTGGAGGGAGAAATTTCCTCAAAACATCTTTTGCATAGCATTCCAGACCTGAGATCATACAGTGCACCTGAGCCCAGTAATTCCCTTACACAAAACTGGTGCAGATTTGACCCAAAAATATTAATGTTTTTATCAATTAGCAATTTGAGACACTGGGAACACAGTTCCATGAAAAATTTAAACAAGTCATCACATATGTTAGTCAATCCTCTTGTGAGACACTGTTTTCTTTCAGTTTCAATCAAACTTTTGGGGTCATCTGTCAACGCTTTCAGATGATGCTCCAACTGCTTCAATCCATCAAAAATGCCATTTCGCACTTGGCCTCAGCATAACATGACTGGTCTTGTTCGGATGTGTTATAGCAATTATATTGTTGGATACCATTTTACTTAAGTCGCAGCTTAGCCAGACAATAACCAGCAACATACCGAACCTTACTTATGGCACTACCTGTAATAGATGGTGAACACTGTCATTCTGAAATCTTTCTTAAAGAAATGGGGAGAAGTTTCTCCTTTTCCTTCAACAAATATTTTCTAACATCTACTGTTAAATTAAAACACACATGGTACAATGCAGCCTGTGAATGAACAGGTTTATCAGCAACCAGCAAAAAGCATGAAAGCTTGTACTCATCACTTGTTTGGTACATGTGACACTTTTTGTAGAATTCAGATAAGCATTCTGGTTTGACAGCATTTATAGCATGTTTATTCATCTGCAGGTCTTCAGTTAGCTGCATAATAACTTGAAACTGTTTAACAATGAATATCTGAACTCTTTTAAAATTTGCATCGTTTACTAGATTCATTGCAAGGTCATTGGTTTTTTTTCTGCATGGGCGTTTGAACAATGTCATTCATTAACCTATGAATACATTGCCTTATGTCAAAATCTGCAGGAATACTTGTTACATCTGTATCATCTTCTTCAAGAGGTGATTTAGCAAGTATCTCATTAAAATCATCATCCAAAGCTTGCTCTTGCTCTGGGAAGTCACCTTTTTCAGTAACTGCTTCATACTGAAATAGGTTGTCATGGATACCTGGATCTTCAGCCTCAATGTTTGCAAGGTATTGATATGGTCGAGTCCTGTAAAGAAAACAGAATCAAATGAGATGACATGAAAATGTGTATACGCAAATCCATCATTTACGAAAACATATACACACACATTTACATGTGGTCACTTTATTTGTGGTAATTTTATAAGATATTATGAGAAGTACATTATCATAATAGCACCTTCACATTTCAGGTTACTATCAAGACTGAAAGTGCAAGATGGCGCAGAAATAAAGGCGGAAGATCTATACAGTATTTACAAACCTCGAATTACTGTGCAAAGGCCTGGAATCATTACAAGATATTCATTTATTTGGAAAGTATCTCAAGGATTTATTTCCTGACACAAAGAAACACAGGATTGGCATGAAGAAGAGTGGAACAAAATATGTTGGAATTTCCATAAAACCATCTGATGCTTTCAAAGATGGATGTCAGAATTTGTCTCAGCAGGAGCATATAGACTTGATAAGAGGTGAACTTCAAGAGACATACAAACTTAATGAAGTTAAACTGGGTTTATTAGAATGTTTGGTAGCAACAAGATTCTCATGCAATGGAGTTCCAATTTTCAAACATTTGACATTTCGAGAGAATGATTGGATCTTGAAAATTGCTGGCAAGGAAGAAGGTTTAAAGAGCTTATGCATCAATAATGAATATGAATGCAGTAAGGATGGAATACAGGTAGTGTGTCATCAAGTCGAAAGTGTTAATTTGTGTGAAGGAACAGAACTAACCAAATCGGTTAAATGTAAAAGAAATCACTTTGTTGAGACATTGGCCTCTGAACAGACAGTTGAAATAAAGAAGACAATGAGATTGGTATATTGTCTGCATGTCATAAAATATCTTGCCCAAGGGTCTAAGGCATGTTACAAGGGCTTGTCAAAAACTGATAGTCACAGAAAGTAAGAACACCGAAGATGTAGTGGAAGAAAATGAAGATAATGAGGCACTCAAAGGATGTCGTAAAAAAGTAACATCGGAAGATTTTAAGAATCTTATTCCAAATGCCTCCACTGAATTGTTAGACCTACTGTTATGTCTAGCAAAAAATTGTGCTGCAAAGGATCCAAGAGGTCATCGATGGAGTAAGAAGGTAATTTCAGTTTGTTTAGACCTATACACAAGAAGTCCACAGGCATATAAAAGCATACGAGACAGTAACATACTTGTATTAACATCTCCAAAAGTACTGTACTTTACAAGAACAACATACAGCATCATGTAGGGTTTCAAGATGATATTTTCAACTGGATGTATTCAGAAGCAAATAGATTAAATGTTCCTGTTGAGGGCTTAACAGGTGGTATTGTTTTTACGAGATGTCCATTCAAGAAGATGTACAGATTGCCAAAAATGGGGATGTAATTGAACTTGTTGGTTTTTCAGATTATGGAGATGAAGGCAATGTCATCAAAACCCTAAAAGATGGAAAGCAAATGAAGTCGTTAGGTAATTTTGCATTGCAGATGGTGTTCCTAGGGCTTACTGGTTTTCTATTTCCATTTGCACACTTCATCACCAGACAAGCCCAGGCATCAGAATTATATACATTGTTCTGGGGAGCAGTAGACAAACTATCTGTCTATGGATTTATTACTGCTTATGTAAACATGGATGGTGCCCAATCCAATCGCTCATTTATTCATATGCATGGAATTAATATGAGTTCAACGAACGTTAATGTGACAAGCCTGGTAAATCCTGATGAAACAGTCGTATTTGCTATGGATTACTCACATGTCATCAAGAAAATACGAAACAATATTATGAAAAGTGGGATCAAAAAAGGCTGCACTAGAAATCTGGAATTGCCAGACAAAAACAACATTCAATGGCAGATGTGGGTTGATGCCTTTAACTGGGATAAAACAAGCCCTTTGCAAATACACAGAGCCTTAGCACAAGTACACATATATCCAAATGCCATGGAAAAGATGAGAAACCATCTGGCTGAAGAGGTTCTAAATGATGACATGTTAAACCTTATGACTCAGTACCAAGCTTCATTGGGACAGAATGGAGCCTCGCTCTCAGGGGCAATAGACCTGTTAAAGCATACATCAAGACTGATAAGAAATTTTCATGATCAAAGACCCATATCTCAGGCAAATGACATGAGGCTGCATGAGAACCTGGAAATCCTTCATTGGTTCAAGAGATGGGAGGAAACCATAGCCATATGAAGTGATATCACATCAACTGCAAAGTCAAAGAATCTTCTATCACGTCAATGCATTGAAGACCTATATGCATGCATTTTAGGCTTTGACCAGCTATGTAGAAAAGTCATAAACATGTCATGGCATATTACTCCAGCCCAAATTAATTCTGACGTTGTAGAAAATGAATTTTGTCAACAAAGGGCAACATACAATGGGCCCAGCACCCATCCAAATGCACTCCAATATAGAAGAAACCTCAATAACATAATTCTAGGACAGAGCAGTTTGTCAAGGAAAGGTAATGCTGGTACAAAACGTGCTAATGCTACGTCATATGCCTTTAATAATCCACAACCACTGAGGGAAAAAAACTAGAAAAAGCCTCCATCCACACATTACTGAATTAAGACCCATAAGACTGTAGACATACTAATACAGTCACGATACTGCATTCACACAGCTAGATAGTCACTTGATCATTTGACTGAAGAAGGTTGGGATAGACATGATCTCTCAGTCAATTAGCTAAATAATGCTAATTTGTTTAAATTCCTTAATCACTCTTGATCTTGTGGACAGTGAGAGTGTAATGGTGTTGACATGAGAAGGTAGAATTTTACTTTAAAATCAAATATGGACATGTTGAAATTCTGTTAAATTATGTTATTATATTGTGACTTAAATTATGTTGTATACATGTAATTTATATTTTTTGTGCTATAAATCATCATAATTGCTTCACAATTATCGTTTTGTTTTAATATCAAATTAAGATTGACTAAAAATAATCTTAATCATGCATTACATTGGGCTATTTGTTTAAGCATAACTTAACATGAAATGACCAGCAAAATATGGTATTTTTGTTCATTTAGATTAAGCACTACAAGTCAATCAATGTACCGGTAGCATAAGTATCAACACTTGTCACTATGGTAAATTATAACTTAATTAGTCCTTGATTATGTGGCATTACAACTTGTGTGATTACCAACTGAATTCCTGGCAGCACTAATTTCTGATATTTCCACACTTGTTTCAGATTTCAAATATGGTTACTTTACAAATCAACAGTGTATATGTGCCCAACTAAAAGTCTGAATTTTGGGGGTATTTCCATTTAGGCAATACATACACTGGATCAAATATTGTTCCATATATTCTATATTCTACAGTCAGTCAAAAATTATTAACTGCCAGTGCTCAGTCTATTATTTGGATAGTATATTATAAGGTTTCATGTCTGTCACCTGGGCATAACCTACCGGTATATGTGCATTAAGTCCCCTGGGTCATATTTATTAACAAATGTGTAAATCATTACAAACTGCAAGTACATTTTATAGATGAACACATATGACTTGTAGTGATTGTATTTTCATACCATCCTAACCCCTTGCCCAGATAACAGCAAATGTTTAACATTTCACAAACTTACAAACCTGGCTCTATGGCAGCATGAAAAGTCCACTACCGCAGGAACTGATGACTGATTACAAAAGACATGAATCTTTTCTGGTTGGTTGATGAAAGCATCTTTGCTAAAATTAATCACTCGAAGACCACCGAGTGTACGCACCCATCCAAGAGCAACAGCCAGTTGAACAGGTTGAGGGATCTGTCTGCAGTCAATTTCAACTCTAAGTGGAGAGAGAAAATAGCATTTCTTTATTTGTTTTGATTAGTAATTTACACACTCTTAATGTTCATTTCATTTTGTGAAAGGGATATTATATACAAGCAAGAGAAATAATAATCAACTTAGCGTTGTGTATGCAAAGAAGGATGTCAAACATCAAAACAAATATATCCCACAAAATCTCTATTTCTTAATGGAGGTATGAATTACAAATTACTAATACATATTCATTATACTTAATGCAGAATTAACAAAATTAACCGGCAGTTTAAATGAAAATAGTAAAACTAGCAGAAATAAAAAATATTTTATGTTACAACTTTTTAAATAAGTTATCCAACAAACCTGTAGAGTGTCATTCCTTGAGACTTGTGAATGGTCAGTGCAAATCCCAGCTTCAATGGTAATTGAATTCTCTCTGCTAGATTTACTTTTTTCTGGGACTGTATACTGTGAAGATAACATTGATAGTAATAAAAAGAAGAATTAACAAATCCCCAAATGTATTGAACTTACTTATAATACTGATATTTTCAATTATTGCTAACAGTAACTCTCTCTCTCTCTCTCTCTCTCTCTCTCTCTCTCTCTATATATATATATATATATATATATATATATATATATATATATATATATATATATATATATATATATATATATTATGGTATAAACCTATAAACCATTTTTTGTTTCAATACATGAATATTACTTTAGATGTCATTTCTTATGATTGAACAAGAACTTATTTGTATGAAATTTCTAAACGAGCACATTTTATTAATAATGTTCTTAAATAAAGCACTAACCCGTGAATGGGAATTGTAGCTGTCAATTTAATCTCATGAAAGAACACTGTCACACCATCTTCTTCACAGTTCACTACTTGACCCGGTGAACCATTCACTAGAGTGTCAGATATATTTTGTATCAAAACTACAGGGCATTTCTTTTTCAACCAAAGCCTCTTTGGAGCCAATATGGTGGAGATATATTTTTTCTCACCAGCATCCTGAGCAACATATTCAAATAAATCACCTTCCATTTTCAATATCTGCTGTCTGTTGTAATCATCCGCCATCTGATTGATAGCAAAAAGTTTAAGGCTAGACATCCTATCATCTGCCAGGGGTATAGACAACTGGTCCATTAATGAAATGGTGTCCTCACCAATTTCTTTTTTGGCTCCAGATAGTTTAGCTATAGCATTGATTAACTCATATTGAGTTTGCCTCACAATATCCTTTAAAATACTCTGTGTACAAACACCATGTCAAACAAATTTGATTCAAAACAATAACTGCCATCATCATCGTACAAGATACTCCTCATAGGTGGCAACTGGAAGAAATCTCCACAAAAAATAATCTGCGTCCCACCAAACAATTTTGATGGGTCCTTTAAGGAACAAATAGATTCCAAGTTCTCAAAATGTCGCTTACTAAACATTGAGACTTCATCTACTATTAAAACATCAGCAGATTTTATTTTCTCATAAGTGGTTTTCATGTTGCTATTTGTTGTAATGAAATGACATATTTCTTTACATGTTAGCCTCCCATCTCCAATTCCAGACCACCTATGTATTGTCTCTGCACAATTGCTGGAAGGATAATTGGTGCATGCAATGCCAGTTGTACATGTTCAATATACAATTTTGCCTTCCTCTCTTAAATATTGTACACATTCTTGTAACAAGAAGTTTTTCCCTGTACCTGCCTGCCCTCCAATGTACACATTATGGCCCTTTTTAATGAGACAAAATGCCTCATTTTGTTTTAAATTAAACATGATTGTCTACTTCTTACAAGTATTTTTTTAAAACAAATTTTACTGATGAAGTTTAAAACATGTTACCTAAGTATGTTAATTTCAAATATGCAACATGCAACCTGATATTTTAAATGATTCAACCACATCCCATTGCAGTTGAGTAAATTGACAATATATATTTATAATAAAGAATTCAAAATAGAAGCATTTGGAAATGTCATTCAAAATTAATAAAATGCCTAGAACCAAACTAAGTGAAAATAACTGCTTTTTATTTAAAATGTATAAAAGTACAATACAGTGTTTCAAACAAAATGCCTCACTATGCCTTGTACAAAATAACCACTTTTGGTGTTAACAGAAGCTGGCAAAAGATTGTCTGCTAATGACTAGGTCAGAAAGCATTTATAATCATACGTCACGAAAATAAAGTCTTGTCAAAAGAAAAGGCAATAAACAATGTTGATCAAAAACTGAAAATCTGGTATACACAAAGAAATGTATGCACATATTCATTGACCAAAGCTTTTCAATTTTTGTAACCCATTTAAAGCTGACTGCATCCCGCGATATGTCAAAATAGTGTAAGACGATAAGTGCCGAAAATTCCGATTGTTATACTAATACTAAAACACGATCATCATGACAAAGTTGTTAATTAATTTATGCAAACGAGTATCTGCAATACTAAATTTATACTCTCATTAAGTTAACATATTCGGATTAATTATAACATAATGTGATCATGCTAATACCTATTTTTGCCGGGATACAAAATAATCTGTATCGTGAAACAGTCGCTGTGCATTGATGTTATTTAAGTATAACCTTTTGAGCCAATCATATTTCGGCGTTGACGTGTGTGCCGAATAGTTTAACCGTTTTGAAAATAGAGTCAACAGCGTATTGCAGTGCACATCCGCAATAAGAACCGGAAGTCCACAGCTAGAACCACTGCCAAACATCCACGCTGGGAACCAGTTCAAGAGTAATTTCCCTTTATTGACATTAGTACAACGTAGAAGAACTAGAACAACGAAAAAGATAATAAATATGTTACCTCTGTCTCTTCAAGTAAATTAAAATAACAATATTTCTTTGTGCACGGAGTCCTGTAATATAAAGTAATTTTATTTTCACATGGCTAAAGCAAAGGCATATGAACTCTCTCTCTCTCTCTCTCTCTCTCTCTCTCTCTCTCTCTCTCTCTCTCTCTCTCTCTCTCTCTCTCTCTCTCTCTCTCTCTCTCTCTCTCAGATACGCACGCGATAGCAATTAAATAAGGGCACCAGTAATCGCACCTTATGGAGCGTATTATGCCTGCACAAAACTGAGGTGAAATTAAGGGAAATTTTGGAATCTCTATTAATATAGATAAACTGAGTCTGACAACCAACAAACAACTCCTAGTACAATGGACTTAATTATATTTCGTATTGCAGGCTTCCTTGTACCATCCTCACCTCAAACTAACGCATAAAGTTAAGAATATTTAAAAATATTGACAAATCTCGCATACAGAGCTCAGAAGAAATATCTGATCCTTGTAGCCCTATTCAAATTAACGAACCAAACCAACTTCATACATAAAATACCATGCTCTAGATAAAATCTTTAATAGCAAATTTGAAATTTCGTGTGCTGCGTAAATCGACATATTTCATACTGTTCCTGATTTTCATGTTATTTTACTTACATCATAGATTCACGCACTTGAGCAATACAGTACCGTATCAATGTTTGCATCCGTGCTCAGAACCAATGCTAATATTTCTCTTTGTAAAAGTCTGGGTCATAAATATTTCCTTTCTTACACATCTGCACACGTCACGTTATCTCCATCTATATTTTTTTCATAATTAGATATTCCAGTTTATCAGCTTTATTCTTAACACACTGTTCACAAGAAATTTGTCCCTATTTACCTAAACTCGCTTCTTTCAAACGATGCATCTGCGCTCAGAACCATGACTTTTTTTTATCTCTGCCTGTCACAACACAGGTTGATGACAAAATAAAAATCAGTATAACTATTATTTACAATAACCATCTGATACTAACCACCAGAAAACGAATGAATTAATCCTGCTCTTATAGACACAACTCGTATCATGAGGATGTATAGCAAACAATCGAACAAAGTCTGTTTATTAATGCATGCTCACTTATAACATCCGTGCCTAGAACCAACAATTCTTGGTGAAAGAAAGTTTTTAAAAAGTAGAGTTCCAATAATGGCACATCTTTCAGAACATATGACAATAAGAATCTAATCTTTATTACCGCATATCAATTCGCGTTCTCATCACAATCATACGCCGATAACATGTAGAATACGGATATTTACTTCATCGATGATAACATCCCCGCTGGGAACCAAACCAACTTCATACATAAAATACCATGCTCTAGGTAAAATCTTTAATAGCAAATTTGAAATTTCGTGTGCTGCGTAAATCGACATATTTCATACTGTTCCTGATTTTCATGTTATTTTACTTACATCATTGATTCACGCACTTGACCAATACAGTACCGTATCAATGTTTGCATCCGTGCTCAGAACCAATGCTAATATTTCTCTTTGTTAAAGTCTGGGTCATAAATATTTCCTTTCTTACACATCTGCACACGTCACGTTATATCCATGTATATTTTTTTCATAATTAGATATTCCAGTTTATCAGCTTTATTCTAAACACACTGTTCACAAGAAGTTTGATCCTATTTACCTAAACTCGCTTCTTTCAAACGATGCATCTGCGCTCAGAACCATGACTTTCTTATCTCTGCCTGTCACAACACAGGTTGATTCCAAAATAAAAATCAGTATAACTATTGTTTACAATAACCATCTGATACTAACCACCAGAAAACGAATGACTTAATC
Organism: Unio pictorum; assembly: GCA_030141615.1. Taxonomy (NCBI): domain Eukaryota; kingdom Metazoa; phylum Mollusca; class Bivalvia; order Unionida; family Unionidae; genus Unio; species Unio pictorum. The sequence goes on from JARLTB010000001.1 coordinate 19,972,907, forward strand.
CTTCTCTTATAGACACAACTCGTATCATGAGGATGTATATAGCAAACAATCGAACAAAGTCTGTTTATTAATGCATGCTGACTTATAACATCCGTGCCTAGAACCAACAATTCTTGGTGAAAGAAAGTTTTTAAAAAGTAGAGTTCCAATAATGGCACATCTTTCAGAACATATGACAATAAGAATCTAATCTTTATTACCGCATTTCAATTCGCGTTCTCATCACAATCATACGCCGATAACATGTAGAATACGGATATTTACTTCATCGATGATTACATCCCCGCTGGGAACCAAACCAACTTCATACATAAAATACCATGCTCTAGGTAAAATCTTTAATAGCAAATTTGAAATTTCGTGTGCTGCGTAAATCGACATATTTCATACTGTTCCTGATTTTCATGTTATTTTACTTACATCATTGATTCACGCACTTGACCAATACAGTACCGTATCAATGTTTGCATCCGTGCTCAGAACCAATGCTAATATTTCTCTTTGTTAAAGTCTGGGTCATAAATATTTCCTTTCTTACACATCTGCACACGTCACGTTATATATATGTATATTTTTTTCATAATTAGATATTCCAGTTTATCAGCTTTATTCTAAACACATTGTTCACAAGAAGTTTGATCCTATTTACCTAAACTCGCTTCTTTCAAACGATGCATCTGCGCTCAGAACCATGACTTTCTTATCTCTGCCTGTCACAACACAGGTTGATTCCAAAATAAAAATCAGTATAACTATTGTTTACAATAACCATCTGATACTAACCACCAGAAAACGAATGACTTAATCCTTCTCTTATAGACACAACTCGTATCATGAGGATGTATATAGCAAACAATCGAACAAAGTCTGTTTATTAATGCATGCTGACTTATAACATCCGTGCCTAGAACCAACAATTCTTGGTGAAAGAAAGTTTTTAAAAAGTAGAGTTCCAATAATGGCACATCTTTCAGAACATATGACAATAAGAATCAAATTTTTATTAACGCATATCAATTCACGTTCTCATCACAATCATACGCCGATAACATGTAGAATACGGATATTTACTTCATCGATGGTTACATCCCCGCTGGGAACCAAACCAACTTCATACATAAAATACCATGCTCTAGGTAAAATCTTTAATAGCAAATTTGAAATTTTGTGTGCTGCGTAAATCGACATATTTCATACTGTTCCTGATTTTCATATTATTTTACTTACATCATAGATTCACGCACTTGAGCAATACAGTACCGTATCAATGTTTGCATCCGTGCTCAGAACCAATACTAATATTTCTATTTGTTAAAGTCTGGGTCATAAATATTTCCTTTCTTACACATCTGCATATGTCACGTTATCTCCATGTATATTTTTTTCATAATTAGATATTCCAGTTTATCAGCTTTATTCTTAACACACTGTTCACAAGAAATTTGATCCTATTTACCTAAACTCGCTTCTTCCAAACGATGCATCTGCGCTCAGAACCATGACTTTCTTATCTCTGCCTGTCACAACACAGGTTGATTCCAAAATAAAAATCAGTATAACTATTGTTTACAATAACCATCTGATAATAACCACCAGAAAACGAATGAATTAATCCTTCTTTTATAGACACAACTCGTATCATGAGGATGTATATAGCAAACAATCGAAGAAAGTCTGTTTATTAATGCATGCTGACTTACAACATCCGTGCCTAGAACCAACAATTCTTGGTGAAAGAAAGTTATAAAAAGTAGAGTTCCAATAATGGCACATCTTTCAGAACATATGACAATAAGAATCAAATCTTTATTACCGCATATCAATTCGCGTTCTCATCACAATCATATGCCGATAACATGTAGAATACGGATATTTACTTCATCGATGGTTACATCCCCGCTGGGAACCAAACCAACTTCATACATAAAATACCATGCTCTAGGTAAAATCTTTAATAGCAAATTTGAAATTTCGTGTGCTGCGTAAATCGACATATTTCATACTGTTCCTGATTTTCATGTTATTTTACTTACATCATTGATTCACGCACTTGAGCAATACAGTACCGAATCAATGTTTGCATCCGTGCTCAGAACCAATACTAATATTTCTCTTTGTTAAAGTCTGGGTCATAAATATTTCCTTTCTTACACATCTGCACACGTCACGTTATATCCATGTATATTTTTTTCATAATTAGATATTCCAGTTTATCAGCTTTATTCTAAACACATTGTTCACAAGACGTTTGATCCTATTTACCTAAACTCGCTTCTTTCAAACGATGCATCTGCGCTCAGAACCATGACTTTCTTATCTCTGCCTGTCACAACACAGGTTGATTCCAAAATAAAAATCAGTATAACTATTGTTTACAATAACCATCTGATACTAACCACCAGAAAACGAATGACTTAATCCTTCTCTTATAGACACAACTCGTATCATGAGGATGTATATAGCAAACAATCGAAGAAAGTCTGTTTATTAATGCATGCTGACTTATAACATCCGTGCCTAGAACCAACAATTCTTGGTGAAAGAAAGTTTTTAAAAAGTAGAGTTCCAATAATGGCACATCTTTCAGAACATATGACAATAAGAATCAAATCTTTATTACCGCATATCAATTCGCGTTCTCATCACAATCATACGCCGTTAACATGTAGAATACGGATATTTACTTCATCGATGGTTACATCCCCGCTGGGAACCAAACCAACTTCATACATAAAATACCATGCTCTAGGTAAAATCTTTAATAAAAAAATTTGAAATTTCGTGTGCTGCGTAAATCGACATATTTCATACTGTTTCCTGATTTTCATGTTATTTTACTTACATCATTGATTCACGCACTTGACCAATACAGTACCGTATCAATGTTTGCATCCGTGCTCAGAACCAATACTAATATTTCTATTTGTTAAAGTCTGGGTCATAAATATTTCCTTTCTTACACATCTGCATATGTCACGTTATCTCCATGTATATTTTTTTCATAATTAGATATTCCAGTTTATCAGCTTTATTCTTAACACACTGTTCACAAGAAATTTGATCCTATTTACCTAAACTCGCTTCTTCCAAACGATGCATCTGCGCTCAGAACCATGACTTTTTTATCTCTGCCTGTCACAACACAGGTTGATGACAAAATAAAAATCAGTATAACTATTGTTTACAATAACCATCTGATACTAACCACCAGAAAACGAATGACTTAATCCTTCTCTTATAGACACAACTCGTATCATGAGGATGTATATAGCAAACAATCGAACAAAGTCTGTTTATTAATGCATGCTGACTTACAACATCCGTGCCTAGAACCAGCAATTCTTGGTGAAAGAAAGTTTATAAAGAGTAGGGTTCCAATAATCGCACATCTTTCAGAACATATGACAATAAGAATCAAATCTTTATTACCGCATATCAATTCGCGTTCTCATCACAATCATATGCCGATAACATGTAGAATACGGATATTTACTTCATCGATGATAACATCCCCGCTGGGAACCAAACCAACTTCATACATAAAATACCATGCTCTAGGTAAAATCTTTAATAGCAAATTTGAAATTTCGTGTGCTGCGTAAATCGACATATTTCATACTGTTCCTGATTTTCATGTTATTTTACTTACATCATTGATTCACGCACTTGAGCAATACAGTACCGTATCAATGTTTGCATCCGTACTCAGAACCAATGCTAATATTTCTCTTTGTTAAAGTCTGGGTCATAAATATTTCCTTTCTTACACATCTGCATATGTCACGTTATATCCATGTATATTTTTTTCATAATTAGATATTCCAGTTTATCAGCTTTATTCTAAACACATTGTTCACAAGAAGTTTGATCCTATTTACCTAAACTCGCTTCTTTCAAACGATGCATCTGCGCTCAGAACCATGTCTTTCTTATTTCTGCCTGTCACAACACAGGTTGATTCCAAAATAAAAATCAGTATAACTATTGTTTACAATAACCATCTGATACTAACCACCAGAAAACGAATGACTTAATCCTTCTCTTATAGACACAACTCGTATCATGAGGATGTATATAGCAAACAATCGAACAAAGTCTGTTTATTAATGCATGCTGACTTATAACATCCGTGCCTAGAACCAACAATTCTTGGTGAAAGAAAGTTATGAAAAGTAGAGTTCCAATAATGGCACATCTTTCAGAACATATGACAATAAGAATCAAATCTTTATTACCGCATATCAATTCGCGTTCTCATCACAATCATACGCCTATAACATGTAGAATACGAATATTTACTTCATCGATGGTTACATCCCCGCTGGGAACCAAACCAACTTCATACATAAAATACCATGCTCTAGGTAAAATCTTTAATAGCAAATTTGAAATTTCGTGTGCTGCGTAAATCGACATATTTCATACTGTTCCTGATTTTCATGTTATTTTACTTACGTCATAGATTCACGCACTTGAGCAATACAGTACCGTATCAATGTTTGCATCCGTGCTCAGAACCAATACTAATATTTCTATTTGTTAAAGTCTGGGTCATAAATATTTCCTTTCTTACACATCTGCATATGTCACGTTATCTCCATGTATATTTTTTTCATAATTAGATATTCCAGTTTATCAGCTTTATTCTTAACACACTGTTCACAAGAAATTTGATCCTATTTACCTAAACTCGCTTCTTCCAAACGATGAATCTGCGCTCAGAACCATGACTTTTTTATCTCTGCCTGTCACAACACAGGTTGATGACAAAATAAAAATCAGTATAACTATTGTTTACAATAACCATCTGATACTAACCACCAGAAAACGAATGACTTAATCCTTCTCTTATAGACACAACTCGTATCATGAGGATGTATATAGCAAACAATCGAACAAAGTCTGTTTATTAATGCATGCTGACTTACAACATCCGTGCCTAGAACCAGCAATTCTTGGTGAAAGAAAGTTTATAAAGAGTAGGGTTCCAATAATCGCACATCTTTCAGAACATATGACAATAAGAATCAAATCTTTATTACCGCATATCAATTCGCGTTCTCATCACAATCATACGCCGATAACATGTAGAATACGGATATTTACTTCATCGATGGTTACATCCCCGCTGGGAACCAAACCAACTTCATACATAAAATACCATGCTCTAGGTAAAATCTTTAATAGCAAATTTGAAATTTCGTGTGCTGCGTAAATCGACATATTTCATACTGTTCCTGATTTTCATGTTATTTTACTTACATCATTGATTCACGCACTTGAGCAATACAGTACCGTATCAATGTTTGCATCCGTGCTCAGAACCAATGCTAATATTTCTATTTGTTAAAGTCTGGGTCATAAATATTTCCTTTCTTACACATCTGCACAAGTCACGTTATCTCCATCTATATGATTTCACATATTTTCCAACATTATATATTGCAGTTGATCAGCTTTATTCTTAAATCATTGTTCCCAAGACATGTTTCCCACATATTTTACATAAATTCGCTTCTTTTAAGAGATGCATCTGGTCTCAGAACCACGACCTACTTGCTACTGCCATTCGCAGCATCAGTCGATGCCAAAACAAACAAGAGTTAAACTATAATTTCAATAAACATAATGCTACTAACCACCAGTAAATTAAAGGAATATTCCTTAGATTAAATATAAATCGTATCATGAGGATCTGTAGTGTGTGGCGCTTTGCCCGACCCAAAATTAAATTAGAAACATGTGTAATCAAAGTGATTCGGACAAGCCACAATCTGTCGTAGTACTAACAGCTGATTTTAATCAGATTGGACAAGCCACTGTTTATAGTTAAACATGACCGCATGCTAACACTTTCCCTTACGTAAGTTTGCCTGGCTATGATGGGAAGCCCGACAAAGGCCGTCAGAAGTGCAATTCCCACCTTGGGTGGAACGCGCTTATGTAGATCAAAGAAGTTGCCAGAAGGAGTGGACGTGCCTCATCTTCTTGATACGCAGACTGACAGCCAGGTTGAATTAGTCGATTGGACAGGACCCCATCGCTACCCAATCGAATCGAGATAGGGGCGGGACCCTGATTTGGGCTAAGTATGATATCCTTAGACCTGCAAGCAAAGTTTAGTGCGCTATAGTTCTTTGGAGAGATCGCCACTTTTGCCAGAAGATAGAGACTCCGGTCAGCCACACGTTATTGGCGCGAAAAACCTTAGAATAGGATTTTAAGTGTAGCTTCCAAAAATTCAGTGAGCTACTTGTTCGATCTTTGCTGAATGCGACTGCATTTAATTGTTGATCGTATATATACTTATTATTATTACAAGAATCGTAGCAGGAATAATTATTTTGTGATATTACTATGTTTGTATATTTTGAAGAATGAGTTCATATTTGTAAAGAATCATATTGCTTGCTAGCCGTCGTAAGAGTTTTATAGTCGACTAGCACATTTGTCCATGCAAATAGATTTTGCCATTGTTGAATTGAATTGTGTCTTTGACATGGTTGCACTGTGAGAAATTAGTAATATGAATATTTGAATTCGACATAAATATTATTTTAAAGACCTAAAGTTTATTTGTTAGGATTATTAGTGAACAGTGTGAAACAGTTGTGAGTTATTTTCCATCCTGTGTATTTTGCAATTTTATGATTTTCTCATCTTGTGTTTGTTATGTTTGATATCTGCATGCTTTGTAGATCTTTAATTACCTGCAGGAATTGTGAAGCAAATATCGAGCAAATATCTTACCTGAACGAAATTAGTTGTTGTCAACAGGTAAATATTTGTTTAGGAACTTGTAATATCTGTCCATTGTTAGTAGGGTCGAGACAAGGTATCACTTCGTATTAGTATAACACCATGGCTACAGAAAGGCAAATGATCAAGGAGTACCTTGCCATGGGGTCGGAAGATCAGCAAAAAGCAGCAGAGAAAGTGATGGCAGCCGAAGCAGCGGAGAGAGAGAGAGAGAGAGAGAGAGAGAGAGAGAGAGAGAGAGAGAGAGAGAGAGAGAGAGAGAGAGAGAGAGAGAGAGAGAGAGAGAGAGAGAGAGAGAACTAGCGCTAGCTAGACTTACACGCTCGAAATGAAGAAGGTAAAGCTAGCAGCTAGGGACATCGATGGGGACGACGCCAGTACGAGTTCCGGAAGAACCCGACGACCTTTCATCGACCACGAATGGTCCAGATAAACATGCCTCGGTTCAACGATAAGGAGGAGTCTATCAACGATTTTCTCGTGCAGTTTGAGAAACTTGCTCACGCTCATAAAGTTCCTGAGCAACATTGGGCGATTAATGTTTCAGCCTTTTTGCAAGGTGCTGCTCGTGAAGTCTACCACGGCTTAGCTGCAGACGATGCAGACGATTATAATGCGCTCAAGGAGGCCCTTCTTTGCCATTAACGGCTGACCGCCGAAACGTACCGTAAACGTTTTCGGGACTCGACGAGAAAGGCAACGGAAACCCACTCTCAATTCCACAACCTTGTTCGAGGGTTATTTGAGAAGTGGATGAAGATGGCCGAAGTCGAACGATAGTACAACGGGTTACGCGAGGTTATACTCAAAGAACATGTCTTGAGTACTTACCGTCGCGAGTTGACAATTTTCCAAGCAGAGAGGGTGCACCGTACGCTCGAAGAGATCGCTAGCATTGCGGAGCGATACGAACAGGCGCACTCGAAGAGTGGAAGTTCCGGGGCTGCGGACCGACCCCGACCCACTGAGTCGCGCCGGGTGCTTGAGGTGGAGCCGGCTGTCCGTAACCGTCAGGGCGACGGGAGAGCCGGAGGGGGATCTACAGGTAGGGGTCCAGGGTGATGTCAAGCGATTCTGTCTCTCCTGTGACAAGTGTCAAAGAATGGCACCGGAAACGGATCATCGACCCGTCCCCTTGGGGAGTACACCCCTGATCGATGAACCCTTTCGACGCGTCGCAAATGGATTTAATCGGAATTGTTCAAGAGTCCGAGTACTCGACGAGATCCTGACCGATCAAGGGACGCAATTCATGAGTCGTGTGATGGCGGAGGTGAACCGACTAATGTCAATTAAGCACCTCACGACTACACCGTATCACCCCCAATGTAACGGACTGGTCGAACGGTTCAACGGGACCCTAAAGAACAGACTCAAAAAGCTGTGCGAAGGCCGCCCCAAGGATTGGGATCGGTATATGCCTGCTATGCTTTTCGCATACCGGGAAGTACCACAAGCGAGTTTAGGTTCTCTCCCTTGTACAGGAGGACTGTACTTGGCCCAATCGCCGTACTATGACAGCTATGGACGGACAACCACGCTGTAGAGGAGGTACGCACTACCTACCATTACCTCGCGGACTTGCGTAACAAACTGGAGGAAGTTTGTTCCCTCGCACAGGAGAACCTCAAGCGAGCGAAGGCGCGTCAGGCGAAGAATTACAACAAGCACGCAAAACCAATCCAGTATGAAATAGGGAATAAGGTGTTGTTGCTGTTGCCCCAAGAACACAACAAATTGCAAGTTTCCTGGAGAGGTTCACACGTTGTCACCGAGAAGGTCGGAGGTCAAACATATCGGATGCGGCTGCCAACGAAGGAGAAATTGTACCATGCCAATCTGCTTAAGAGATACCGGAAAAGAGAGACCGTCAGCGATTTTGTCATCGCCACGATAGTCACGGAGGACGCCGAAGTCGATACGGAAGACACCAACACTGTCCCGAGCTGTCCGTTAACGAGGGCTGAGACACCCTCGGACATGAAGTGTGACCTCATCCTGACTGCGGCACAGCGGGAAGAGATTGAGACGTTGCTGCCCGGGTATTCTGATGTGCTTACGTAAATACCCGGAAGAACTTCGCTTGTCGAGTTCGGGTTAAATCTGGTGGATGACCGGCCGGTACAGAGGAAACCCTACCCCCTCATGGCGCAAGATGCAGACTCCCCTCCCTCTGTCACCATCGATAGATACAACTTGGAAGTTGTCGAGAACTTCACATACCTCGGGTCCAACATCTCCAGCTCACTCTCAATTGATTATAAGGTGAATGGTAAGATTGCCAAGGCAACTGCAGTGATATGGAACAACTCCAACCTCACAGAGAAGACCAAACTGCGTGTCTACCACGCCTGCGTGCTAAGCTCAGTCCTCTACAGCAGCGAAACATGGACCATCTAAGCAAGTGACGAGAGAAAATTCAACAGCTTCCACCTGAGATGTCTGCGGCGCATTATGCACATCAAGTGGCAGGACAAAGTACCGAACACAGAGGTTCTAGAACGCGCCAACATCAACAGCATGTTCACCATTCTCAGTGAGAGGCGCCTTCGCTGGCTCGGCCATGTCAAGAGAATGTACCCGGGCCTCATCCCTAAGGAGATATTATATGGGGAACTAGCAGAAGGTACACGACCAACTGGACGCCCACGCCTACGTTACAAAGACGTTTGCAAGAGGGACATAAAGACGGCCAACATTGATGTCAACAAATGGGAGAACTTTGTTATTGACCGTCTTATCTGGCGCCTAGCTGTCAAGCAGGAAGTTAGCAAAGCTGAGGATGACAGAAATAGGAAGCATGCTCCAAAAAAGAGTCAGAAAGAAGGAACAGGTAGTTTTGGAGCCACATATCGTCTCACGTAGATCAACGGTTGCCAAGAGATTGATCGAGCCGTGTGTAAAATCCAGCAGAACTGGAAGCTCCATCTCAGAATGCAAACGGGAGTGAAGATTACAAACCGGCCAGAAGTAAATTGTATCTTTTCCGCCTAGACGTTCAGCAACGACGATGGCTACAATTTCATCACAATTCCTCATTATATCAATATGAGGGAAAAGTTTTATTCTCGGTGGATATTTGCTTAATGAATTTTTTCAACATTTGCCCCCATCTCAGTTCAAGCTGGCTGACGGATAACTGCTGATCGCATAAATTGTTTTTATGTCATCTGCATGTTTAGTTGGTAGCGAGTTGATGAACGTGACGAAAACCGAGATATGCAAAGCTCCTGACAATCGCCAAACATTTCGCGTGGCTATCTCGATGTTCTCGATAGTTACTAATTTACTGCAGTATTTTCCAATATCATCATGTCTCATATATCTTAGTATATGAATGAGACCTGTTGTTTCATAAGCTGATATTATATTTATGATTTTGGATTTTCTCAAGTGCAGTACTGGAAATTCTGGAAGAAATGTTACATACTTTTATTCCCATCTATAAGAGATTTCTTGCTATCTTTTAGTCAGGTGCAGACAGAACTTTTTCATTTGTTACACGCAGTTCACCCTTGTCCAAACAAGTGATAAAGAACTACTTTCAATCTGACCATATCGTCATCTCTACCATGACATCATAATAGTGGCGGTATGTTTTTTTAATATATAAATAATGTTTATCCTCATCTTTCTCTTTTTTCTGTTTTCATTCATTTTATCTTCATCGGTTTAAAACCGAAAATAAGTAAAAAGTCTCTTTTTTCATCAAATGTACTAAGAGTAAACCGGTTATAACCGGTTTAGAACTACTTTCAACTAATATCAACTAGTGAAAACCGTTTAGAACCAGTTGGAACCAGTTTAAGCCGGTTTTTACTAACTAAACTAAGTAAAAAGTCCTTCTTTCATCAGATGTTACTAGGAGTAAACCGGTTCTAACCGGTTTAGAACTACTTTCAACTAGTATCAACTAAAAAGAGCATGACGAACGCCCTCAAAGTCAAATTACCGCAGGCAAAATTTTTGTTATGTACCGAACACATTAATGACTATATCCGACGACATCATCAAGAAAATGGGGCATGTGTACTGGCCCCTAAACGAATAATCCAAATCATTTTTGGAAAAAAAATTCAAATAATATTTGCCTAAGATGATACGGAATTTGATTACAGATGTCGGAATTTGGAACCCTATTTATAACAATTGTCAGTTTTCAAACCATATTGGCAAAGATTCTTGTTGGGATTTTAGTGGATTTTAGTGTTATTTGGCTGGATTTGGGGTGATTTTAGGTAGATTTGGGGTTGATTTTAGGGGATTTGGGTGGATTTGGGGTTGATGTTAGTGGATTTGGGTGGATTTGAGGTTGATTTTAGTGGATTTGGGTGGATTTGGGGTTGATTTTAGTGGATTTGGGTGGATATGGGTGTTTCGTAAAACCCCAAATATGCTATTAAGATGTTACCTAGAGCATGGTATTTTATGTATGAAGCTGGTTTGGTACCCAGAGGGGATGTTACCATCGAGGAAGTAAATGTCCGTATTCTACATGTTATCGGCGTATGATTGTGATGATAACGTGAATTGATATGCGGTAATAAAGATTTGATTCTTATTGTCATATGTTCTGAAAGATGTGCCATTATTGGGACTCTACTTTTTATAAACTTTCTTTCACCAAGAATTGCTGGTTCTAGGCATGTTATAAGTCAGCATGCATTAATAAACAGACTTTGTTCGATTGTTTGCTATATACATCCTCCTGATACGAGTTGTGTCTATAAGAGAAGGATTAAGTCATTCGTTTTCTGGTGGTTAGTATCAGATGGCTATTGAAAACAATAGTTATACTGATTTTTATTTTGGAATCAACCTGTGTTGTGACAGGCAGAGATAAGAAAGTCATGGTTCTGAGCGCAGATGCATCGTTCGAAAGAAGCGAGTTTAGGTAAATAGGTACAAATTTCTTGTGAACAATCTGTTTAGAATAAAGCTGATAAACTGGAATATCTAATTATGAAAAAAATATACATGGAGATAACGTGACGTGTGCAGATGTGTAAGAAAGGAAATATTTATGATCCAGACTTTAACAAATAGAAATATTAGCATTGGTTCTGAGCACGGATGCAAACATTGATACGGTACTGTATTGGTCAAGTGCGTGAATCAATGATGTAAGTAAAATAATATGAAAATCAGGAACAGTATGAAATATGTCGATTTACGCAGCACACGAAATTTCAAATTTGCTATTAAAGATTTTACCTAGAGCATGGTATTTTATGTATGAAGTTGGTTTGGTTCCCAGCGGGGATGTTATCATCGATGAAGTAAATATCCGTATTCTACATGTTATCGGCGTATGATTGTGATGAGAACGTGAAATTGATATGCGGTAATAAAGATTTGATTCTTATTGTCATATGTTCTGAAAGATGTGCCATTATTGGAACTCTACTTTTTATAACTTTCTTTCACCAAGAATTGTTGGTTCTAGGCACGGATGTTATAAGTCAGCTTGCAGTAATAAACAGACTTTGTTCGATTGTTTGCTACATACATCCTCATGATACGAGTTGTGTCTATAAGAGAAGGATTAATTCATTCGTTTTCTGGTGGTTAGTATCAGATGGTTATTGTAAACAATAGTTATACTGATTTTTACTTTGGAATCAACCTGTGTTGTGACAGGCAGAGATAAGAAAGTCATGGTTCTGAGCGCAGATGCATCGCTTGAAAGAAGCGAGTTTAGGTAAATAAGTACGAATTTCTTGTGAACAATGTGTTTAGAATAAAGCTGATAAACTGGAATATCTAATTATGAAAAAATATACATGGAGATAACGTGACGTGTGCAGATATGTAAGAAAGGAAATATTTATGACCCAGACTTTAACAAAGAGAAATATTGGCATTGTTTCTGAGCACGGATGCAAACATTGATACGGTACTGTATTGGTCAAGTGCGTGAATCAATGATGTAAGTAAAATAATATGAAAATCAGGAACAGTATGAAATATGTCGATTTACGCAGCACACAAAATTTCAAATTTGCTATTAAAGATTTTACCTAGAGCATGGTATTTTATGTATGAAGTTGGTTTGGTTCCCAGCGGGGATGTTATCATCGATGAAGTAAATATCCGTATTCTACACGTTATCGGCGTATGATTGTGATGAGAACGCGAATTGATATGCGGTAATAAAGATTTGATTCTTATTGTCATATGTTCTGAAAGATGTGCCATTATTGGAACTCTACTTTTTAAAAACTTTCTTTCACCAAGAATTGTTGGTTCTAGGCACGGATGTTATAAGTCAGCATGCATTAATAAACAGACTTTGTTCGATTGTTTGCTATATACATCCTCATGATACGAGTTATGTCTATAAGAGAAGGATTAAGTCATTCGTTTTCTGGTGGTTAGTATCAGATGGTTATTGTAAACAATAGTTATACTGATTTTTATTTTGGCATCAACCTGTGTTGTGACAGGTAGAGATAAGAAAGTCATGGTTCTGAGCGCAGATGCATCGTTTGGAAGAAGCGAGTTTAGGTAAATAGGAACAAATTTCTTGTGAACAGTGTGTTAAGAATAAAGCTGATAAACTGGAATATCTAATTATGAAAAAAATATACATGGAGATAACGTGACGTGTGCAGATGTGTAAGAAAGGAAATATTTATGACCCAGACTTTAACAAAGAGAAATATTAGCATTGGTTCTGAGCACGGATGCAAACATTGATACGGTACTGTATTGCTCAAGTGCGTGAATCAATGATGTTAGTAAAATAATATGAAAATCAGGTACAGTATGAAATATGTCGATTTACGCAGCACACGAAATTTCAAATTTGCTATTAAAGATTTTACCTAGAGCATGGTATTTTATGTATGAAGTTGGTTTGGTTCCCAGCGGGGATGTTATCATCGATGAAGTAAATATCCGTATTCTACATGTTATCGGCATATGATTGTGATGAGAACGCGAATTGATATGCGGTAATAAAGATTTGATTCTTATTGTCATTTGTTCTGAAAGATGTGTGGGTATTGGAACTCTACTTTTTATAAACTTTCTTTCACCAGGACTTGATGGTTCTAGGCACGGATGTTATAGATCAGCTTGCAGTAACGAACAGACTTTGTTCGATTATTGCCTATATATCCTCATGATATGATTTGTGTTTATAATAAAGGGAATAATTCATTCGCTAACTGGTGGTTGGCGTCAGGTGGTTATTGTAAACAATAGTTATACTGATTTGTATCCTGGCATCAACTTGTGTTGTGACAGGCAGAGATAAAAAGGTCGTGGTTCTGATCGCAGATACATCGCTTCAACGAAATGAGTTTAGGTACCTTAATTAGGAAACAAGTCTTGTGAGCATGGTGTTAAGAATAAAGTCGATAAATTGCAATATCTAAAGATGAAAAAAATGTGACATGATATAACTGGAGATAATATTACGTGTGCAGATATGTATGAAACGAAATATATATGACCCAGGCTTTCACAAAGAGAAATATTAGCATTGCTTCTGAGCACGGATGCAAACATTGATACGGTACTGTATTGCTCAAGTGCATTTATCTATGATGTAAGTAAAATAACATGAAAGTCAGGAACAGTATAAAATATGTTGATTTACGCAACACACGAAATTTCAAATATGCTATTAAAGATGTTACCTAGAGTATGGTATTTTATGTATGAAGTTGGTTTGGTTCCCAGCGGGGATGTTATCATCGATGAAGCAAATGTCCGTATTTTACATGTTATCGGTGCATGATTGTGATGAGAACGTGAATTTATATGCAGTAATACAGATCTGATTAATTTTGTCATCTGTACTGAACTATGTTTACGTATCGTAAGTCTATTTTTTTTATATAATTATCTTTCAACAGGAAATCTTGGTTCTAGGCACGGATGTGACAATAGCAAAATGGATCAATTAAAACCTTCATGTAATTTGCTGATTTTGCTAAATATCACTTTTCTCAGAGATATAATTTTAAGCACTTTACTAAAAACAAATTTTGTTAAACTGCAAAACGCATATAGATATCAAAATTAGGAAACGAAAGCATTACAATATTGGATCATATGAGACATAAATTATCTTATATATATATATATATATATATATATATATATATATATATATATATATATATATATGCCAACCTAGCCACCGGTCTTATGAAGGATTTATATGGAGAATAACCGATAAAATAAAATATACATGAAGACACAACATGAAGTAATAAATTACTGCCACATTGTGTGTTGTTGTTGTTGTTGATGATGATGATATTCTGCTATATTGTGAAAAGCAAGAAGATGGAATATATTGTTAATTTAAATAATGCAAAATGAAAACATAAATTTACAAGGTTGCCGTCAGTATAAATTAAAATATATATTCACTTCTCATTCAGGTAATTAGTAGATTTTCTGCCAGTGCTTCCCAGAATGTGACCTAATTGCAGTTGAGCCGATGTAAGTTTATCTGAAGAATTTCAATTTCATTAGGAAAACCAGTAAAGAAATAACGGGTATTTTCTTAAATGTTAAATATGATAACTTTAAATATGATTAAGGGGCCAACATCAATAACAAGCTGCCAATAGTTATGCTATATCAATAGTTGTGCAATAACTATATCTTTAATGTGGTAATGAACAACAACAACAATAATAATAATAATAATAATAATAATAATAATAATAATAATAATAATAATAATCAGGAAAAATGTCATAAGTACCGGACTCAATATTGCTTCGATGCGCGTTTTATGTATGGCTATTGGTTCCCAGCGCAGATATTGAGTGGTTCTGAGCAGAGATATTTTGGTTCCTATCGCGGATGTGAGCTACATAACCCTACTCAATAGAGTTGATTGCTTAAGTTTTGTGCAGTGAAGAAGAAAATGTCTAATTCTTCCATGGAACAGGATTTCTAAAGTTGAATCAAGTTAATATTAAGTAAAAACTTACTTTTGAATTTACCACTGTTCTGTAATTGAAGAAGGCATACGTCGTAGAGTCTCAAACATGGTAAATCTAGCTGTTTTCACCGGTTGTCATAGTAGCTCGCAATGATGGCTTGATGAATAGAAAAATATCTCAGGAGTAAAACAAGCCATAGAGAATGGTCGTGTGCTTTTAAATAAAGAAATAGAATGAAATCGAGGGTCATGGGTGGAACCAAGTGTTTGGAAGTTACGAACCTTCTCTTTATTATATAGTAATATAGAGGGGGTCATATGTCTGAATGGGTCATGGGGGTACTCTAAGGTATTTTTCTCATTCTGTATGTTTTTTTTCTTTAGATTATTAATTTTTTTTCCACATCAAGCTCGCGTCGAGCACCAGTGATCCGTACGTGTCGCCGAACCTTCCAGTCCATAGTCCGAGTTTCCTCTGACCCTTGCCACGGTTACGAGTCAAAACGGACCGGTACCACAAAGGCCCACGACCAAAACGGACCAGTGCTTAAAAGGCCCGGTCCAAAAAAGCCCGACCCAAAAAGGCTCATTTAGATATTAATTAATTACTACAGTACTAGTCTAATAAAAGTAGCTAATACGTAAATACCAAATCCTTGTTTTACTGGTGAATGTCTATAAATAATGTGCAGTAGAGAATCATTGTGCAGTATGTCACAATCGTCCGACAAGTGATCATGGCAATAATTTTAACGTTACCACATGTTCTATGTAAAATGAAAAAAAGGCAAATAATATTTGTGTTATAAAACATTGTATTAAAGCAAATCAATAATATCTTTTTTTTTAAAATAAAATATCAGGACTGAATACGAGTTCGTGTCGCCCACGTGCGGGTTCACATGCCAGCTTTGTCATGATATTATGTATGCGTTTATTAAATATGTGTAATATTCTGTGTTTTGTAAGCACCGTCTTTGTGTTTTGGTCGATATAACTCAAGTCACAATTGGAAAATAATAGTTTTCTTTTTTTTAAAAAATTAACATACATTTGTGTGATGGGTTATAAAGAGAAGAAGAAGAAAGGATAAATGTAATTAGTATAAACAAAAGAAAGACAAACACTAATGCCATTTCAGATTTATAAAAAAAATTTTAAGAACAATCATTATTGCTAATACATGGAAATTAAATTCTTATTTCAAATACTACAAACATATTGTTCATAATGTCTGTCAAATTAATTTAATAGTAACATATATTCAATAATTATACAAGAACTGCAACAAATATTCATCAAACTATAAAATCATGCATACATAGATACTCAATTTTCAACCAAATACCTTAACAAAATTGCACAACTTTGGTTGCCGACGTTAATATTATATTACAATATATGATACAATCCTGGGATAACCGGGGATATAGTAATGTTGTTCACGGTTCATAACCATTTTTTAAGATTTATTTATATTTCCTTTCCATATATTTTGGCTAGGATGAACTCACTTTTTCAACGTTCACATAGCTTCAAATTACAAAAAAGTGCATTTGCTAAATCTAAATGTTTTTCTTTCAAGGCTCTCCAAAAACATCCAAGTATGAAACGACGATCATGAAAACAAAAACAACAGATGTATCACACGAACACGAACATTCTTAAAACTTTGCATGTAAAGTCGTTTCAATGCACATAATACAAATTCTAACTTTATTTTGCTGCATTATGGGAACAACATCATGAGTATAAATTATGTCTTGTTTCCTATCAAACCTTTAATTCTAAAGTATTCTATAGCAATATATGAACGAAAGTAACATTTCCTTTTACAGTATATATATATTTAAAAAATGGGGTAATTGCAACTATATATAAAACATTTGGTATGGTAGTCGCTTACCAGCGGGCCTATGATATAGTTCAACTTATGTTATATCGACTCATCTCTGCATCAACTTTATAAGAAAATTATTTATTTTCTAAAAAATGGCATTTATTAGAATCATTATGTCGTTAATGACGACATTGGACGTCCAATAGTCACGTGGTTGCACATAACTCCAGAAGTTGTTTTCGGAATATTTAAATTTGTAGAATTTTGTATTCTTTCGTTTTATTGCAACCAGTATACAATTTTACTTTTTTAAAAAAGTTCTCTAGAACTTTTGAAAGTGTGGGTTGTTAGATTTGTGTACTCGTGCCACTAGCAATGCAAATTGCAAGTACCATGCAACATTTTATCAACGACTTACTTTAATCGTGTCTTTCCGCAGGCAAACACATGACAATTCCTGATAAAATAAGTAAGTTTCTTACTCATTTTATGCTTGTATCATTCGATCTAACAAGTTTAAGAGGTTTTGTTATTATTAGGCCATACGGTTATCGGCAATGTTTTGCCACTACCATGTTAGAACCCGATACATTTAGCTAACGATCAGTTTAGTTTAGTGTTGGAACCCTGTATTGTTGACAGTGTTTATACCTATACTCTGAGACCAT
This sequence comes from Unio pictorum, assembly GCA_030141615.1. NCBI lineage: Eukaryota > Metazoa > Mollusca > Bivalvia > Unionida > Unionidae > Unio > Unio pictorum. The sequence continues at coordinate 19,991,085 of JARLTB010000001.1, forward strand.
AAAGCTCGCCGACAGAGTTAAAAAAAACTTAGAGGTTTTGATCTCGCGCTGCATGTATTGGTCCCAAAGCGTATTTAAAGATTTTTCAAATCTGTAGCATCGTCTCTCTCGTCCTAGTTCGCTAAGCGCAAAATATTGGCCTCCCTTCGCAGTAGTGGCACTAATTGGTAGAAGCCTAGCCCCATGTCTACTGGCCTTGAATTTAGACGATGGGGCCAGCCTGAAATTGTATAACAGATAATGAAAAATGTATTTGCAAACGTAATAACTATATATACCAACATGTATAAATATCAAAATTATACTGAGAATTATGTCATGGATTTTAATAAACTAATGTTTTTATACTGTTATGCTTTATTTTTGCTGTGTTTACCTTCAACGTCGTTGTTTGTTCGTACTTTCTGGCGGTATACTGACCAGTCCTCATCTGGTAACACTGGGTTATCCAGCGACCATCTGCAGATGTATTCGATAAGGGTCTGTGAAGCATGTGTTGTAGCCTTCATTTGCAGCATCTGCACTGTTTGACGTATGTGAGCGCTTGGCAGGAACTGAAAAGCCAGCCCTTGACGAACGAAGGAGTGAAGGCCCTCTTGTCGAATATACGTTTCTGCCAATCCAACCGACTGAACGTGCCGCCATAGGGCCTGGGACCAGTGGAAGGCACTGTTAGCGTTGTTGAGTAGTAATATAGTAGGAATATATTTAAAAGTGTATTTACCAGTGCTGCACGTGCTATGTTGCCAAAACCCATACACGTCACAAGCGATCGCATGCTGTCGTGGCCTAACTTCCAGAGCACAATGAATACAGCGAACATACGCCATTATACTAATTGCTTAGTTTTTTTATAAGTCGCAATAAATTGATGAAAACAGATTATGGTGAAACAATAAGTGCAAGAAACGTAATTGTGTGTCGCTGCGACAAATTGAACATAACAGGTAATTTAGTAAAACAATTCTAAAATTAAAGAAAATAGATTGTAATAAAGTTAGAATACAAATAAATCCATAAGCATCTGAATCTGTGTCAACTTAAAGACTTTGTCATTTATATATGTATTACATGCTGTAATTATCTTAGTATTTTTTGCTGCGCGTGCGCATTCCCATGGAATATATATTTTCTGGACCTATAGGAAGTTTACGGATAAGCGCCTGGGGTAGTTTAGTAAGGAAAGTCTCTGTAATCGTTGAAAAAACCTGTTAAACTCATATAACATGTCAAGCGCTGTTGAGACCGGAGCATGGGAAAGAGTTGTGATTGTAGAGACTTGTATTTGCGTCATAATTGTGATTATCAAAGTTTGCTGACATAATACATAACTCATAAACAAAAACAGGTAAAGGAAGTGTGAAAAGTATCTGGCGATCACTTATTCTTTCATAATATCGATACTACAATCTGCGTAATCGGCAAAGGTCTGTTGTATGCTATCCATGCTTTATTTACTTTTTTTAGGTGTTAATCATTACTAACCAGTGCTTCAGTTTTGACAGCTTAGTGGTTTAGTAATACATGTAAAAATGCCATTGACCTGGAAGTGAATAGATATGGGTATTGTAGAAAAGCTGTCTTCTTTCTTCTTCTTCTTCTTCTTCTTCTTCTTCTTCTTCTTCTTCTTCTTCTTCTTCCTACTACTACTACTATTATTATTATTATTATTATTATTATTATTATTATTATTATTATTATTATTATTATTAATCGATCTTGTAAACAGTCCATTTTAACCCGAGCTATTCCGTCCAGGTCCTTTCTAACCCGGGCCGTTTTCGTCCAGGTCCTTTCTGACCCGTTACTGGCCTTTTTGGACCGGGCCTTTTTGGTACCGGTCCGTTTTGACCCGTTACCCTTGCCACCCCATTTGTGATATTTGGTTTTTTATGTTGGGGTGTAACCCAACATAAAAAACCAAATATCAAAAATGGGGTGGCAAGTGTCAGGGGAAACTCGGACCATCCAGTCCACCGCCATTTTGACGCATGAATATTAGAATTTTATGTTAAGAAAGTTATTTTCATTTTTCAGGTGAGAAGCCGCACAAAATTACATACAATTTGATTAAAGTGGTTCGTTGAAGTGCTAAATATTTCAGATTGTGCAGACTAATTGATTCGTAAGTAGTAATTTTGTGTCGCTCAAATCGGCTTTGTTATGGTGCTGTAAATATATAAAATCGACTTGCAGCTTATTTTTTATTTCAGATGTCAAATTCTGAGGACCAAGGACCACCTCCAAAAAGGCGAAAACCAGAAACTAGTTCGAGTCCAATTTACAATCGTAACTCGACGGACGATGTACGTATTAATTCATGAACTTAAAATAGAAACAAGAACTGTTCCTTAGCAGTGTCACCTGTTTTTGAATATCGTTTGCAGGTTGGATTCGTCAAGTTCTGGTCATATAACACAGGCACTTGCTTCTATCAGTAAGAATAAAAAAGAAGAGGAAACTTATGATAACACCCTCTCGTACTCACAAAGAAACAGATGAATAGTAAGAAAAAACTTTAACCAGTATACTTCAGATTTTGATCGGGACCACATTTTATTGTTCTGGGACGGGGTGACACCATTTTAAAATTGCTATCTCAGTAGCTGGAAAAAATATCTTACTCTGATTTGTTGCAATGTAACATCATTTTGTATTAATTGGTAAGTTAATTAAAGAAAAATTCTGAGACATAAAAATAAAAGTTTGTCGACTCTAAGGAAATTTATCTGCCCTCCAAAAATTAAATGATCAGTAACCTATAGTAAATGAATTTTGATGTTATTTTTTTTTACTATGTAATTATAACAGAGTATGTAAAGTGCGATAATTAAGAATGGGTGAAACAATGCACTTGCACCATCATGGTGTGTATCAATTTCGTTCACAACCAAGAAAGAGTTGGCTACTTATTAGTGATGCAGTACTTCTGGTGTGTAATGCACTGAATAAGGCATATTTAGTTTGATTGGTGGTTGATTTACCATTATTTAAACAATAACCACCAATCAGGATTGCATGTAATGTATTTTCCTGTTTGTACTAATATTAGTGTCCCTACTTCATAGATGAGGTACTAATAATGTGCATCAATGGATCATCCGAATGGGATTCACACTGGAATGGTTTTCATCCTAGTATCTTGAAAGGGTTCCTTATATACATTGAAGGAAAATAAAGATTCTTCTAATTGCTGCAAATCTTTGTATAAAATAAAAAAAAGACTAAAATTTCATTTACCTTCTTTATCGGACATTTTCATTTGAATTGTCCACGTTATTAGTTCATTTGATAACTACTTTTGTGTTTCAGCCATTTTTTTGTTCTATTTCATGCTACTGTAAAGTTTTCCAGAATTGAGTTAAAGATTTAAATAATTATTATTTAAAACATAAACAACTTGAATAGCAAATGATAGTTGAAACTTTCAATGAAATGTTGACCTAGTTCAGAACTAGTAAAGAATTTTTGTCTTCTTCTTTCCTAGAATAAAAAATCATTGGTCATACTTAAGGCCTAACTGGGTGTATGTGATTTTAAACAAGTGAATAATTATGACGAAGTTCTGGAACATGGTCATGTGACCCTCATACAGGCATCTCTTTTACTTTGTAACTATTGTTTACAATATACAAGTCTAGCCACCCTAGCTGATGCTACCTTCCAAGGAGTAGAGAGGTGCATTACTGATGTGAAATCGTTGATGACATGTAACAAACTGCAGATGAATGATTATAAAACTGAGGCCATTCTGATCATAACACAAAGACATTCTCATTCGCATCCTTTACCTCAAACAATAAATATCAGCAACAGCAACATTAAATTCACAGTCAGTACGAAACCTAGGTGTCACTCTGGACAGTACTGTCACATTGCACCAACATGTCATGAACATATGCAAGGCTGCATATCTTGAGCGGAGATGCATCAGCTCCATTCGCAAATATCTTTCAGTTGATGCCACTGAAACACTTTTCTTCATTGGTACTTTCAAGACTATTTGAACTTAAATCATTTCTGTCTGATTTGTCTCAATATCTACTCTAGAAACTTCAAAAAGTTCAAAACACATCTGTTAGGATCATCTTTAGAGTAGCTATGTCTCTGTATGCCATTCTTCTGACAACCATATACTCGTTATTCCCACTATGAAAATGAAGTCTTTGGGCAATATTCTTTTGCATACCAGGGCTCAGGAACGCGAAACTAATTGCCCGTTTAAATTAGACACAATGACAGTGATCCATTTCATGAGTGTTCTTAAAACTCACCTTTTTCAACTGCAAGAGCAAACTTAAATACCTAAAAATGTCTCCTATCTTAAATATTTTCAGCATTATTTGTTTTCCATTTTCATGGTGTTTGTTTTTGTTATTTGTATTCATATCATTTTAGATGTTGTAAAGTGCTTATAGCTTCTAAAGATTAGGCACTATACAAAGTCCTCATTATTATTATTATCAGTATTAATACAGATGCTATGATGAGAATTTCTCAGTTTCATGCCTTTACACTTGATGTCAAGTTCTTCTGTTGTAACCAGTTTTCAAGGTATATGTTAGATTATCTTCAGATTGTTTGGATTTTGAAAGATTTAATACGTTTCTCAAGAAATATTTGAGTGGTCATACAGAATAACACCATCAGGCACAAAGTAGGTCATTATGAAGACCTCAACACTGTCAAAAAGAGAAAGCTGAAATGATATGGCCATGTCACTAGCAACAGTATATCCACAACAGTATTGCAGCGTAGTGTCCAAGGTGGTAGAAGGAGAGGTAGACAGAAAAAGTGGAGTGACAACATCACAGAATGGAACAGGAAAAGTTTTGCGGAGATTCAGGCATTAGCACATGATCGAGACAAGTGGAGGGAACTGGTCAGGTGTTCAGCAGCACAGTGCCTCAGCGACCACACTGGGTCAAAAGGCTGATGATGATGATGACAGAAATCTTGGACAAAGACATTTCTTAAAAGTTTTATTTAGATTTCCAACATCGAAGTGTTACTTCTCTACAAGGAACTGTAGATACAACACAGTAGTGGATACATCATACATCATTACCTTCCATCTTGGATTTTCTTTGGGACTCTTAACTTGAATTTCTTAGAACATTTCATTACTAGGACTTTTAAAATTTAATTCGTGGATTAATTTTGGATTTGATTCTTTAAATTGGAAGTCCTTTTTCAATATATACATTGGTTTTCTAGGGAAATATAATTTTTGTTACATTTGATAAATCTTGTTATTTTTTTTCCTTTTTCTGTTACTGTTTATTAGAGCCTAAACACAAAACAATATTAAATATGGTATGCATTGAATAACTTATATTGAGGAATATTAAGATAGGGCTTTACAAGCTTCATGTTTTCTGTCATGGTGGACAAGAGGTATGATTAATGTAAACAGTCCTATATAATTTACCTGATGCAGGTGTAATAAATTTTTCATTAGCCATACTTCTTGAATGATTTCACTTAACTTTGCTTGTAGATTTTACTGATTAACCTATTTGTCTTGGACAATAGTATTATTTGCACCATTGTAAGGAATATAATCAAATCATAGTCGCAACCACTTTGAGGCTATGACATCATAGCTAATTTCACTGCATGACAAACCAGAAGTGTAACTTTCATATTCAATCCAAACAGACAAAATAAGCAGCAGAGAACCTTTGTATAATAGTGGTTATTTTATGGCCATCAAAGTAGTTAAATATGAACAAGTCTGGAATGTCTCCTTTATGATAATATACATTATCACTGGCTGAACATGCTGAAGGGATAAAATTAATGGCATGGAGCTGGCGTGTTGGTTACCTTAATTAATATATATAAGCAGCAGAGGGGGAGAACAGACCAACTTTTGGAGGCATTAATTTGGCAAACCGAGGCTTCCTTCAAAATCCTTTATAGAAGCATCCATTTGGCAAACCAGAATAATAAAAAAAGATGCCAAAGTTGTTGTCGCGCCCCCCCCCCCCCTCAGCTGATATTGGGTTAAAAATCTTTTTTATGATAAAAATCATTTAGGATTTCAACCGAATATTTGATCCAAGTCCGATATGATATCTTGATCTAGGATCATGCCAATTGATCGTTACAAATCCATGTGGGATTGACTGAGCGTGACTAAAACAATTTCTAAAGAGATTATAATCCATATCACCGCCGCACCAAGTTTGCCAAATATTTCGCAGCGTATGTGTGTCAACTCCGTTGAATACTGCAAGAATATTGCAATTATCTCTGATCACTTTTGGTATTTGAGTATATCTTTGAGTGACATATATCACATCAGTATTTTTGTGCCTGCCTCTGGAAAATATTCTAGCTGGATTCTTTTCATTGTCTAACATGACATCATCATAGACGACCAAATTGTTAATATTTCCATCAATATCATCAATGCTCTGTGCATTCTCGATATCGGTTATAAACTCGATAACATTATAACCGGCAATCTCTGAAGCGCTCTCATTAAAATCCTTTAACACCTCATAGCATCGCTGATCATCCACACTCGGGGCTACTAAATACAACTTGTCCCATTTCATCCATCTCGTTATTAAATTAAGTAACAGTTGCGGCTTGCCACTTCGAGATGGTCCGATTATAATCATATGAATAGAATTCGGTAGCGCTGCATGATGCTTAACTGGTTCTCTTGTTTTAGTCGCTGAAAAGTCAACTACATTCATGTTATTACATGTATATATAAATTATGGATCTATATTGTGTAAAATGTAAGAAAACACAATAAAGCATGTTAAGGCGTGTCATGCTCATGATGTTGCTTATAAAAGCAGAAATCTGCAAAACAGACATATCGCAGATGTGAAATTAATAATTAATTCATGCGTTGAATTCTATCACTGATAAATCCTTCAAGGAAAACCAGGCTTCATGGTTGATAAAATCGGCGATGAAAAGTAAATTGATGCTGGGTCCTGGTAATTAATAACATCATGGAATCTATTTATTATAGTGGAGGGGTAAAGCAGCAATCAGTAAACTCACTAGTGCCGCAAAGGTGAAAAATACTACAGAAGCGGATTGGTTATCCAAACAGGCGATATGGCAAATTTATCTACCACCGTCTAAACAAGTTAACTTTTCGCATTTTGATGTCAGCATCCCTAATGAGGTTCATCAGGCTGATATATTAAAATATGATTAAACCCTCAAAACGGCAAATAGAGCCTTCCTGCGAAATCTCATGTTTTAACCAAAAAAAAAATAAGTCTCCATTTGGCAAATAGAGCCTTATTGATTTCTTGCTCAAAACAGGAGATTTCGCGGGTGATACTCTATTCGCGTTTTCGTTGCTTAATCATACAACGTCGCAACGTCGTTGTCACTCACCTCCTCTGCTGCTAGAATTTTCAGTTCTGGGTTACGATTTCAACCGAATATTTGATCAAGTCCGATACGATATCGTGTTCGAGGGTCATGTAAATTTATTGTTGTAAATCCGTGTGGGGTCGACTGAGCATGACTAAAGAAATTTCGAAATTGATTGAAGTCCATATCAGAGCACCATGTCTGCCAAATATTTCGTAGTGTATGTGTATCAACTCCATTAAATACAGCAAGAATATTACAGTTATCTCTGATCACTTTTGGAATCTGAGTGTAGCGTTGAGTGACATATATCACATCAGTGTTTTTGTGCCTGCCTCGGGAAAATATTCTAGCTGGGTTTTTTGTTTATCTAACATGACATCATCGTATACAACTAAATTGTTGATACTTCCATCGAGGTCTTCTACTGATGGTGCCTCGTCAATATCGGTTATAAATTCAATAATACACTCGCCGGCAATCTCTGAAGCGTTTTCATTAAAATCTTTTAGCACTTCATAGCATCGTTGATCATCTACACTAGGAGCAACTAAATACAACTTATCCCATTTCATCCATCTCATTATTAAATTGAGTAACAATTGCGTCTTGCCAGATCCAGATGGTCCAATTATAATTGCGCGGATAGAGTTTGGTAGTGCTGCATGATGCTTAACTGGTTCTCTTGTTTTAGTCGCTGAAAAATCAATTATATTCATATCCTCATACATAATTATGGATCTATATTGTGTGAAGTGTAAAACCCGTTCTGGCACAAATGATGTGACGACGATTACAACTAAAAATAACAGATCAGCACTTACTGGTAGATGTGCAACATGTGGCATAAAAAAGTTTAGATTTGTTTCTACAAAATCAAAGATTTTACAATCCGGAGATGTTTTTAAAAAAAACGAGGAGGTGATATCGCAGCCAAGTTAGTAAAACTCCCTGGAACACCGTGGGCAAAGTATCCAGGAGAAAAGCACCTTCCAGGATATAGCTACTGTGGCCCCGGAACACGATTAGATATCAGACTTGATAATCAAAACCAACCTCAACGTGGTGAAGAACCAATAAATGCTATTGATAAGGCGTGTCATGCTCATGATGTTGCATATAAAAGCAGCAATCTGCAACACAGGCATCTAGCAGATGTGAAATTAATTCATGCGTTGAATGCCATTCCTGATAAATCCTTTAAAGAAAAATTGGCTTCATGGTTGATAAAATCGGCTATGAAAAGTAAATTGATGTTAGGTGCCGGTAATTAATAACAACATGGAATCTATTTATTATTCTCCAAAAGGATACTGGCGGGGTAAAGCAGCAATTAATAAACTCGCCAACGCTGCAAAAGTGAAAAAAACCACTGCGGCGGATTGGTTATCTAAACAGGCACTATGGCAAATTTATCTACCACCGCCTAAACAAATTAATTTCTCGCATTTTGATGTGACCGGACCCAATGAAGTTCATCAGGCTGATATATTATTTCTGCCACATGACCACGGTTACAAATACGCATTAACCATAATTGATATTGCAAGTCGATACAAAGAAGCAGAACCGTTAAAAACAAAATCAGCCACTGAAGTGGCTTCTGCATTTGAAAGGATTTATCGACGAGGTCCATTGCGTTGGCCAAATCTATTACAAATTGATCCTGGCAAGGAATTTCAGGGTGCAGTGTTATCTACAATGAAATATCACAATGTCACTATCAGACGAGGACATACTGCGCTACATCGTGATCAGGCAATTGTTGAACGGTTTAATAGGACGATTGCTGAGCGGTTATTTGGATATCAATACGCAAAAGAATTTATCCAAGAAAAAAGATCCCGTGAATGGGTTAAAAGATTACCAGCTGTGATTACTGCACTGAATAATGAGATTAATAGAACAATTAATTTGAAACCTATCAATGCGATTAAAAAGAAGTCAATACCTGAAATGGAAATTCGAAGAATTTCACAAAAAGATTTCAAAGAACCAATTCTTGGTAGTAATGTCATTGTGAGGTATTTATACGAACCAGGAGAGCTTGAAGGGGGCAGAAAAAGGGCTACTGATCCTATTTGGAGTGTTACTGCACACAAGATATCTAGTATAACACGATCTGCGGGTAGACCTCCAATCTATAAACTGGATTCAACTGCCCCTCAACGAGGATTTACTAGACAACAACTGCAAGTGATACCCGAGGATACTCAATTACCACCACGGGGTCTTAACTAGCACCAAGGGTGCTGGCACCCCGGCGTCTATTGCACTCAAGACAAGTCAACATCACATTATTTCTGACATGACCGAGATTGTTATTTTTTCTGTCTACGGTAAATTGGTGAGGATCCTTATCCGAATACTGCCAACTCATTATACAATTGCAACTTGCGCAGTGATTATTCTGTTGTTTCTTCAAAGTGATTATTAATTCAGCATCAATATCAAATTCTCGTTGTTTTTTTTTGTCCTGTTGATTGTAACCGGAAAGTTTTTTATCAATAATTTTAACATCAACGATGCTAGCATCATCTATTGTGGTGTCATCATCTAAAACAATTCTTCGAAGTTGATTTATTTTTCGTACTCTGGATACTGCGAGATAGACTAAATTTGACCATTCGATGTGATTATCTACCATCCAAACAATTGTATCTGATATAGTCAATCCCTGTGAAGAATGTATCGTCGCTGCGTATCCTAGCGTCCACGGGGATTTATTAGCACGCAATGCATCTTCAACGACATTGATATCAACCAGCACAATATCATTTAATACGAGAATTTGTTTTTGAAATCCTTCGGATTTTGGGCCTGGAATATCAACTTCGATGTTCTGTTTTCGTGTATCCGAAGGCCTATAACAAAGAGGCACTGGAAGTGTTGCAAATCTTTCTTTATGCAATTCAAATAATTTCATCTGAAGTGTGTCTCTGACTATTTTTCTACTTGCAATTATCAAATCATTTGGTCTCCACATTTCCCAGAAATCTTTTAATGGAGTTTCCGAAATTATTTCACGCGCTATTTCACATTGGATTCTATCCGGTTGTAATCTAATTAGTTTCTTAAATTCTCGTAATTCATTATCAAGTGATCTGTAATCAGTGGTAATTTCTTCATAATAGTCTACAAAACCCTTTAGCCATTCATGTGGGGATGCACCGACAAATGGTGGTGGTTGGCCGTGATCACCGCACATGACGATTTTTGTATTTTTCAATAACAACCACACAAGAAATGTTTTTAATACATCTAATGACACTGTGCATATTTCATCCCAAATGATGATTTCAAGAATAAATTTCTCGCCCATACGCTCAGGAGTCCACTTATCTCCTTTCCATCGAAAAAAACTGTGATAAGTACAGGCATTTACCCCTCGCTGTATCATTTCTCTTGCAAGTCTGTGAGTTGGTGTTAGAACAATCATATTTGATTTCCCACGAAATAACTCAATTGCACGAGTTGTTTTTCCTGACCCACCACAGCCGTTTAAATAAACTGTTTTATACCGGCATATTGGATCAGATACCAGTGGTGCATTAGAAAATTCTGATTGAATCTCTTTGAGATTCCGATAATTATTTTCAATTGTAACATCTGCTGATTGAATATAATCATGAAGCATTTCCTTTTTAATTCTCCATGACCCCCAATTCTCGTTGCCAGTAGCCTTAAAATCAGCCATTTTGCTGTTTATGTAAAATGAATCAGTGGCATCTCTAACTGCGGCGTTAGGAAATCTATTTATCATTGAAAACAGATTAATAGAAGCATAACCAAGCATAGAAGCTCTCAAATGTGTGTACTGCGGATTGTACCCATCGTTGTAGGTAACAATTGTACCCAATTTGGTTCCATCGGACATAAATGCGTCCTTACGATTAACATATAGACCCTTATTCGTTAGATCTGCGATTACAAAATCGTATTCAGCATTGTCTATAATTAACCGTGAAGAATATCTTGTATTATCGTATTTACCACCCTGGGTAAATTTACCGATTATTCTTCGTCCAAGATCTTTTGCTTCGTTGTTTCTGATTTCAAATAACTGTTTAGACCAATCGATGATTTGTTGTTCATTAAAATCAGGAAACAGTTTTCGCTGTTCGCTAATTATTTTTTCTAGATCAGGTTGTGGTAACCAGACTGATTTCTGTGCTCGATAGGATATAATTGCTTCACTGACAATTAATGATTTTAACATCTTACAATCAAGCATATACCGTAATAACACTATTGGCATCCAGTGTTTTTCAGACATGTGTTTACCAATCCAAAGATAACTACACGGATGAAGTACTGTAGCCAATTCAAATGATACTACACGAGCGAATCCTGTTAAATCAAAATCAGGCAGTGGTCCATTAATAGCAACACGGGTCATTTCGTGTGTGGGGTGTCCAAATCGTTTGAAATATTTCTCGCATTCTCCATAACCAATAAAACTTCTTGGATAACACGCAATCATATCAACGGAAATAACGGTTTCAGGGTCATATTTTGTATTCCATAACCCTCCATGGCTGTATTTAAGACAGCCCAATCTGACATCTGATAAAAACTCACTTCGTGTTGGTTTCCACGCGTTTTTCTTTCTAGCAAAATGTGCTGCAATTGATGGTACTGTAAAACAGTTTGCTAATAATTGATCTTCGATTTTCCCCCCAGAAAACTCACTAGCTAGTTTTTTCATTTGATTATGCAGCTCTTCAGTACGGTACAATTCTCCGTTGGGTCTTACAAACTGATCAAATCTACATTCATTGTCTGAAGCACTATGAAATAGCCACATTGACACAGGGTCTTCTTTACTCAAATTGTAAATAGCATCAAAAAATTTCTGCTCGGTAAAACACTCTTCAGGTCCCAACCCTGTTGGGGAAATATATTTTACGGTTCTATCCCGTGGGAATATTGTTACTGCAGATGACCACGCGTGTTCATTATGATCAATAATTTCAATTGGGGCTCCATTTTTATTATATTTCGATTCGTATAATACTTCTCCGGTGATTGTCCTTACCGATATTGGAAATCTCAATGATGTTTCTAATTTAATTATATCCTGAATTGTTGCCCCATTCTGTTTCACCGTTAATTCCCATTCGGTTATTTTCCTACGTCGCAGATCAGTTAGTTTATTTCCTCGGGATGCATTTGTGAAGTGTTCTATTATTCGTGTTGCTACACAATTGAGTTGCAAAGAATATTTCATTGGTGCTAGTTTTGCAATATCAGGTTTTTCATTTAACGGATATACCCCGTAAACAACTGCTGTTACAGGATAAGATCTTTCGTAGTATGGTTTGTTAATTCCAGTCAAAATTCCTGGTTTGGAATCTTGATTCACAGTGACCGTTTTTTTATCCTTGAGAATGGGTTCGTATTTATCCCTGATAATCCAATTTCCAGTGTCGTCACGGATAATGAATTTTATTCTGAAAAAATACCTTTTCTGCGAAAGATGTGAGATTATCACTGTTGCTTTTTCATCATTCATGGTAGCATCAACACGACCATCAATTCGAAATGTTGACCAACAATGAGATGCTCCATCACGCTTGAATTCATTAAAACAGTCTCTGATTTTACTAATCATGGCTCTATCAAGAATTTTATTCTTTGGTGTATCAGAAACTCTATCGAGATTGAATTGAACACTTTTCCAGGGCTTAATTTTCGATAATCTCTCAAACTCCTCCATACTATAATTAAAACAAGTATTTAAATAGAAGGATTTAAGTATAATGAATCATTGCAAATGGCTCATGATTGGATCAGTGACACCGTGTAACAAATCATGCAGAAATGAATTCTGTGGGTATCATATGCAAAGTTTTCGGCGTGGAAGCCTTGGTCCGTTACCCTGCATACGATGTGGGGTTGGGGTCAGGGGAAAATCACAATTATGTCTGAATTGCGGCGGCAAACGATACAGGGAACTAAAACGCTATTATGACAAACGAATAAAAAATACCGTCATTGATCCTACCGATGACAAAATCATAAAGACCCCTCAAGATTATATACAGAGACTTATAATTAAAGCAAATAATAAATTAGAAAAATAGTATTATTATACAAATGAACCAAGAATTCAGACCTCACCCCGTGCTTGTTAATTAAGAAGCATCCCGTGATGATATTATCAGAAACCGCAGATTGAAGAAGCCAGTTGGATTTGTGACTAATCGAGGGTATTTGATGTTTGGTGCTGGGAAGAAAAATTATTATTGTCACAGATTCGTCTTCGAGGTGTTTAATGGATTTATCAAGGATGGTTATGTTATTGATCATATTGATTCCGATTCTCAGAATAATTCTTTATCAAATCTACAGGCTATTTCACAAAGTGAGAATTCAAAACGAGGAAACACTGGAAAATACTCGAAAAAAGCGAGACCTGTAAAATCATTCAATACAGTTACTAACGAAGAAAACTTTTTCCAATCTATGAATGAAGCCGGTAAATATTTCAATATTTGTATAGCCTCAGTACAATTTGTTGCAACAGGAGTACAAAATTCGGCTTTTTCTAAAAAAAATGAACAAAAAATTCGATTTTCGTATGTATAATAACATCAAGGGAGATAACTCTTTCATAACCCTTAAATATAACCAAGGGAGTTATCTCCCTTAGATTGTGTCAACTTGTTTATGGGTTATTGTGATTCAGCGGCGGGGCATAATTAATTATCTGTTTTGTAAGAAAAGAAATCAAATATAAAATGTTTTCAAACAATTATATTCTTTTTTTTAGTGTTTTATGCAAATATCCGGTCTCATTTAAATACTGTGAAACAGCATTAATAAGTAATTCAAGAAAATAAAATAACACACCCTATGGATTAACGCTGCTGTATTAGTCACCTTATATACTATATGAAAGGTATAAAGCTGGGGCTTTCAAAGGCCAATCCGACCAATCAAAAATAACCCACGCCATCGACACGTGTGCGTGGTTGACTTTTCTCAATCATGCAACCGGGTTTAATTTCATGGGTTGCTTTTGATTGGGCGGATGGCCGTAGAAAATCCGCCCCGTCGTTTCATGTTTGTGCTGTCTTGTGCTGTCCCACACATCATTACATCATAAATTCCATCATCATTGAATTATAATCCATCCTTAATTAAGTTAATTAAGTATATGTTGTGACGTCACCCCCAAGCATATCTTCTGGGCGGTCTAAGATGGCATTTGCCACGTTAGGCCTCCCTTCCGGAGATGTATGTTTCGGGGTTCCTTTGGGCTTACTTGGATGTGAAGGCAACCAAGGAGTTCCAAAGATGTGTTGTCGTATATATGTAACCTCTAGGTCTCTTCACGTAAACATACCCTCTTGTGATTCTAACCCGTTATTTGACGAGTTAGATTCACTCTTAGGGGAATAAGTTTCCGGTGAATGACCTAAAATAAATAACATCCATGGATGTAATTAGCTCTCCGTCACATTTGGGTAGCCCCGTATGGTGTTCAAAATGAATTACCGGCCAAAAAAAGGTTCGTGGATGCACATTGGGTAACCCCACAGGATAGTTCAGAATGAATTATCGGCTAAAAGAAACGGTCATAGGGTCATATCTCAAAGAGCAAAAAAAAAAAAAACATTCTGATATAAACCCAAAACAGAAACAGAAAAATGCTCTCAACAAAGGACCCTATGAAAGACACAAAGGCCTAATAAGGGACCCAATGAATGCAAATAGAACCACAGCGGCCTATATCAAGGGAGCCAAATGAATGACAACCGCTCATCATGGTTGTTATTTATTTTTGTCTGCATTTATTTTATAAAATATATTTATATACAGACTGAATTCTGAAAAATATATTTATATTTATATACAGACTGAATTTTGGAAAATATATTTATATTTATATACAGAATGAATTTTGAAAAGTATATTTATATTTATATACAGAATGAATTTTGAAAAGTATATTTATATTTATATACAGACTGAATTTTGAAAAGTATATTTATATTTATATACAGACTGAATTTTGAAAAGTATATTTATATTTATATACAGACTGAATTTTGAAAAGTATATTTATATTTATATACAGACTGAATTTTGAAAAGTATATTTATATTTATATACAGACTGAATTCTGAAAAGTATATTTATATTTATATACAGACTGAATTTTGAAAAGTATATTTATATTTATATACAGACTGAATTCTGAAAAGTATATTTATATTTATATACAGAATGAATTCTGAAAAGTATATTTATATTTATATACAGACTGAATTCTGAAAAGTATATTTATATTTATATACAGAATGAATTCTGAAAAGTATATTTATATTTATATACAGACTGAATTTTGAAAAGTATATTTATATTTATATACAGAATGAATTCTGAAAAGTATATTTATATTTATATACAGACTGAATTTTGAAAAGTATATTTATATTTATATACAGAATGAATTCTGAAAAGTATATTTATATTTATATACAGACTGAATTCTGAAAAGTATATTTATATTTATATACAGAATGAATTCTGAAAAGTATATTTATATTTATATACAGACTGAATTCTGAAAAGTATATTTATATTTATATACAGACTGAATTTTGGAAAATATATTTATATTTATATACAGAATGAATTTTGAAAATATTAACGGCTCATTTATTTTTGAAAAATGAATTAGAAATATATATAATTATATAATATGAATTCTGAAAATATGAATAACATTATAGTTGAAATTGCAAAATTGAAAAGCCAGGATATTAAACTATCTGACAATTTGAATCCTGATCAAATTATGTCTGACTTTCAGGATATAGAATATGGTGTTAACAATAACAAGTATATGCTACCAAAGAAATATGCGCTCATCAAAAAAATTCAGAATTCTATTCGGGACTCTCTTGCATTTTCCAGTGAAGTAAGTGTGTTTGTCCCGTTATATACTATCGTGGAAGGAGTACGAAAAGAATTGGGTAACGAATATGAATTGAAAAAAGAGGTTAATTCTAAAATTAGAAATATACGGGCGTTAATTCAAGAAAATGAACGATTTTGACCGAAATCGACTACTTGACCGTAAAATCAACTGAAATTGATAAAAATCAGTGAAAATGCATTAAAAATATTTCACAGCAATAAAAATTCTATGAGAAAAATATTTTTTATTGTTAGTTGCAGCAATCATGATTTTGAAATGGAAAATCGACTACTTTACCCTACGGGGTTTTTTTTAATCAAAAATCAATGAAAATCAATGAAAATTGGTCAAAAATCATCAAAAATGAATCCTAACAGCTTTGAAAGTTCTTTTAAGAACTTTTCCTTATGGAAAATCCCATGCAAAATCGACTACTTTACCCGACTGAAATTATTGGTGATTTTTGGTTGTTTTTGTCATTTTTTGGCATTTATTGACTGAAATTATCGATTTTTTGGTCAAAAATCATCAAAAATGAATCCTAACAGCTTTGAAAGTTCTTTTAAGAACTTTTCCTTATGGAAAATCCCATGCAAAATCGACTCCTTGACCGTAAAATCTCAAAGATATTTTCAACTGAAAACCACCAAAAGTCAAAAAATCAATGAAAATCAATGAAAAACCACCAAAAATCAATGAAAAACCACCAAAAACAGTGAATAAAAAATAAATTTCTGTTTATAAAAACTATTTCATAGTGAATAAAAAATAAAATTTCTGTTTATAAAAAATAAAATCAATTCAACAATTATCAATCGAAAAAGGCTACGGGAATTCAAATTGAAAAATTGTTTGCAACTTCAAATAATGGTCAATGAAGCATTAACAACTAGATTGGCTCGTGAGCGACTAGACGCAATTAAGAAATTTATATCAATTCGCGACTCTGTCAGGAATAAACTGCAAGAACGACAGAGTCTTCAGACTGACTTTGCTGCGGGATCTGAAGAGTTGTTTAAACCAATAACTACAACAACGAAACAGATAGTGTCAACAATCTCTGAAGAAGGAGAAAAACAAAAAAAGACTTTTCTCCCTGTGTTAGAAAAAAATAGCAAAAAGAACTAAACAAACAAAAAAATCATTAAAAACACTTCCTCAGGATATAACAACCGCTTCAGAACGAAAATTTGAAGGATTTCAGGAAGAACTAGTTAGTGGACTACCTAAATCAATTATATTTACCGATAGCGCTAAAAAAACGAATTCTCAACGAGAATATAGACAATTTAGGTGAATTTGCTGCTAACAGCTATGATTCACAAGAGAAGTTTTTCAAGGACAATTATACGAAATATAGAATGTCACATAATGAATGGGCTGATATAGTGTATGAAATAAATACTGGGAATTTAGATAGAAGGATGAAGGAATACAGGAACTTCAAGAGAAAATTTCAACTCCAAATAAGACAGCCATACGATGAGAGGAATTTCTGGGGAGTGGTCTAGTTGGAAACGCTAGCGTTTCATGTCCTGGTAATATTCTCAGTGATATAACACGATTAGAAGTTCTCATCGGAGGAAAACGAGCTCGAAATAACTCTCCAGAAATAATTAATGAAGCAGCTGATATCTGCAGGCGGTTATTTCAAGGTGGTATCATGGATATTGCAACATATCGAGATTTCATTAACGAGTTAGCGGAAAATCATACTGATTATTACAGCGACTAAGTCGAAAATTAATTGCTAGCAATGAAAATCCGTAGGATTTTTAAACACTAGTATTTAGAAATTGCTTGCAATTGAAAACACTAGTGTTTTTATAATAAGATGATCATACACTACAACCATGATAAACCAATCAGCGTCTATGTGGTAAACTCACGATTGCCTGTTTATAGAGCATATTACGGAGATGGTTTCGGTAATACCATTGCAGGGTTATTTACAAGAATGGCCCCAAAAGTGATGCCGTTAGCTAAACAATTAGGAATGAAAGCAATTGATGTTATTCGTGATAAAGGTATTAGTACTGTTGGAGATCTTGCCGGAAAAGCGTTTTCAGCCGCGAAGAATAAAATAACATCATTAGTTAGACGAAAAAAGAAACCGGTACCACTGCCATCTACAGCGGAAATGCCTGCAAGTGTCAGCAACGCAATAAATAGCGCAGTGGAAGAAAAATTAGTATCATTAGTGACTCCATCACTTGATGTACAAAATAGCGCTATCATGAACGCGATAACAGGAAGTGGTTTGAAACCAAAAAGAAATTCGAAAAGTTTCAACGACGATAATGATTACAAAAAGTTAAAACGCTAGCGTTTCCAATTAAAAACACTAGTGTTTTATGATAATAATGTTCAAAAAAACAGCAGATCCGGCGTTAGATATGGAAGCCCCAGTACGCAAAGATGATTCTGTCCGCGATTATCAATACTATTCCTATCATGCTATACAACCCGACCTACGATCGCGAATTGAACTTCAAGTTCATGATACCAGTAAATACTTTTTGCCATGTGAAGCATTTATCGAAGTAGAAGGAAAACTTGTAACAAACGATGCTACTCATAATGATCCACCATATGCAGATAACGCAAATATCCGAGTTGGTTTTGTTAATAATGGCATCATGGCGCTATTTGACAGTGCAAAATATCTCATTGATGGAAAAGAAATTGAATCAATAGACCGTGATGTTGATGTTGCAACAACAATAATCGGGCTAGCAAGATATTCTGATGATTATACAAGGTCGGCTAGTCTATCTATGATGTTTGCAAAGGATACCTCTAATTACGCTGACCACCTTCAATACATTAAAGTGTTAACAGCAAGAGATAATGCAGAAGCCGATCAACAAGAAGCAGCTAATCCAGAACATCGAGCTAGACCCGGAGCTGCGTTTGATATTCTCAAAGGCGTTAATGATAATTTCAATTTAGGATTTGCAGCACGAAAAGGAGCATTGCAAGGACAACAACGATATTTTTCATGTGCGATTCCACTCCATCACATATTTGGATTCTGCAGAAATGTCAGAAAAGTCATCTATGGAGCCAAATACACAATCGTGTTAGCGCGAAAAGGCAATGACAATGATGCAATCTGGCGTACTGGTGCCGCTGATGGTAAAGTTGTTTTAACTAAATTAGCATTGTGGATGCCAGTAATGACCCCATCAATTACCACAGAGAAGCGGCTACTTTCATTTATGGACACAGGTGGCAAATCATTGATAAGTTGGCTAACAACAACGACTGATGCCAAAGAGGATAATGTTACTGATACATTTACATGGCACTTGGCATCAAAACAAGGCGTTTCAGCTCCACGTCATATATTTATAGCACTGCAGAATCGGAATCGATTAGGCTCCCAAGAACGCAGTCATATGATATTTGATCGATTAGGGGTAAGTGAGGTTTCACTGAGAATAAACGGACAACAAGAAACATCTGAGGATATACAGCTTGACTACGACACTAACCATATAGCACGTGTGTATCATCGGATGCTGTCATTTATGGGTCGTGATCAAAATGTTGATACTGGTTTACAAATATCGCAACTTGATTTTAAAAGCCTCTATCCGATTTATTACTTTTCCCTGGAACATCTTGATTTAATGAGACAATCCGTCGTTGACATACATTTTAGGGCTCGTATAACTCCTGGTGGTGTTGATTATAGAGCGGTTGCTGTCATTCTCAGTGATAAATCAATGTTGTTAGAAGGAGTTGGTGGACGAATGAGACTTATTGATGCACCAGTGGAAAATCTTTTAAAATCCTTCGATTTTTTCCAGAAATATGTAATTGAAACTTTATAGCAATTAGATCAATCTGTATTTGTATAATGTCGTATAGTAATATCAATGTGTCATTGACACCTGGTCAGTTAAAAAAATTGCAATCAAAATCCGCTAAACAATGTGGAACCACAATAACGCTGAAACCTAATCAAATGAATGGCGGGGCAAATAAATTGTCACTGACAACTCGTCAAGTGAAACACTTCAATGATGCTTTCAAGGATAAAAAAGGTGTTCAGATCACTCTCTCTGCGGCTGCTATCAAAAACATGATTAAAACAGGAGGCATATTCCCGTTGTTAGCTGCGATTCCAGCGCTGATTGCTGCGGCCGCCCCAGCGGTAGCTAAAGCGGCAGCGTTAGGGGCTGTTGGTACCGCGGCAGGAATGGCACTAAAGAAAGCAACGGGGAAGGGGTATAAAAAAAAGGGAAAGGGTCTAAGACTACCAGGAACCCCGTATTCATGGTACAGCGGAAAAGGCCTGAGACTAGGACCGGTTTATTAACTCAAAAATCTTCGATTGTAGAGTCTTTGATTGAGGAACCGATGGTTCCAATGTCCAATTTTGATTTAATTGATGCTGCTAAAAAAACTAGCCATAAAAAACTTCAGAGGTGTTTTTATGAAGGATCAATTGCCGACACAACCAAACAGCGTTGAAACCGGCATCATTAATCTCGATAACAGCACCGGACCTGGAACTCACTGGGTTGCATACGCTATTGATCCACGTGGGATTGTCTATTTTGATTCATATGGATTAGCCCCGCCAAAAGAGTTTATGCGTTATATAAAAACTTTTCCAATGAAAACTTGGTATTCTACGCTACCAACACAACAAATGATTGACCCACCAATATGTGGCAGCGAAGTATTAAATGTCCTTAACGCTATTTCTAACTCCTTGGGTAACCCAAGGGGAAAACCACCTCATATTGTCGTAAATGACTACACTAGTAGTCGTTGGCAACGACGAAGTCGTCAACAAAGATTTTAGAGAGAAAAAGAGTTTTACAATAACATGATTGTTATTTGGGGAAGACCTCTGAAACTCAAACCCAATGACACTGCAAAAACATCTGCAACGGGTGATATAAAAAAAAATAATTGAAGATGAAATAGCTGAGACGTTGAATCTAACAAGTGTTGATCCTAATGAAATAGTTGTATTTCAAGATCGTCAGGGTAAATTGAAAACTAGTAATATATCGTTGGATGATATTTTGGTTAAACAACAAAACGCAATCGAGGATACTATCGTGTTATTTTCCGATCAGGGTAAACTCAAACCGGGTATACTCTTCTCGACTATTACAGATAGATTCACTGAATACGATAGGGAATTTGACGATCATTTGAAAAATTATAATAATTTTCGTAGAAATGTCGTTCATAAGTTCTTTGGGTCTCCGATTGTAGTTACACTATCTATCGCTGAAATTAAAACGTTTATTGATGAGACGAAAACCTTCATCGAAGCCATCAAAACTGATTTTCCGAGGACGATAACAATCATTGAAAAAACAAACATTCCTCATGAGAAAACCAATAACGTAGTATACACGATCCAACACGGATCATTTGCGTGGACACCTACAAACAACAAATTAGATATCACTGCAACCGTTAAAGGTATTTATCGATTAACACTAGTAACAACGACTCAATTTAATATTTCATCGTCAAGTTCATCCGGGGTCAATAATACGATTTCAACGATCATCGACAAGGATACAACTGAAAAGTTCACAATAACATCTACTGATAAAAATTTAGTTAGGGTTTCAACAACATGGTATTTGGAATTCGTAGCGGATTTAAGTTGAAAATTGCAAAGCAATTTCACTAACGGTTTCAATTGAAATCGTAATTGAAAACGCTAGCGTTTTTAAAATAAAAATGATTTCATCATCGCAATATCGCTATGATCAGGTCAGAGAATTTCAAACTAGACTCAAAACCCTCGCCGAGGAGTATCAAATAAAAATAAAAAAATACCGCCGAAGAATCACTGTAATTGATGTTACTATGTACTCAGTGTCAGGCGTTCTCGCTGGCGCCGGAATAATACTTGCATCGGTTACAATGATTGCCCCGGTCGTAGTTCCAATTTGCATTTCTGCGGTGGCTTCAATCGCGGGTATATCAACCGGGATCACAAAAAAAATATCATCATGCAGCCAGAGTAAACTGCAAGACTATGCGATTAAATTTCATGTTGTATCAACCGCATACTCGCAATTATCCTCATTGATATCGTCGTCACTCGATGATACAATTATATCAGATAGTGAGTTCTCAGCGATGGTCAGTATTTATGATTCCGCGATATCAAAATTAGAAATACAACAACATGAGTATAATAACAATGACAACACCGATGTAATTGGAGAACACAAACCCGAAAACCAGAATGATCTCAATAACCTCAACGATATCAGAAAGTGAGTTCTCAGTGATGGTACGTGTCTATGATTCCGCAATATCAAAATTAGAAATACATCATGAGTATAATAACAATAACAACACCGATGGAATTACTTCAACAAATAGTGGAGAACACGAACCCAGTACAAACAAGCATGATATCAATAACATCAACGAATCCAGAATTCAGTGTGAATTTCCCTTCCCCGGTTCCAGTGAAGGAGATAGCGCTAGCAAAATTACGAGTATACCATAGTTGGCCAAATATCAGATCAAAATCATTTGGTGGTCAACAACCGAATAATTCACTGGTATTTGCAAATAAGAATAAAGACGACGGTACCCCAGACTGGAACGTTGTTTCCATACCAACCGGATCATACCAAATTGAACAAATCAATAACGAATTGCAACGTAGAATAAAATCGATTACTGGAACAGAATCAAAAATAGCTATAACAGTTCATGAGTAGGGCTGTCAAAAATCACGAAAAACCAACCCGGGTACCCGTTGCGAAATTTAACGGGTACCCGGGTACCCGTTAGAACAGGAATGACATGTACAACCGTAGACCAACTAATTGTTATCCCCATTTCTTTAATATTTTGTCTGGCGATAGAGGCTAATGCACTACTCGGTCTGATGCGTCCGCACCGATGTAGCTGCGAATGATCTG
This sequence comes from Unio pictorum, assembly GCA_030141615.1. NCBI lineage: Eukaryota > Metazoa > Mollusca > Bivalvia > Unionida > Unionidae > Unio > Unio pictorum. The sequence goes on from JARLTB010000001.1 coordinate 20,014,296, forward strand.
ACCGCACGCTATTAATTACTAAATTTATTTAGAATGACCTTTGTACACAGATGGTAGGTATAATCCAACTTTTTGATCACTGTGATCAGCCGTGTTAAATCCTTTAGAACACTCACCTTTTTTTAAAGTATAAGTCCTTGTTAGAACAGACCACGTTTATTCATCGGCTTTTGATCGCAGATTTGAATTACCCACGCATGCGTGTAAAGCAGCTTTGCCACATGTCAAAAGTAATGCGTTAAAACCGTCCGTACGTGTGTGTGAGTGAGAGAGTGAGAGAAGTGATATTATTTTGGAATTATGGTTCTTAAGATAGTTATGACAAAAACGTAGTAGTATCGAAAGTAGAAATATCGGTATATGTATGATGGCTAACTTTCAAAATTAGCAGAACTAGTCGACTAGAAAAACGAGCTGCTCAAAGATTACTTTGAGGCATTACGAAGATTTCAAGGTGTCTAGGTGATAATTGTTCATTATATAAATTGTGGGATTTCTTTGACATTTGTGTTCGAAAATCAAAGGTATCCATCTGGATTTCATTAAAAGAGCACGCAATGTACCGATCATTTAGCACCCACAATCAATAGTTATCGTCTACAAAAAGGTTTATTACCTGTAGAACAATGCTATGTTTTAACCTTGGTATATAATGCCTCGGGGATAACGGTTTGGCCTGTTGCACAATGCCAATGAATTTTATTAATCCAAACAGACTCTGATGTATTGTTTACTTATATTAAGCAGGGATCTGGTTTCTAATTAAAGCCATAGCTGTCACACCTGTTTGAAGTGGTTTCGTGTGTAACGATTTAGTAGTGGGCCGCTGATGCATAACGGGCGGTCCTACTCCTACCTAAATATAGCCTGGAGCTGTAACTGAGACAAGTGTACTGCTGACGATATGATTTTTTGATAGTGTTGGCGAGTGTGTCGTTTTTGTTTTTTTTTAACGGGTACCCGCGTTTACGTTTCAATACCCGGGTTTTTCAATACGGTCGGGTACCCGGGTACCCGAGTACCCGTTGACAGCCCTATTCATGAGCCAACACTATCATCTGCCATTGAGATACGCACAGAAGGATATGTCGTAGATATCTATCAGAATTCTATTAGAACCGTACTGGGATGGCCTGAATTACCACCAGGGTGGAAAACCGTTGATTTACCAGAACCACAAAAAACTGATTATATCACAGACAGGATAAAATCTGATAATCCAGTAAAAAGCTATAGCGATTTCAATATAATGAATTTTTTTAATGAAGTGACAGATCCCTTCACTAAGAGAAAATACTACTTAATTCAACGGGATAAAATCACTGAAAATTTCACAGCGTTCAATAATGATTTTTCACTGTTGTTAATATCTCTTAAATCCGGCTCTCTCACCCGAGATGAATTTATCAGCGTTGTAGAAACATGTAACAAAATCATCAATGATATGGAAACATTTCATTCACAAATTATTCAAGAGGTATTAGGTGACAGTAGTCCTGAAACAAGAGATTTATTTGCAAATGGATATAAAATCCCCATCAAAGATATTCCAGCATTCAAAATACCAGGATATAACATACCAGAACTACAAAAACTTCTCAGTGACACCATCGATGTTGGTTTTAAAATAATTCATGATACGTGGAAAAAAACAACATCACCGGAAATAAAAACCCTCAAACACAATAATGACACAGACGGTGGCGGCAGGCATATTGCTCCTCAAAATGTGAATATTTCATCGGTGATAGCGATCAATTTAGTATGTGATGTTATCGAAGGAAGCTATCAAATAAATTTAGAACGATCAAATCAAGCTCAGCAGGGATATATTTTGTATTCATTTGCACCAACAGCCCCTCCAGGATTTCTAATTATTGAGGATCCAACTAATCCAGTCTATATGCGATGTCATAATAATTCATTAACCAGAATTAATTTCAAACTCACTGACCAGTCCAATAATCTGATTGATTTACAAGGCGAAGTTTTACAAATTAGTCTGTTTGTGAAATCGTAAAAGGATTTTCATCGTAGTGATCTTCATTATTAACCCAGAACTGAAAATTCTAGCAGCAGAGGAGGTGAGTGACAACGACGTTGCGACGTTGTATGATTAAGCAACGAAAACGCGAATAGAGTATCACCCGCGAAATCTCATGTTTTGAGCAAGAAATCAATAAGGCTCTATTTGCTAAATGGAGACTTATTTTTTTTTTTTGGTTAAGACATGAGATTTCGCAGGAAGGCTCTATTTGCCGTTTTGAGGGTTTAATCATATTTTAACCAAAAAAGTTGTAGGATTCACCTCCTCTGCTGCTACAGCCATTTAAGTCAACCGTTTTATAGCTACATATTGAATCAAATATCGACGGTGCATTAGATAGTTCTGATATCTGATTATTTTTCAAGTAATTGTTTTCAATCGTAACATCAGCTGATTTGGAATAATCACTCGGTATTTCCTTTTTAATTCTCCATGATCCCCAACTCTCGTCAGAATTTGTGAATTTAGAAACTGCTTCTCTATGTTTCACATCTATATAAAATGAATCAGTGGCGACTCTAACCGCGGGGTCAGGAAATATATTTATCATTGAAAATAAATTAATAGAAGCATAAGCCAACAAAGACGCCCTCAAATGTATATACTGAAGATTGTATCCATCGTTGTAAGTAACAACTGTACCGAATTTTGTTCCATTGATTTACATATATACCTTTAGGTGTTACATCCGCGATTATAAAATCGTATTCAACGCTATCTATAATCAACCGTGAAGAATATTGTTTATTGTCATATTTTTTCCATTCTTCTACGGAGATCTTTTCCTTATTTCTAACTTCAAATATCTGTTTGGACCATTTCACGATATATTCTTCATCGATATCGGGGAATTGTTTTCTGTTTTCGCTGATTATACTATCTAGACTCGGGTTGTGGTAACCAGACCTCAGTCTGCGCTCGATATGATAAAATCGCTTCACTGATAACCAGCGATATCAGCATTTTAGAAAAGTAAAATAAACTTACGGTTTTAAGAATCAATTCCAAAATTAATCCAAAAATAATTCAAAATATTATCCACTAGAGAAATTGCGAAAGTCCTGGTAATAAAAATGTCCAAATAATTCTAAGTTCGAATGCCAGCGTAGTATCCAATATGGAAGACGATGTCACTTGATGAAGTCAGTTCTTGTTAATGAAAATCTATGAGCACATATTCTTTTCCAGGTAACTAACAAAATAATTCCTCTTGATCCAAACGAATTGACACAATTTCCAGTACATGGTAATTAAAAATAACTCAAAAAAACACACACAACTTAGTATTCTAAAAGCTCAAACTTCTACTGAATAGCTCGCTCCCTAAACATAGTTTATATATTTGTTTTTACGTAAACAAACAGACAATATATATAGAGAGAGACAGACAGATAATCATTCAAGTTGACGATCACTGGTTTTGACCAAAAGCAAGAATGGTGTCGTCCAATATCTCCCGCCAATTACTGACAGTTTTCATATGTTAATCATAATGTTCTATACAGTAAGTAAATCTGGTTCTGAGGCAGTGCTTCCTTGTGCTTTAGGGACACGTAGATTTCACCCCCAGTTTTGATACCAAAGTTTGTTTTTTACTCAAGACTGATTCACAGTTTTGACCCCAAATGGATCATTTGCTCTCAATCTTGCATCTCTATGGGATACACTACTAATGGGTCTCTGGTATCATACATTCATATCATCCGTTAGATATTTTCAGTGTTATTGCTAAAAGATCACATTGGTGTCTTACATTACAGCTCTTGATGAATGTTGCTTTTTCCACAATACCTTTGACGAACAATCTCAATTAATGTGGAAATACATTGCTCCTAATTGTATTAGGATGTTTCAAAATCAAGTGACAAGTTCAACTTACAATAACTATGACATTTGTTGAAAGCTTTGAGTTGTAACCTGATTTTTTTTTACATCAACTTTTGTATCAAGTTGGTTCTAAATGGAAATGTCAGCCTTCTTGATCATTTTATGTTGATACTTGTTCTGAGAAAAACAGATTGTCTTCTTATTCTGGACTGAGTAAAGGTTTACTATCAATTTGTTACATGAGCCGATTAGATACAGAATCCAACCTTGACAATAAATCTTTCTACCTTTTACACGAGCCAAAGGTCAAGAATGTTTAATATTTGACATTTGTCAGTTATGAACCTATGCTTAATATGCCTACTTGCTGTCAGTCTAGAACATTTTGCAAAGGAAACGACTTTTGAGTTTTTTTTAAAGCAGGTAGCATATATCCACGTCATACTAAAAGGGGTAAATATTACAAACATGGTTTAGTTTCACACTTAGGTTTTGATTTTTTAAGTGTTTTCATGTATGGTGACACTTTAAATAATTTAGGCATTATGTTGATGTTATTTATATTTAATTCAATTATTTGTTTGTTAGTTTTAAGTTTTGGTTATTTTGTTACATGTTATTGTAATGTAATATTAGTTGCTGGCGTAAAATGGCATCGCGCGTAGTAAGAGGTGTAGATAATTGGATATAGCTACGTAGTCACGGGAATGACCTCCTTCAATATTCTGACCTTGTGTGAGTGAAAGATAGATGATCAACAGAAAACTGAAAAAGATTCTTGTGAAGAAAAAATGCAATACGATCTCCTTAAACAAGATAAATAACAAATTTAATCAAATTATTAGTGGTAATTTCCAATCAACTTAAATTATATCAACATGATTGATTAGCAGTCTCTAATTTGGATTTATTACATCATCACAATGAGTGGTGGAAAGAGCGCAATGTGAACGACTGATTGTATCTTCTTCCCATCGACTGTGTTTTAATGTTCCCATTTCCTCGTACCTTCCAACTGTCTCGTCCTTCGTGGACTTCTTAGATTTTACTCTCTACTCATCACTTTTCCCTTTCGGACATCACTCGTCACTTTCTCCCTGTTCTTTTTTTCTGGCTCTGGCTCCGAACTGTCAAGTCCCCGCTCTCTCGCACAAATGTTTCATTAAATGACATTAAATGACAAAATTGCTATATGTACCACTTTATATATGTATATACAATTCCTGCATGTACATTACTCAGCATGTACGTTGCTGTAAATGTCTGCATAAATCTAATCAACGGTAGTTAAATTGCCATAAATTACCACGTGACCTCTCTATCGAAAATTTACATCATGCTACTACGTGTTCGATTACTATTGCATAAAATTCACAGATCCTTATTTCAATATTATTTAACTATCACAAAAGCAACTATAATAAGTAGGTATCGTTAGCTCACGATAATATCGTCTCGACAGACAAGGGAAATGTTTTCATATTTATTCATATAACCTTATAATTCTTGCTCATATGACAGTTGGGTCTCAAATAATAAATTCTGTTAATGAACTAATAACTGTAGAATTAAAAGATAAATTGCACAGCAACGCTAGCATCAACACATTTGAATGAAATTGAATAAATAATACATAATATGGAACCTAATCTTATCAACAAGTTGCATCCAATAAAAAAAAATAGAATACAAATTAAAATTGTGTATCGTAATGCTGTAAACTTTATAACTTTTGCATCCGGCACTAAACCTTGTCTTTTCACAAGACAGACATCTGGTCCCTTCATTGTTTAACGGGTAAAGCACTAATATTTCTTAGGCTTCCTTGAGAACCAAACATTTCTTACTCAGGAATTTTCTAACAATAGAGAATTTTGATCAAGGCTGCTTTTCAAAATGTTCATTAGTTCCAAACAGTACGCCTTAATTTCACTCTGCCGATCATAAGCAGTGGTTTCCCAAAATGTTCCTAAGACAAATATTTGTTTCGTTAGTCATAATTTCTGAACTATGTTATATAACTTTTATCTTTGAAAAATGACTACTTGACACGCATCGGAAGTTACGCTGTCTCTTTCACAGCCCCCGTTTTAGAATATCCAGTCAATTTCATTGAACAAGAACTCAGGCCCCTTTGAATTTTTAACACTGACATGGAAGAAATTTAAGAATAAGGGTTAAAAGTCACCCTGGTCTAAATGTGATAAATATCTAAGCTCGCCACATTCAATTTTTAGGTTCACTGCTTATTCGAAATTCTATACTTTCAAAGCTGGATTTGACTTTGCCCAAAATTGGGTGTATTTCTGCTTGATATTATTGTATTTGTTGTATTTTTGTTATATTTAATTCATTAATGTAAACACCTAATAATAACTTCATTATTTTCAACTACCGTATTTTCGCGCATATAAGACGCACCCAATTATAAGACGCACCCGTATATAAGACGCGGGTTTGACGATTTGTGTAAAAATATTTTACATAAGACGCACCCATATATAAGACGCGGGTTTTGACGATTTGTGTAAAAAAAAATTACATAAGACGCACGCGGCCTAGCCATCTGCCGCACTGAGCAATTTATATCCAGTGGTTTCCTTTCCTTTATCATAAATGAAAATTTGTCGAATGTTTCATCACCCGTCAGATGTAAACAAGGCTTCATTACCATTTTTAGTTTAGATCAAAGAATTGTCTGAGACAGGACCGCAACGATTATCGTTTATTCTTATCTGCCGCCGGGCCAATTGCGGATGGGTTGAATACCTGGTATCTAGATTCTAGAACAATAAACGCCAGACGTAAAGGCGGCTTCATTGATCTGCTAGGCCAAGTCTTCAGCGAGTGGGATTAGTACCGTACAAAATAATAATTCAGTCAGGGATGGTCCTGGGTTTTAAAAATCTGTCGCCAAAAAAATCGCCAACCTCATTATTTTGTTGCCAATTTTCAAAAAGTATCGCCAGAACAAGTAGTGTACATTTTTCCAAGTGTTAATTTACTCTATTAATGTAACAGGCAATGAAAATTTGAAAATTACAAAAGATGGGTTAGTTAATAATTTAATTACAACAAGCATTAACAAAATGTTTTAAAAAAAAAGTGTTACATGAAGATCCGTCGCGATTTTATGGCTGCCCACTTGTTGAATGCAGTTTCAAAGTCTAATTTTTCACATCTGTACATCTGATTCTCGTTAAATTCTCGAGAGATGAGATGCAGAGTTTATTTCTGATGTCAGCATCCCGCATCACCGTTTGTAGTTTGAAAATTGATGCTGATTATGAAGTGTTTGCCACATTTTGCCCACCACCGATCGAGTGGCTATTGCGGTCAGCTGACCACCCGCCACGTGATAAAAATTCCGAGCAAAAGACGAAGTTCGCCAAAATCTCCATTAAATGCTCTATTGTTTCCTAAATCCCAAAAGAATGATCACTGAATGCTGTATAAATTTTCTCAACAAGCAAAATAGGATCTCCATTCCCACGAATGAAACTTACACGAGTCAACACCTTGCAATATTGGACCGTATATATTAGCATAAGTTAACACCCAATATAGGGATTCTTTCACTCCTGTATTTTGAGAAATAAATAATTATTTTTCATTATGCAAAACTTGTTTATTTGTTGTTTGCTATTTCTTCTTGCGGAGTTTAAGTCTCTGTAACCGTAACACGGGATTGATGGCAAAAGGAAAAGATCAATGAGTAAAATGCACAAATATTATTTACACCGCCTGGATTCATGTTTGGTGACACTCCTTCTTCAAAATATCACAGCCAGTTGTAAATGAATTGACGAACTTTGCCTTGATACGTACATCACAGAACATCTGTTTTAACTTTTATAATATCTCAGCCACGGACGCCCAAGTTTCCAACTGTCTAGAAATTTTTGGGAATTTTTGCCCTGTTCATCATTATGTGGTGTTGCACTTGAAGCACTACATGTAGATGATGTTGGACTGCAAGGTTTATCATCGGATTCAGTGACTGTATTGTCTGATGAATTTGCACTAATTCCAAACGCCGTTAATTTTGTTAACTTAGGAGGAGATGATGAACATGCAACGTCTAACTTCCGTTTGCTCATGATAATGTTGCACTGGCGACAGATATAATTGTGATTGAGATTTTTTCCATTTGCTTTGTATGTATACACAGTAGTCGGTACTTCAAAGGTTATATGTTTTCTTTGAAGGTTCAGCAAAACTATTGGCATTTGTAAAAACAAAAACAAAACAAAAACAGAAGGATTAGCCATTCAATTAATTTTATCTGTTCTATTCACGTCTTCAGATGTCGGTCAGTTGTAGGTATAGTACGCTAGCATGATTGACTGTATCACAGCATACAGTACTCGGCCCAGATGTCAGCATAAGCAGATTATGATGTAACAATGCACAGCTAAGATGGGGTTGTCGATTCAAACAAAGGATCATTTGTGTACAGATTGATTACAATGCATTGCTTAGTCATGTTTGTGGCTTCCTTCGTTCTCCCTTTTAATTTATCCAGTCCAAATCCATGATTGTTTGTACAAATTAAATAACCAAAAAGTCTGTCGCCAAAAAAATCGCCAGATGGGACATTTTTATCGCCAATAAGGGAAAAAATCGCAATTTGCGACATTGGCGAAGCCCAGGACGATCCCAGGCCCCTGCATTGGATTGGTACACGAGGTAATTAGTGAACACTTACCCAATTGTTTTTACAACTAGGAATGAAAATCATGAAACGTGGATATCGACCGCAATAATCGTCCTTCAATATCGCACACTGTATCGTTCGTTCGTGTTAAAAAATACTTATTTTCGCGCATATAAGACGCACCCGTATATAATACGCGGGTTTTGACGATTTGTGTAAAAATATTTTACATAAGACGCACCCATATATAAGACGCATCATGGGTACGTGGTGTGTAAAATGTTGTATAAGACGCGTCTTATATACGCAAAAATACGGTAATATCTTCATTATTCATTATCCGGATTATTACTCTGGTAAACAAGGATTAAACATGTTGATCAGGGTCAGGGTTTAGAGATTCCTAAATGAAATTTGTATACTATTGTGTTGTAAATAAACAAGGCAATTATATGATATTTGAATGTTATTTTCATTAGGAAATGGTTGTTTTAGGAAAATGATAATTGTGACCTGAGGTCAAGCAGAGGACTATATTCTTGTGACTGTGAGGCTTTTATCAGTCGTGCTTTAACATCTTGCACTAAAAGTTGTATTATGTTTTGACCAGTTTGGGCTGAATATTATTTTCTTCATATTACTGAATTGAAGAGATTATTTTATCTGGAGATACAACGGTCTTGGATAAAGACATTTATTGGAATTTATGCTGAATTGAACCCTGGAATGATATTTATATTATTCAACAAGAGACTGTTTACACGTCAGTATTTCGCAGGCTATAACAAGACATATTGCCTGCAATTTCGGATCTCTTCAGGAATCGAACTGAGCTTTGCTATTGACTTTTTATTACTGGGATTTGTATCTTTAATTCTTGGATTATTTTTGGATTTTATTCTCAATACCGTAATTTCTTGTTTTACTTGTATTCTAGGGAAACAACTTATCTGCTAAATTTTACAAAGTTTGTTGTCTTCACTCTTTTCTATTTCGTATTTTAACATAACATTAATATGAAGAAAGTTTTCTTTTTTTGACCGAAATTTTAAAAACATCTCAATTTGAATATGTTTAGAGGCAAGGTCAAAATGTTTTAATCCGGGTAGACAGTGTTACAATTAACACATTTCACCGATATGTTTAAGATTGAAAGCCTTATGGATGCATTGTCATGCCAAAATAAGATTATGACATGTAGTTCTGTAAGCATGTTATTACTTTGCGGAAGAAAAATTATGCCAATTTACATTCTGTTAATGTATTGTAGGGTCTTAGCTAATTTTCTCTAACATTCAATTCAAGATCTTGTAATTTACTTATAAAGCAAAGAATGTTGAAACAACAGCTGATTGGTTTGATAAAATCTTGCATTTGCAGCTCGGCTTGAATGGAACGTCATAGTAACATTGGATGTCCACCAAATTATTATATGGTATAATTGGTCCTATAGGAAATGAAAATGATACTTGTACGATACGACCACCATAGCAGCCCATCATATCCACCAAGGGTTCCAGTGAAATAATTCTTAACATGTCTAGTTGGACATGAATAAAAACAATGCTAATCTGACAAATGGCAACGACTGTCTTCCTAGATCTCTAGTTGGTTCTGAATAAAATTGGTTCTGCTCAGACATCCAAATGGATGGCGATGTTAACATTGGGGTTTCACCAGAATATTTCATTATTATGTCTGGTTGGTCCTAAATTAAAATGGTAATGAACTGAAAGATACGAAGCAATATAACCACCTTTACGAGTAATTGGATAAATTGACATGAGGTTTTCACAGGTAGACGTCTTAGGATATTAGTTGGTCATAACCAAAAATGGTACCCCTCAGCCGCTCAATACGACCAACAAGTTGGTTGTCTAAGAATGGCACACATATTCAAAATCTTTTTGTCTCTACTGCTCCATAATGGATGGTTCACTGACGTGGGGTATTCAGAACTTCTATGGTGATTGCAATGCTCTCGGAGTTGTGAATAGACAGTTTGATTACTGTTTTAATGATAATTAGGTAGGTGTGTGTGTGTATATATATACATATATATATATATATATATATATATATATATATATATATATATATATATATATATATATATATGGGTGAGTTAATAATTTTTTTTTATATAAATTATGAATCAGGGCATATTCCTGAGTTTAACATTAGTCAGTTATGTCACTATGAACGTATAAACTGTATGAGACATACAGAGAGACAGACAGAAAGACGAAGACATTGACGTAGAGACAGAGAATGATAATGGGAAAAGTGAGTAATAATTGTAATTGGTCATATACTGTTTATTCAAGGACAATTTTAAAAGGAAATTGACAAGTCAACGTTTTTATTACATGTGCTCAATAACTTTGCCGTATATTTATATTTATAATTTGGAAATGTGTTCAAATAAAGATGATTTGTGAGTATTTGATGGTTTTCGTTATAGTCAATTGTACTTTCGGCATGATCAAGGTTCGAAATCAAACTGAAGAATGTTACACACAGTATAAATATTTTATAAATTCCTCAATTATACATGTACCATGCACTAAAACAAATTATGAATTTAGTAGCAATCGTTTACTCAGTTGTAGTTGTTGTTGTTGGATTTAAAGCAATTCTTCACTACAAGATAGGCTATACATGGCGGCCAGATTTAATGATGGAGGAAGAACCCGTGAATATACCCGGAAAGAACCACCCACCCACGAGAAGCTACTGACAAACTTTCTCACATACCCACATTAGCCGAATCTGAGACTCGAATCCACGCAGACAGATGAGGTGGCTATGATCCGTAACAGAGAGCGCTCGAGACCATTTGGCCACTCTGGGCCCTGCTTCGCTCAGTAAATTGCATTTCAACTGTTCAACACAATTTACACCATAATTTATAACAGTTATTCAAAAAGCACATAATAATTATAGCAGAAACAATCATATCCGGAAAGATGGCCGCTATCGCTTAACCGGCTTGACCCAGCCCGTCCGTTTTTGTGCTATTTGTCAAGATATATGTGCTAGTTGTCTTTCTTCGTCTACATTATTGTCTTTTATCATGCATTGACTGTTCAGTTGGTATTTCTTTCTTCGTCTCCTTGTTTTAGAAACGAGAACAATATAATTTTTGTCAGCTGTCTTGTTCTACTGTTAAGACGTCGTTTGTTCTTGAATAAACCGCCATCACGTGATCGCCAGTCAACCTGCTGATGCTATGATGGACCCTCATTGATTGCTTCAAATGAAACACCATTTGTCTTCGTACTACATTGTGCTCAAGACTAAACAAACTGGGACTACATTCGTCATTACTTAAATGTAAACGGAGGTGGAAAAGAAAAAGGTGTATCAAAGCTGACTGGCGTAGAACATGAAGAACAATTCCAGTTATCTCCCTCTCGCACTTTCCAGATAAACAATTTAAAATTTAGGCCATTATTTGTGATAACCTGGTGCAAGTCCATCTTAAATCCTCAATCATTGTGTCAACTGTACCAGAGATATCATTGGGTACTGCACTATTCAACGCCCAATCAGTATGATCACCGGAAAAGCACACATAAATAGTTAAATTTATCAACGACCAGAATATCGACGTCTTCTTCTTGACAGAAGCATGGCTGAAAACATCAAGCGATAAGCCCAAGTGCGCGGATTTAAAACCCACCGCTTACTCCATCAATTAGTTCCCACGCCACTCTCACGGAAGTTTGAAGTGCTGTCATCACAAAACACTCCACGATACAATGGCTTAAGTACAACACAACCTTCAATTTCTGCCAGATATCATTTGAACTAATCCAAACAAAACTCACAATGGAACAAAGGTCAGTCCATTTTTTCTGTCTCTACCGCCCTCCTCCTAGTAGACAAAACAAGCTGATTGAACTTCCTCTTTTTGGAGCAGTTTCTAAATCTCCTGGAGTATGGAAACTCGATAGGTTTCTATGTTTTCCAATTTTATGTTTTTTTCGTGGATTTTTTTTGGGGGGGAGAGGTTGGTGTTACGTATATTTGATTTAAGTCATTTATTTTTGTTTTAATTGTTTGTCAGATTCAAATTTGAGATTTAAGTTTGAGATTGATTTATTGGGAGATACTTTTTTTAAAAGTGGGATGACCTGTACTTTACGAATAAACACCAGATGTTGACCTAATTTCTGACCTGGCTTCAGAGTTGTAAACAAGCTTTTAAAATGATTGGTTGATTCCAAGGACATTATGGAGCTTTGTTGTAAACATCTTGCTATATTTCGTTGGGTCATACGGTGTGCACGAGATTTTTTAAACGTAAATTTGTTCTAAAGATTCTAGATCATGTGACCCCTTCCTTGCTTACGTAAAAACAGGTATATAAATTATGTTTTGGAGCGAAATATTTAGAAGAAGTTGGGCTGTTAGAATATTAAGTTGTATTGTTTTGAGTTATTTTAAATTACTGGAAATTATTTCAATTCGTTTGGATCAAGAGGATTTATTTTGTTATTATCTGGAAAATAATTGTGCTCATTGAATTTCATAAGACCAGAACTGACTTCATCACGTGACATCGTCGTCCATCTTAGATGCTTCACTAACATTTGAACTGGGAATTATTAGGACATTTTATTACCAGGACTAATACAAGAGTGGATTATATTTTGAATTATTTTTGGATTAATTTTGGAATTGATTCTTAAACCATAAGTTTATTTTTCTTTTCTGGAAAATATTTGTGCATAATAAATTGTTTATTAAGTTTTTACAAGCTTGTTATTTTCACTCTTTCTATGTTACTGTTTATTTGAGCCTAAGCACGTAACAGTTGGATTTTCTTCTTTTTTTCTGTAGTCATATCACTGTAAAGCGCTTAGAGTTTCCAAAGATTAGGCACTATTCAAAGTCCTCATTATTATTATTATTATTATTATTATTATTATTATTATTATTATTATTATTATTATTTAAATGTGTGTATCAGGAGTTACATTAATAGTCATTGTGTGGGTTTGGTTGAAAGCGTTAGGAAGAAAACAGTACAGTAAGGATGTACATACATTCTGTTTTACTGTTGAATTGTAGTATTTATTTTCTTATTACAGGTATAACACAGGCATGGCTTTTCAAGTCTTATATAATGGATCACGAATCACTGAATTGGTTCCGATTTGCAAAATGTTTAGCAGATTTGGGAAATACAGTGTTCCGACGGTATCTGTATTTCCATGCAAGTACATGCAGTTTGAGTGGTTACCATGATATTTGGCAGCAAAATGTCAGTGACCACTGCCAGTCAGATGATCTGAATGTCTTGTGGACTTCGCTTAATCAACACTCTTTGGCGCTAGGTGTAACAAATCAGCAGATTTTCCAGCCATTACTTGCCAAGTGGAAAGGTAGTATTACGGGCTCACCTATGGAAATAAGAAAACAGCTGTCTGCTCTGGAAATCTGGGAAAGGGATTTACGAGACACAATAGGTACAAATGCTGTCCAGCAGAACACACTGAACAAGATGTCCAGTGAAATACAAAACCTTGTGACAGAACATTGTTTATTGCTGACTGCTGTAAAGACATGGACCAAAGATTTTATCAAGGTGTGTCATATGAATCAGTCGGATCTGCTGCATTTGATTGAGCAACATAATGAACGGACAACTAGTCTTTTGTCAACTTTCTTGCAGAAACTTGATGTAATTGTCAAACAAGGATCAGATGATTTAAAAGATGCCTTGCAAACATGTCAGCAAGATGATGGAAATTCTTCTAGCGAATTGAAAACAAACATACATACGTGTTTCATCTCTTGGAAATTAAATATAGACAAACTTATTGATTCATGGGTAACAAATATTCCAAACTGTTTTAATCAGAACATTTTGCAAAATCTATTAACATGCATGAGGAATGATCTCCCAGGAGTTCACAACACATGTCAAGTAAATGTTAATGACATTTGTAGCACATGGCACACGGACTTACAGAACGAGTTGGCAGAATTGAACCATCAGTTACAGCAGGTTGGTCAATCAACAGGGGATAAACTGGATCTCGCTAGGAAATTGCATGAGAAACTCAAAACCTTTCCATCACTATCTGAACGTCAAATCAAAGCGTTCTTTGATTCAAAGGAAACCTATTTGAAGAAACTTTTAAAGCGCCTTATTTTAACAGAACCACAGTGGTCATTGATGTTTCCATCTCAAGGTAGCATTAACCTTGAAACATTTGACATAACATTGTCATCTACTCTACTCAGAAACATATGCTCTGTTTATCCACCCGAGTTGGGATGGAGTGGTAAAATATTGGATACAGATCATTCTGTGGGGGCAGACTTGATGAGACTAAAACAGTACAGAAATAACTATGTTGGTCACATATCGCATTTTGCTTTGTCACACTCCGATTTTGAAGAGATTTGGGGAATATTGGAAACTATTTTGCACAGACTATCTGTGCTTTTAGGGAATGAATTCGGGCAAGAAATTCAACAGAAAATAATCGAATTAAGAACTTGTTCATTTGATGATCATGCAGATATGAAACTTCAAATTGAGCTTCTCAACTGGTATAAGAGTGATTTAGGCCAGATGCCAGAAAAACTAGAAAACGTCTACAAAGTACTAGAAGAAAAGCTTCACAATATGTCAAATCAAAATGTTGTCGTCCTATCAGAGCTACAGCATTTGACGACTCAAATTGGAAATATGAATAAAGGTAATATCTGTCGCTGAATTCTCCTAATATTGTTCATAATTTAATATTTTAATATATTAAACAGTTGTTTCATAGGGTTTTTAAATGCAGTTTGTTACTATCCTACAGTTCACAATGGAAAGGGTTTTGAGATAACACACTATTCTGCGTTTATAAAAAGTGTATTCATTGGTTGCATTAAGTTCAACATTACAAAAAGGAAAAGGTATATTCAGAATTATTATTAGTTAGCCGAAATATACTACTTAAAGTGCTTACATGTTTTTGTTATAAATCGTTTTAACTGTTAATATGAAGAATTCTTTTTTAATACAAATATGCGACTTTTAATTTAGAAAGAAAATATAAATTAATCCTATAGAAGCAGTACCATTATAGATGATACTGTGAATCAGGATATGTAAAAGAAAACCAAGAAAGCTTTCTTCAAGCACTAGAAGATAAAGGTTCACAGTTTTACCAATCAAAGTGTTTCTCTCTTTTCAGAGGTGCAGCATTTGAATACGCAACTTGGCAATAGTGGGGAAGGTAATATCTCTAATGGACCCATTTCACAAAATGTGTGTAGGAAGAGTTGTCATTCCTGATATTAAATCACTAAAAGTCAAAACGAGGTTATCACTGCTGGGTGCGGGTTGTTGATAGTGACCGTCGTTGGATATAGCTGCCCAAGTTTGAAAGAAATCGTCGCGTTTGCTATTTATCTTAATCGTTCCATCCTTAATTTTACCAAGAAATTTTGTTTTTTTATTTGGCATAGGCTTTGTACGTGCTTTAGAAACAGAAAACTCAATTTCTAAGCACCCATAACTATTATCAATGATACAAATATTTTTGCATCTATATATGATTCAGATCAAGACTTGAAAACATTAATATACCCTTTCTCTTGACCTCATCTGGTGCACTAAACTCTGATGGAACAACAAGCTTAGATGGATTGGTGTATGTTACGACTATGTTAACAATATATGTGGTGATTTGCGACAGGATAATGTTGATGATAATATAAAAACAATTAAACAAAGCAAGAAAAGAATCATGTGTTTTAAAATAAATATGTGATTTAGAATAAAGTGTTTATGAAAACAAATTCATTTTAAATCAAATAGAATATTTACTAAGGCTTTTAGGCCACCCATCCTTTTATGCATGTTTCCTATTGCACTGATTTTAAAATTAGGATATTTAAGTATTTTTCTAAATGCATATTTATAATGATTGATATATAAAATATACTAAAGCGCTTCAAGTACTGGGCAATCTCAACTCAGTTATATGCATAAATCAATTTGGGGAATTTTTCAATATATTTGTTGTTTGCTTGTTTTGGGGTTTTTTTTAACCTTTGTGGGAAATGTGCGAGGTTCTGCAACAAAACATGGGGACAGTTGCCTGATCGGAAACATTTTGTTGGCCTTGGAATCTTGCATTTTGGCATCAGAATGATGGAAGTGAGAAGTACAAAAAGGAGTTTGAAAACAACATGAAGCCAACAACAGGATAAATAGAGCATTTAAGTTAACATTGTTCCCATAAATAAGTATCTAGATGGTATTAAATTGTTGTATGGGAAACGTTTCCTACGGAAGATTTAGGGAAATCTAAATGTATCTGTTAAGATGACTCATTGCTACATGTGTACATCCGATTTTTCATTTACATGCAAGCTATGTCTATTTACACGGTTTGAGTATACTCAGAGCAAAGAAAATACAATTGAATAACTTCAGTGGTGTACACGATGCCAGTTGTGCTGTGCTTTAATGTATTGCATGCATAGAAGGCCGTAACCTAGATGCAAATGAAACCGAGAAGGATTTTACAATTGCACCAATTCGTTAGTTAGGAGCCAGACTAAGTCTGGTTAGCACATTTTTCAGCAGAAGGAGAGTGCAAGTTCCCGTAAAATATTTTTTGTTATTGTTTTTGTTGTAGAGTATAACGCCATTTTCAGCACAAGATAGGCTATACATGGCGGCCAGTATTAATAGCGGAGAAAAACCCGAGAAAACCCCCAGAAAGAACCACCGACCCACGAGAAGATACTGGCAAGCTTTTTCACATACCCACATTTGCAAAGTCTGAGACTCGAACCCACGCAGACAGAGGTGAGATGGCAGTGATCCGTAACGGACAGCGCTATAGGCCACTCGGCCACTCGCCCCCCACCCCCGGTAGATTATTGAAAAGAACTTTGCTGGAATTTATTAAATGAAGATGCAGTGAATGAAAACCTCTTGTTCTATCAAACTTAAATTAGAGGTTCACGGTATTACTGGTATACTGATTTACCATGGTATATTTTCTGTGATATGTACCATCATACATTTACACTGCCATTAAATAATACTTGGAAATTCTGATGGAATCTTATTATGACTTAAATTATAGTAAACATCGTGTTTTCATTCTTAATGACAGAATTGTTCAGCAACCTTTCTATTGTAAAAATGGTTGCATCTTTCCCAAATTAATGGCGAATATTTCAAATATATAATTTTATTACATACCCATTTAATCTTTTAATCCCAGGGTGTATCAACCCTCTTTAACGGACAGCTCGGGACAGTATTCGCCTCTTCCGTGTCGCCTTCGATGTCCTCGGTGACGATCGTGGCAACGACACAATCGCTGAAGTTCTCTCTTTCCCGGTATCGCTTAAGTTCCACCTCCGACGATACTAGTTACGACGTACGCACCCCTTCAAAACACCTGCAACTTGTTGTGTTCTGGGGGCAACAGCAACAACACCATGTCGCCTACGTCATACAGGCGTGGTTTCGCACGCTTGTTATAATACTTCACTTGACCCGCCTTCGCTAGCTTGAGGATCTCTTGTGCGAGTGTGCAAATTTCCTCCAGTTTGTTTCGCAAATCCTCCACGTACTGATAGGTAGTACGTACTTCTTGGACAGCGTGATCGTCCGTCCACAGCTGTCTCAGTACGGCGATTTGCCACGTACGGTCCTCCCGTACAAGAGTTCAAAGTCAGAAAACCCTAAATTCACTTTCGGCACTTCCCTATATGCAGAAAACATTGCAGGAATGTATCAATCCCAATCTTTGGGGCACCCTTCGCACATCTTCTTGAGCGTCTTCTTCAATGTCCCGTTAAACCGTTCGACCAGTCCATTACATTGGAGGTGGTACTGTGCTGTCGTGAGGTGTTTTATCGACATCAGTCGGTTTACCTCTGCCATCACGCGACTCGTTAATTGTGTTCCTTGATCGGCCGGGATCTCGTCGGGCACTCCGACTCTTGACCAAATCCCAAACAACAGGACTTCAGGGACGGTTTCCGAATCAATATTATGCAACGCGACGGCCTCCGGATAGCGTCTAGCGTAATCTACGACCGTTAGAATATAGCGATTTCCATGTGACGACGCATGTTTTATCAGTCCGATTACGTCCATTACGACGCGTCGAAGGGTTCATCGATAAGATCTTTACTCCCCAAGGGGATAGGTCGATGATCCATTTTCGGTGCCATTCTCTCACACTTGTTACAGGAGAGACAGTATCGCTTGACATCTCCCTGGACCCTGGCCAGTAAAATTCTTTGACAAGACGGTCACACGTCTTCGCATTTCCCATGTGTCCTTCCATGAGACTCTCGTGCGCGAGTTTTAACACTTCGCCACGCTTCTTTTTTGGCATGAAAACTTACTTAAAGTGTTCGCTGCCTTTTCTGGCGTGGCGATTCAATGAGTTGGTTTCGTCTGTCGATTCTTGAACCTGGTTTCCACAGCACTCTCCGGCATTGGTGTGAAGGTTTCGTGGATCGGTTATGGCAACACATAACGACATCCCAATATGACGTCATGTGACAGTCCAGCCAAGCATGAAGCTTCAAGTTTCCACTTTACGTACGGTGAATTGAGGTCAATGACAGACACCGGCAACGAGTCACACGTGCTGTTCGCTTACTGCACTTAATTACCTCCCGTTTGTAGTCCTCATGCTTGACGTATTTCTTGTCGACAAAGGCTGGAACGCTACACCCAGTGTCGTAGAAGATGGTGTCACCTTCTCCGTTGACAGTTGCAGACGCAAGGTTTGCTGCTTTACAGCTTGCCTTCGGCTCGAACTCCTTTCTAGCAACGGCATCCACCTGGGTTTTCCTGCCCTTGGGACAGTCCTTGGCAATGTGCCCTGGGTGTTTGCAGTTAAAACACGGCGGCGGCCCTTGCCGACCTGCAAGTCTGCTTTTCGTGGGTGAGGCCTGTCCGAGTCTATAGGTGGCATCCTTACCTGAGGATCCTCCTCCGACCTTCCAGTCGCCCTGACGGTTACCGACAGCAGGCTCTCAATTCCCATACACGGTGCGACTCGGTGGGACCGGGTAGGTCCGCACCCCCACAGCCTCTACTCTTCGAGTGTGCCTGCTCGTACCTCTCCGCCATGTTAGAGAATTCTTCAAGCGTCCGGTGTTCTCTCTCTGCTAGAAAGACTGTCAACTCGAGACGGTACGATATGCTGCTTGAGTATGACCTCGCGTAGCTAGTCGTACGATCGTTCTATGTCGGCCATCTTCATCCACTTCTCATATAACCTTTTCACGCGGGTTTGAAAATGAGAGTGGGATTCCTTTGTCTTTTTCGTCGAGTCCCAAAAACGTTTTCGGTATGTTTCAGCAATTAGCCAATAATGGCAATGAAGTGCCTTCTTGAGCCCATCGTAGTTGTGGTAAACTTCACGAGCTGCACCATGCAAAAAACCTGAGACGTTGATCGCCCAATGTTACGGAAAACGTTTGTAAGCGGCCGCGATTTTCTCAGATTGCACGAGGAAATCGTCAACGGACTCGTCTTTGTCTTTGAATCACAGCATACTTATCTGTACCATTCGGTGGTCGATGAGTGGTCGTACGCTAATACCAGGGATCGTACTGGAGTCGTCCCTATCGTTAGCCCTACTAGCTTATACCTTTACCTTTTCCATTTCGAGTGCGTGAGCAAGCTCTCGTTCCTAAGCTCTAGCTCTTTCTGAGTTTCCCTTTCAGCGGATATCTTGGCCAGCACTAGTTCTTTCTAGTTTCTCTTTCGACGGATATCCCAGCCTGCTCCATCTGGGTTTCTCTTCTGGCGGATATCCGGGCAAGCTCTAGTTCTTTCTTTCTTTTTCGGCGGCCTTTCCTGCTTTCCATTCTTTAATGCGTTCTTTTATAAACGCTGTTAGGCGATCTCCCTCGTAGTCGAAATCTTCCGCACCCATAGCACGGTACTCCTTAACCATCTGTCTCTCAGTAGCCATATTATTATTGTACTAACAATAAGTGACACCTTGTCTCAGCTTACTAAACAAATGACAGATGTTAACGTTTCTATATAAAAACTCACCTGTCGGCCCCAACTTTGTTCAGGTAAGATATTTGCTCGATATTTGCTTCACAATTACTGTAAGTAATCAAAAATCTACCAAAGATGCAAATTTCAATATATAACATATACAAGATGAAAAATCAACAAATTCAAATACACAGGATGGAAAATCACACACGGTTCACTACTACTTCCTAACAAATAACTTTAGATTCTAAAGAAAATATTTGTCTTATTCATATCCCGGACGAGCCCCCTGTAAAGGTTAGGTTCCTTCCCTTTTTGGGGTGGGGTGCTCCCAATTTATTTAAATTAATACAGAAGACCCACCCTGGCTCATTTTTGTCAGAAATTTAAGTAGTGATAGATGCAAAACTCTGAGCCCCCAGTTAGCGGTGCCCACAGTTAAATTAATGAATACACAAATTGTGAAATTTAAATAACAACAATTTTATATAATTCAAACACTAATCTCTGAAATACAATAGAGCTAAAATCATATCACTCAACTAAGTGACGGCCTAGTTCATCCTTTGAATTAGTGTGTGAAATTTTCACTTCTGTCCTGATTCCTACTCATCTGTATGTTTCTTCTTTTTTCCTTTGTCTCCCTCCGTTCTCCCTTCAACTTCTCCCTCTGTCCTTCCTTCTCTCTTTTGTCTCCCAGAGACTCGGACCAACTACTGGAGTAATTCCCTCTCGTCCCTGAAACTTCTTCTCATTTGTCTCCCAGAGATTCGGACCACATCACTGAGTAGTTCCTTCTGGTCCCTAAAAGCTTCTGTTTTGAAGTTCCAAATTATTCCCAGAATAATAATCCCGCCAATACGAATGGTCTCGAAGTAGTTTATTTGCATCCTGTCCCGCAAAATAATTGTAATACTAACGTTTTGGTTCTCAAGATTATATATTTAAACATAAGATTCTAATGTTTGGCACGCCTAGTTCAATTCAGATTGGAGGATGGTTTATAATGATCCCACATCGCCTCTCCCAACCGCCTGTCCAGGATGTTAACGATACAATATAACGATCCCTCGTTCCAAACAAGAAATCGTCACTTATATGTGAACAATGTTACGTAAGAGACTTTGGCAAAAATAAACCGCGCGTCTCTAGGTTATGGCTATGTCAGTTAACTGGCTGGTACCTCAGACATTTTGCCTGAGAGATATTATATCCTCAGGGTCTAACATACCCATGCTGAAATCTGTTTTCTTATATATATAACTAATAATCTTTCGTACCAATGCATTTAGAGGTATGACTATATGTAACAATGCTTATTCAACAGTACTCTTAGCTTATTTATTTCAATATCCATTGTATTGTTACTGTCCTCTGTGCGCTTCTGTACGTACCAGTGTGACAGTGATCGTACATGTTTTTCATTTGTGAAGCTTAAAGCTCCTTTAGAGAAACCACTAGTGTACGATGGCGGAAAACTAAATGCGTTCATTGGTCCTGATCATGTCTGCAGGTGAAAGTTGTTGCCTCATTCAACTTGCTGTAACTTTCAGCAAATAAATAAACACCTACAGATTCCTTCCCAATGTTGAACATTGGCGGTTCAGTCACATGATCACATCTGACAACAATGTAGCAATAGCCAGCATTGTTTAGTACATGTTTTAATATTTGATAGAACTTCTGGGTTGGCATACATGCTATGTTCAGGCATTTAGTGTCCATGTAAATAACATATGGACACGTCATCTTCTAATGTATTATTGTAAATTTTTAAACACTGATGTTTGCATGCAAAAATACTTCCTTATATTTAATGTGTTATTATGCCATGTGGGGAAACTAATTTATTAACATGTACTATAATGTCATATATATATGAGCCAACAACTCAATATAAACTGAACAGATGAATTTTGTGAGTTTTAATAATTGAATTGGCCGAAGCCTGCTCCTCCAGCTCGTGCTAGAGGTGATATCAGCGTTGAATCATTCAAGCTTGCTAGTGTGTGTAACTTGTATCAGGAATTCTGCGTTACCACACAACATGAGTTTACACATGTACTGTTGATATGCTTGAGGCTGATTTGTATTATCGTATGTAGCATGCATACGATTATTCACCTGAAACATTGATGGTAGTGTTTACTTTAATTTATGTTTGATGTACGGTATAAACTGATGTTGGAAAATAACTCAACCCATGATGTTCGTTAAACGCTGGTGTTGTTATATACCTCATTTGGCAATTATGTTCGTTAGACTTTGGACTATAAATCGACCCTTTTAACGACTTGTATGGCGAAATATGAAAACAAACTTCCAAGGATCTGGAAAGCATCTATCCAGAACCTCTGCTGGAGTATTGTTTAAACTTCTTGAGGGTCTTTGAATAACTTTTGTCAGTTTCATTGTTAATGGTTTTTGTTTCTGTTTTTGGATTGCACATGTACTTTTATGAACACATGGCTGTAAAGTTATAGATCATGCAGGGCCTCTTTTGGTTAAATCACTTTACATTGTAAATTCAACCTTGTGAACAACGATGACAGAAAGGTGTAAAATGGTTTGGGTATGATAGCTGTAGTAGCTGTAATATTGGTCAGTAGAGCATCAGTCTCCGTTGAGGTATTGGTGTTTATCTACCGTATCATACTGTATCATACCGTATCATACTGTATCATACTGTAATATATAGTACCATGAAACATGGAAAAATGATAAATGTTGATGACTTATGCAACTTCATCTTACAGGTAGGGCACCGTGACCAATATTTTACATTTCAATGACTTTTGTTCATTCTGATGATTTTACTGTTCATTCATCATACATCTCTCTTAATAATATAACCATGATACCAAAAATCGTAGTGAAGCTTTTCACCTTTCATTGGCTTTGGCATTTATTTAACTCATGACTACATTTTTCTATTGAGAATGTATGTATTTGCTGTCCTAATTAGAATCATTAAACATGAGGATGCATCTTCATGACTATGACTTCATCAAT
This sequence comes from Unio pictorum, assembly GCA_030141615.1. Lineage (NCBI taxonomy): Eukaryota > Metazoa > Mollusca > Bivalvia > Unionida > Unionidae > Unio > Unio pictorum. Next base: position 20,037,852 of record JARLTB010000001.1, read on the forward strand.
TTTAGTTTAGGTCATTACGGACCATATTGTATGCTTAATTGACTTGGTTAATATTTGTTGTTCATGTTTCAGACACTGTTCATACGTGAATCATAAAAGTGATAAAACTGTGTGGTGGTGGATTTGTTTTTTGATTGGATTTGGGATTTTCTTTACATAGTAATCAATATTGTTTTTTTTCAAATTGTAGGTGAGTGCCATATTATCTTAGATTAAAAATAGTTTTTTGATGTTTAAGCTTATAAAAATGAATAATAACTCTTCAAAACACTTTATTTTATGTTTTGCTAAAACGTGACATTAGTTAAAATTCTAAGTATTTTTCTCAGGTCTGTAGGATGCAGTATCCTACCTTCGGTTTTGCAGGTCTTTGACCGTGATCACTTTTATGAATCTGGCATACCATACTGGCATCAGCTAATATCACCATAGTTCGAATTGGAATATTCATTTATTTCTCAATTTATAATTGAATTGTAGATAAGAAGGCAAACGGATCCAGTAGGCAGAATCAGAGAATAGGTGAGTACATTATAATATAGTTATATATTTAAACCACAGTGAAATTATAGCGTAACAAAATGAATGTGCATCTGTATAATGCTTTCTTTAGTCATAAGCTTTATTTGCAAATGCTTTTGAATGTCATGATAACTTAACAATTATCCACAGGTAAAATAATATTATGTTGAATCATTATTTCCATTTTTGTATAACTATTAGGATGGAATTTTTAATAAAAGTAATAAGATTGACATTTTCTCTAAATTGTATTAAAGTAATGTTTCACTCATTTATATTAAAGTAATTTTCCAAAATATATTAAGATTAATTTGATTTATTTCTAAATCACATCTATATATTAATTAAATAAAAGTGAATGATGTTACAAGCAAAAGGCAATGTACTTCGCTGTGCTATATTATTAAACCCAGTAAGAGTCAGTAAGCCACAAGATTAAACATTGGCATAATTTCAAGAAAAAGTGCTATTGCAACAACGTTCTGTCGATTGATGTAGGAACAGTATGGTTCTTATCAAGTTAAAATGAGAGAGACAAGTCTTTTCTAGCTTCTGATAGAGAGGAATTTTATTTAAATAATCAACACACATATATTACTACATTCTAGAAACACATCTAGAACTTCTATAAGTGTCAGTAGGAAAATGTGTGTATGTTGATACAGAAGTTTTTAATCATGCCACGAAAATCTCTGAGAAATAAACCCCTACTTTATAATACTGCTGTTAAAATACTCAGTCAAGTTCAGTTAGGTATAAGCAACACTAGCTCAGTTGCTACAGTGTTAGACTCGTAATCCAAAGGTCACATGTTCGATACCAGCACAGGTTAGCATGGTGGGTTACCTCAGCGTGTCCTTGGGGCAACACATTGGGTTCACGTTTCCTATTCATGATATCACCAACAATATGTTAAATGTACCGACACAAACACGAAACGATCAGTTGACAGCCAGGCTTAACTGACATGTTTCTTGTATCAAACCAATTTTTTGAGTGGCCTTTTCAAATGTTTTGGAGTTCAAAATGATTTCTTACATTCGTGATATTCATTTCATTCAATTCCAGTGGCAAATACATCAAATAAATTATCTATTATCTCGCCAAATATTGCAATTATCTATCTATACCTATATCAATATATCTCCTTCTATTTATGTCAGTGGGATGTTTCAAATTAGTCTTCCAATTAAAGCCTAAAATCTAGCAACATTCTGATATATATATATATATATATATATATATATATATATATATATATATATATATATATATATATATATATATATTACGTGCTTAGGCTCGAATAAGAAGCAACACAGAAAGAGTGAAAATTAACAAGCTTGTAACATTTAACAAACGATTTATTAAGTACAATTATTTTCATTTGACACAACATATTTAACATGGCTATCTCTTTCAATATACCAGTACTCCTATAATTTATTTAAAACCCAGGAGCACTAATACTATACTTTAACTAATTCATTTTCTTCTTAACTTTGTAAAGGCCGTAATATCTAATCTGAATAAAAGTAATAAGAATGAACAAGAGTAACACAACTCCATTATCAGACTCAAAAGTTCTCTCCCTTGTAGTTCTTTCAAACCATAGTTTCATTTTTAACTTAAATTGCTCAATGCCCAATTCATTCATAACTTTCTGGAAAATTCCAAACATGAAGTTTGAACCTTGATGAAACAGAATAAATTTGGGAAGGCCATACTGAGTAACAAAACTTTATCAGATCTTTTACTATTGTTATATATTTTATATTCCTCAACGGAATAGCCTCTGGAAACCTTGTTGACGCACACATAATGGTCATCAAGTGTTGGTTACTTGACTTGGTCTTGGGTAAGGGATCTTTACAATCTACCATAATTCTACTAAATGGTTCGTCAAAGTCAGGAATAGGTTGCAGATGAGCCTTAGGTATCTTCTGATTGGGTTTTCCTACCATTTGACAAGTATGATAAGTTCTACAGTATTTGAAAACATCACTTTTGATGTTTGGCCAATAGAAGTGAGTCAAGATCTTGTGATAAGTTTTATTAATTCCTAAATGACCAGCCAAAGGACTTTCATGGGCCAGATTAATTATTTCCTGTCTGTAAGGTATTGGAATTATTATTTGATAGTTCACCGACCACTCATCACCAGCATTTACCTCGGGAGGTCTCCATTTTCTCATAAAAATTCCATTTTTTTATGAAATAACAGACAGGAACTTCAATGGCTTCAGTCTCACTTATGGCCCTTTGAAACAAATAGGAGATCTCAAGATCTTTTTCCTGTTCAACGACAAGTGACTGTCGTTTATCACCCTGACTAGAATAAAGAGAATGAGCTGTTAAAAGAGGATCGCTATGATCAATACCTTCTGATTGATCCAAACAAGGTGTAAAAGTGACCTCATCAAAAGCATGACCTATATACATGTCAGCTAAAGGAATACTGACTTCATCAACATCATTCTCCAGAGATTTCTTTGCCATAGGTCTGGTAACTGCACAAGCTTGAAATATATCAGGGAATTCTTTTTCAATTGCATCAACTTTCTGATCCAAATTAGGCATGTCAGTTACAAGTGGATTAACCACAGCCTTGTCCCCAGCTAAGACGTTGCATAGCAATAAATGGATGCCCTCAACGATAAAACCAAGACTGTTCCGATTGTCACAGGTCCTGACACTAAGTTTGATGACAAATTTACACAATGGAGAGGAACATTAACAAAGCCGCACTCTACTCCCTGAATAAGAACACTTTCATTAGAAGAAGACTTCTCAGAAAAAGGCAAAGTACCTGATAATAAAAGACTCTGAGAAGCTCCTGTGTCCCTTAAAATTTTAATAGCGGTTGGATTGGCTGAATCACCCAAGAGTGATATAGAACCCTTCGACATGAATGGTTCATAATTCTCCATAATAAAATCAGACTGGGGTTTATTAGACCCAACAAATGAATTGCTTTCAGTACATGACTGTGACATTGACCTCTTGGAAATAAGAGCATTTGGAACAGGTCTGTCTTGATTCTGATGCCTATTATTCAATTTCTAGTAATCAGAAGGAACGTGTCCTTTTTTCTTGCAATAGGTACATGTCGGAAGAGACAATGATCTAGAATCAAACTTCTCTGTAGTCTGATTTTTAAAAGTTGTGTTAGTTTGAGTTTAGAAGGACTTGAATTAGGCGGAAATACTTTACTGTCAGAAAATTGTTGAGTAGAAGTCTTGTTAACAAAAGGAACTTTATGTGTCAAAGAATATTCGTCAGCAGCTCGAGCAGCATTTTCCAAGGTTTCAATCTTATGCTCATCAAGATAAGTTTTAACGTCACTATGGACACAGTTTTTGAACTCTTCGATTAATATAATTTGCTTGAGATTTTGATAATTTTGTTCGACTTTCTTGGCTAAGTACCATCTATCAAACAACTGCTCTTTTTCTCTAGCAAATTCCACATGAGTTTGGCTAGATTCTTTTCTGTAATTTCTGAATTTTTGCCTATAAGCTTCAGGAACTAATTCATAACCCCTTACAATGCATTCTTTAACCACATCAGAGTCACTACTTTGCTGAACAGACAGTGAAGTGTAAATCTCACTAGCCTTACGAGTAAGTACACATTGTAGTAACTGAGTCCAATTCTCTCTTGGCCACTTTAAATTTTCTGCAACTTTTTCAAAAAGAATGAAATATTTGTCTACTTCTTTTTCTTTGAAAGGAGGCACTAATCTAATATTCCTTGCTAAATCAAAATTTTGATTTGAAGTATGATGGTGATTCTCACTTGCCAGCTCCATTTCAATCATTTTACATTGATATTCCCTTTCTTCCTTCTCTCTCTCTCTCTCTCTCTCTCTCTCTCTCTCTCTCTCTCTCTCTCTCTCTCTCTCTCTCTCTCTCTCTCGTTCAATTTGTTTTTCTTGTAACTGAATGCGTATCTGCTCTTTTTGTAATTCAAACTGCCTTTCTTTCTCCCTTTTATCATGTTGTAATTGTCTTTCTTTCTTATCTCTCTCTCTATCAATCGGCATCAGCTCCTTTTGTAATTCAATTTGTCTTTCTTTCTCCTCTTTCTCTCTCTCAATCCACATCTGCTCTTTTTGTAATTCAATCTGCCTTTCTTTCTCCTCTCTATCATATTGTAATTGTCCTTCTTTCTCCTCTCTCTCTCTCTATCAATCTGCATCTGCTCTTTTTGTATTTCAATCTGCCTTTCTTTCTCCTCTTTTTCATATTGTAATTGTCTTTCTTTCTTCTGTATCTCTCTCTCTCTCTCCTTTTCCTGAAATTCCAGCTTCTTCAACTCTAATTCCATCTGGAATTTTAATTCTAATTCCTTTAGTTTAATGTCAGAGTCTGACGTAGACTTACTGACCAAAATCAAAGCACTTTGTCCCAAAACATCCTTTTCCACCAAATAATGGACCAAAATCTTTTTGATATCTTGTTTCGCTAAAGAAACCTTGACTTCAGAAAGATCGTATTTTCTGGCATGTTGAATCAACTCATCTTTTTTTAAAAGATCTAATTGCTCCTGGATAGGATTAGAAAGAAATATTTCTACTTTGGATGTCATTTTAGTACAAGCCTGTCAGTCTCACTAAAGATTTAAAATTTTAAAAAACATGGTGAATTCAAATTTAAAACAAAAGTTTTCTGAGAAAAATTCTAGCCAAATTCCAATTTATCTCAATCCCGGACGAGCCCCCGATTTCCATGTTACGTGCTTAGGCTTGAATAAGCAGCAACACAGAAAGAGTGAAAACTAACAAGCTTGTAAAATTTAACAAACGATTTATTAAGAACAATTATTTTCATCAGAAAATAAATAAACTTAGGGTTTTAGAGAATCAAATCCAACATTAATCCAATATAGAAATTCACAAAAAATAATCCACTAATGGAATTGCAAGAGTCCTGATAAATAAATGTTCTAATAGTTCCAGGTTCGAATCTTTACGATGTAATCCAAAATGACTGATGATGTCACGTGATGCATTTCTTGTTTTTATAATAATCCAAATAAGCATTATGAGCACATATTCTTTTCCAGATAAATAAAATAAATCTTCTTGCTCCAACGAATTGACACAACTTCCAGTATAACTCAAAACACAACTAGTACTTTAAAGCCCAAGGATTCTACTGAATTGTTATCTCCCAAACATAATTTAAATACCTGTTTGTTTACGTAGACAAGGGATCACGTGATTTTCCAGAAGGTCACAAAAAGAACGTACGATCATAAAAACACGTACACAAGCAAAGGTCCAGAAGAAAAAAATCACCCACTGTTCACCACCCAGGAACTAAAAATAAATAAAGTCCTTGGATTTAGCCAATCGTTTCCAAGGCCTGTTTATCACTCTGAAACAAGGCCAGAAATGAGGTTAACAAGTCAAGGTCAACCTGTGTTTACAGATAAAGTTAGGTCATAGAGATTTTTCTAGAATAATCTCCCAATTAATGAATTTTAAACCCAAAATGAGAAATTTGGATCTGACATTTAACAATAAATAATAGACGTAACAATATATATATATATATATATATATATATATATATATATATATATATATATATACTTCATTGTCTCCAGAACAACTATCGGACTTATTGTATTCACTGTTGGTTGTATTGGTTGAAAAATTATGATCCGGCTTAAGTGCTACAAATATATTTAGAAATTACACAATTATATGAAATAAAGAAATCAATATTTGTATCAGAAGTAGAATATCATGTCCAAGACTTAATTATTTTTCCCAGGATGCAAAGCAAAACATGAACATTTGAAGGTCCCGGCAAAGAAACGATTTATATGTGTAAATATGTATTACTTAAACGTCTTCATTCTTCTTTTACTTGTGAATCTGAAAACCAGTCATGGACTATGACTGATACTAATAATTATTATTCTACTACTACTTGGTACCACAGTAATAATATTACTACTATTTGAGATCATGGTGATGAATAATAATAATAATAATAATAATAATAATAATAATAATAATAATAATAATACTGTTGAAGATAATGAACGTAATGATGTAAGGCTTTATAATTCTATAATCATTGTATTAATTAACAGAGCTAACAAAGGGCGTGATTAAGGAGCATAACGAGAAAAAGAAGAATATTCATGTCCGCACCAGAGCTTATCAACGTGCGAGAGAGATTTTGCTTAAAGATAGGCATCTTGTATTGCATGGAAGACCAGGAGACGGAAAGACCCACACAGCATTGTCCCTAATTGCAAATTTAATGGAAACGTACCCAGAGATGCAGCCTATAAAGGTCGATAAGCCTAGTCAGTGGGAGAAATTTGTAGATATGAAACAACCGTTGATTGTCTTTATGGATAATGTGCTAGGAAAATATGGAGTCTCAAAAACAGATCTTATTACGTGGCAACATCTTTCAGAATTAATCTACCCAAATATTGATGACAGCTTCATTTTCGTAATTGTTTGCCTTAGAGACCAAATTGCATTGAAGATTATGAAACATACTCATAGAAATGAAGCCCTCTCATGGATGTTTGATTCCAATGTTATCAATATAAGTGATGAAAATAATTGTCTAACACAACAGGAGAAAGAAGAAATGTTGATGAAATATGCCAAAACGCATTCGAAAAACCCAAACAGTTTTGAGGTTGATAACATCGTTAATATTGAAAATCAAATAGGCTTTCCCGAGAATTGCAGAATCTGGAGTTGCCAACCACACTTGACCTTAGAAGCCGTCTGTGTAAATAATATGTTTCTTGTTGAAGAAATACGCTATATCTCCAGTGAAGGTCACCAAGATTATTTGTTTCTGGTGTTGTTAATGCTATCTGGTGGTTCGTTATCATTGGACAAGAACACAGAAGAACTTATAAGTAAAATCAAGAAAATATCTAAATTGTGTGGTGATGGGGAAAAGTTAACTATTGGTCAACTTAAGGGCATCGGTGACTCTCTCTGCAGAACATTTGTGGAGTATAACACTGAAACAAAGAAATTCAGCTTTCAACATGACACTATTGAATTAGCGGTGTTTTTGTGTTTTGGAAGTGACTTCCCAAAAATAACATTAGAAATGTGTTCTTTACAGGCATTAACAAAAATGTGTTGCGTGAGAAACAAAGACAACAGTTCTAATGATAGTTTCCTAAATTTTAAGATTTTAATTGAAGATGATGCATATTTTATCATTGTGGAAAGATTCCGTAACGCCCTTGAATCTAGAAAAAAAGAATTATTTCAATGTGTTGCAGACGCACTTGTTTGGCAAAGCACACGATTTTTAGATTATTTTTTGAAAACTCTATCTTCCTCAGATCAAGTAGTCACTTTTATGTCCATGCAAGATCTTTATGAACAGAGTCTACTGACATATTTTATTTATGCTGATAACGCAATGGTTGTGAGAGGAATAGTTAACAAGAGTGCCCAATTTAACATTCGAAACCATGACCTCGTCTCAAGACAGATTTTGCTTGCGACTGTCAATGCTTGCCTGGCAAATAAAGAACATATTTTCAATTATCTTGCTGATCATCACAATAAGGTTGATGACTTTGTACTATTTGCAGCTGCCTCAACAGGAAATGTGTCAATTATGGACACACTTTTACGTAATGGTGGAAATGTAAATGCTACAATAAGTGACAAGTTTGGTAACCATCTTGCAAATACCATCAAGCATTGTGTTTCTTATCCAAACAATGAATCATACCATCATGATATTAACATGTTCCATGTCGCGTGCAGTTTCGGCAGAGTAGATATGGTAAAGTACCTCATGTCTTCCTATCCCAAGTTGATACACAAAATAAGTAGCCAGGGATTCACATCTGCTCATTTCGTAGCACGTTCAGAAAATGTGGAAATTATGAAACTCATTTGGGCAGAGAAATTAGTCACAGCGAAAGACTGTTTTTCCGGCATCACAGTGCTCCACGTAGCAGCAGGAAATGGTAATTTGAAAATGGTGAAATATTTAACCGAAACGTTCCCTCAAATGGCATATGAAACCGACAATAACGGTTGGACAGTGTTACACATGTCTGGCATTGGGGGGAATATCCTTGTTTTAAAGACATTGCTAGAGAAAGGACTGGATATCATGGCTAGAACAGATACAGGTGAGAATATACTTCATATATCAGCACGTAAGAATTGTCTGCCCATGGTTGAATATTTGATTAAAACGTATCCCTTTTTAATTATACAAACAGATAATAATGGGACAACTGCAGTACACTATGCTGCCCAGGGAGGCAATTTACATATTTTAATGGCATTGCTGGAGAACGGATTGGACAGCACAGCTAGAAATAATGATGGGGAAAATGTACTCCATTTCTCAGCAAGTACCAATCACGTGCTCATGCTTAAATATTTAATTGAATCGTATCCTGATTTACATAAACAGAGACGTAAAGACGGGAGAACACCATTACAATTTGCAGCCGCTTTAGGCGACGTTTCTATGATTGAGGCTTTGTTGCAGGCAGGGTCAGATATTCTTGCACGAGACAATAACGGATGCAACGTACTACATTTAGCAGCGTTGCATAAGAATATTTCCACCGTGGACTACTTTCTTAAAACATACCCGCACCTAGCACAAGATAGTATCAACGATGGACAGACTTCTTTGCACGTATGTGCCCAAGGTGGTAGCATTAGGGTTATGGAGCTCTTGTTAGAAGCAGGATTTGATATTAAGGCTAGGTCCAGACGTGGGAATAATGCACTGCACGTTGCAGCATTAAATAAGAAATTAGAAATGGTGAATTATTTGATTATGAAATGTCCGCAATTAATCCATATGACTGAAAACAAAGGGTTTACAGCTTTGCATGCAGCTGCACAGGCAGGAGACATACAAGTGATGGAATCTCTTATAAATGCAGGGTCTGATATCACAGCAAGCAGCACAGACGCCACAAATGTATTCCATATGGCAGTATGGAACGACAGACTGCCTGCAGTACAATACTTAATGGACAAATTTCCCAAATTAGTCCAACTTAATAATAAAACATTTGGATATACAGCATTACATTATGCCTGTGAAAGTAGTGGTGTACCAATGTTTAAAGCCCTCATAGAGGCGGGAGTCAATATCAAAGCTCGAACCAGAAACGGAAAGGATGTACTGCAACTTGCAATGGAACATAATAATCTTTCCGTAGTGAATTACTTGACCGAATATTTGAGTTTTAAATAGCCATGTGGGACAGGTAGGAGACACTATATATTTCAGTATGTAGACAGAAGGTATATTTTATTCATTAAAATGGTCGTTTTCGTAACAGGAAAAGTATTAGTGAGCAGAATACTTAACGGTCTTACATTTTAGTTTATAATCGCGTTCAAATTTACAGGACAAGAGACGTAGTTTGGTACATGGCATATAATGTCATTTATGTACATGCTAGTTATCTTTAATTTGTCTCATGACACGAATTATGACAAATACTGCTGCGTAAATAATTTCAGTTAATCAGATTTACACAAAATAGAAAATATGTTTTGCACTCAGTACGGATACAAAATGTCTTAAATTTTTACGCGATAGAAACAGAAGATACATATAGTTCTACCAGTTCCCGTGGACAGAGGTTGTTAGATTATAACGTAATGAAGTACGTATTTCTACCCTACTGTAACTTTAATGTATTAAAATAAGTACCAGAAAAGCAGAGCTAAACGATGTGCTAAACGTAACAAATAAGTTGATCATCTAAATTGTAAAATGAAAGTCCAAGAGAATCGAGTGTTCTGAATGAATACTATACACTGTAATGTGTCCCAACAGTATCGATGGATCAAAAAATGCATTGTCCAGAACTCCTTCATAAACGTCCCAGACGTTTTAGCCACACACTAATATGGGCATTTTGTAAACCGATTGAACAATCTAAACAAAACAGCTTCAATTTGCATTTGACTGTTTACATTTTGTAAAGTTTTGTAAATATTTTTTGTCACAGAGATCGACGGAAATATATAGCAGCGGTCCCTCGTCAACATATTTCATGCATACACATATAAAATATTATCACCTAATATCTCTGTAATAGAATTCTGCTAAGAGGCTAGAGAAAATGTCATATAGTTCCTTATTAAATCAATTATGCTAAGAGGCTGATCTAGAGAAAATGTCATACAGTTCCTTATTAAATGAATTCTAATATGAGGCTGATCTAGAGAAAATGTCATACAGTTCCTTATTAAATGAATTCTGATATGAGGCAGATCTAGAGAAAATGTAATACAGTTCCTTATTAAATGAATTATGCTAGGAGGCTGATCTAGAGGAAATGTCATACAGTTCCTTATTAAATGAATTCTGATAAGAGGCTGATCCATATAAAATATCATATAATCCTCAATAATATAATTCTACTTTGATGCAGACCAAGAGAAAATAATATCACCAAATTAAACCCTAATATAACTGTATTATTAGATAGAGCAATACAATTGGTACAAGCTGCTGTTTTGCTTTGCGCTTAACATTAAGAGGTTAGTGTTAGAATTGTTCAACCTGGTGTCAGAATAACGTGACCAGATGGGACATGATGACACCTGTATGCGACACAATGCCCTAGTTGTAGACATCATTGGAAACTGCCACGCTGTAGACATCATAGCAACATGACTAAAGTTAAAAATCTACGTTACAAATCCAAATAACGCACACATAGTTTAGGTAGACTAAGATAAAATAATATTGTACAATCCATCTGGCAAAATTAACCCAACCATGTATTCTCTTCGATGGATAGGTTGATATATGTTTAGAAAACAAAAGTGGGAGAGAGATATATATGTATGGTTAAAATAGACCTGAAAAAATACAAAATTCAGCAAAAAAAGAACGCTAATTTTAACATTCATTGAATAATGTTTTATTTAATCAAAATCAATTGTATGTGTCCTCGTTTTCACTTACATGTATAATAGTCATGCATATTACATTTAAATTTAAATTGATAATGCACATTAATGAATCCCCATTAAGAAAACAAGGTAAAATCGAATCCACACTGACATATTCATGTTTATGATCATTTTATAGTACTTTTTTAACTTAACAAATATACCAATGTAATACTGAAAATGTTATGAAACATTTTAAATCAGGTTTTAAATATCTTCAATTTAAAAAATAGTCATTAAGGAAATGTAACTCTGAAAAAGTTTATAATATTTGTAAGGAAAATCATATTTGGAAATTTGTTTAATTAGTTGATAGTTGATCTAGTGCTTTTATTTTTATTCAAATATTGAATATTTGAATAAAAATAAAAGCACTAGATCAACTATCAACTAATTAAACAAATTTCCAAATTGAGCTGACCTCAAAATCTGAGGGCTATTGCCCAATTTACATTAGCTAAATCAGTCACCCTGCTGGATTCCAATTATAATGCAATCAAACTCTCGATCAGGCTGCAGGGCCACCATCCTTCGGGTAGTCAACATTCTGGTGCACTTACTTCAATCACAAAACTTATACTGAATAGTTCAAATTTACTTGACTTTGCCAACTAAATGTTTACTGTCCTATTCGTCAGATATTCATGAATTATTTTCTGTTACGTAAAATAATTAATCATCGGTTCTGATTCGTTGTACTCATTGTCATCACACAATTTAAATTTGAATGCAGTCTATTTAATATATTTATCACTGGGATTAGAAATGTTTGATTTAGCCCATTATTTATATGGGAATTTAGCATTTCAAATTTGTATTGTTAGTTTTCCAAGAATACTATCTCCCCCACCCCACTCAACACTGATTCTAAAGACATGTGTTAGGTTTACTAAGAAGCCAATGGAGTATTCTCCTAAAATCTGACATGCAAGATCAGTGTTGACAGAAGCAAACAATATAGTGTTTAGAATAATGTATATTGCTTTGCTGTCCTTATATCATGATCTGTGCAAGGTTGTTTTCTTTTGTAAAAATCAAATATGAACTATATGACATGGAAAATGCAAACACTAACTAGTGCAAAATACGAGAATTCTCTACAACTATTATATACGACATAATGTTATCTTTACCAGTTAAATCAAGCAGTATCTGTTTCAGATTCGTATGGAATGAAATGTTACTAGTATAGTTAATTTTGCAAGCTGAAGATTACCATATCTAGCTGATTGACAGGTTAAGTAAATATTTGATTATTGATAACTTTGATTACATGATGTGGATATAAATTATAAATTATATAAATTATAACTAGCAATGATGTGATTAATATAATTGTTCAATAACGAAGAGAAGGATCATGCTGATTATCATGCTACAACTATAGGGTCTTAAATTCAGTAAGAGGCTAGAGCGATAAACGAACAAGTTTGTACAGTTCGACAAATAATTGATTTAACTAGAATACAAAGTTAAAATAAATCTTGCAGTCTTGTGTATGAAATCCCAAATATTCCTAAAGTCCACAAGTCCAAATGAATAGAGTTCTAATTAAATTACAGTCATGTTCCAAATATAATTCAACACAGGATGTATTCATGCGTCTTTAGTCTTGAATGTGCTAATGACCTGGGATATGGCGATGTTTTAACAGTTTTTGACGAATCACAATGATATAATGTAAACGTGTCCTTGCCTGAATTTACTATGATCCAAATTAATGCTTAAGTCCAAGAATATTATTAAGCTCTTTGTAATTCCAGTGAATACTTTAAGTAACTAAATCCACCTATAGTTGAAAACCTGAACAAAATAGTAAAAACTGATTCTGCTTTGGATGCCAACACAAGAATGCTTCAAGGAAACACCATTGGTATGAAATGCTGATATAAGCAATTAAAGTCAGGATGTCGGTCAGCTACATTCTAAAACATTGAAATTTGTCAATAAGTGTAGACTATTCGAATCGAAAGGTCAGTTTTCTAGACTCAGATTTAAGTAAACATGTTTACCTCCATTGATAATGATCCTAATAATTAATCTACACTCATAGAGAAATATTAGCTATATATTATGTTGTTTACATAAACAATGCCACTGGTAGAAAACATCACAGGCTTGATTTGGATTAAGAAGGTAAAGTAAGTATAACTTACAAATATATATATAACCATGGGGAAGAAAGGCAACAAAGAAAACAACTTAAATATACATAATAATCAACTATCACAGTATAGATCCCTCATATATCTAAACTAGACCTATGAATGTCATTTATGATAAGACCTGGTGTCATTTTTGAAATCCTAATACATTATACATTACACATGTCAACTTAGTTCCGAAGGCTCATGATTAATGTTGATGACACCTAATGATTTTATTTCCCACTAATTTAGTTCAGTGATATATAACTCATGGTATTAATTATATCTATCAAAGTTGTAACTGAAAGTGTCCGAAAGTTATAAAGAATTTTAAAGAAATTAGTTCTCCACGCATATGTATCTTGTGAATATGCTAATACATACTTGTAAGTAAAACCACTGTTAGCAAATCAATTTGTGCTGGAATTACTCAAGAATATCATTAGTTCAATACTCAACAGCAACAGTGAATAAAAGGACAGAATAAATGGTCGTAACTTAGTGTTGCAAAGTCGATATTAACCCTTACCTCTTCGGTACCGACTCCATCTTTCTGTTATGACCTTACTGTCCGTGAACGTTTTACCAGAGCAGCTTACCGTATATGTTTGCTTACACAACTGCCTGTCTGGATTATATGAGGTTGTGTAACTGCCTGTCTGGATTCTATGAGGTTTTGTTCTTTTGGTAGAGTTTTTTTTCATGAAAGGGACACTTAATCTGTTGAAAATGATTTATTTTGACAGTCACCAATTAGACACAGAAGTGCCGAATTTTCTGCTGCACTTAGGTGGAAGGACATACATTTTGCTATTCTCTATTTCTGCATATGTATGTATGTACATACGTATGTATGTAAGCATGCATCATCGTGTGTGTATAATTGCTGGGAAGTATGTTAAGCAAATCTGTAACCATATAAACTAAATATATTGGGTAAATAATAATATGAAAAGTAATACTTCATTGCAGAGTTGAAAAATCATCATTGGCAATACATTGCAAGTCTATCAACAATTAGAGTATAATGGCTGACAAGTGTATTCATCCTCACTCAAACGCATATTCTAACGAGATGCATGCTTGCTAACCATCCTCTCTCCCAGTTTGCAAAACCAGGAATTCTGTGAAGAAATGATTGAAACATACGTTATATATTTTTCTGTGTATTCTTTTAAACCCATTTTATAATGAGAGTGTAAGACAGAGAATTCCATGAATACTTCTACATTAAGGGCAAATATCAGATAGGATAATCTGATATAAAATGATTTTGACGGCTTTTGAAATGCAGTTATATATTTTTCACCAGTTTAATCACACTATAGGTCTACTTCAAAAGTAATTTACTGAGTAACTATATGATGTCATAAGTGTCTACCTAGATATAAAACAACGATGGCCTTGTCAGTGAGTTCCGTATTGTGTCAATATGTAAGGAAATGATAATATGACAATCCTTTCTCTTGATTTGTCTAACAAAATAATTCGGTTTGGGAACAATTGTGTGGTACTAGTTTCTCTGGGCCTGCTTCATAGCAGAATTATGTTAAGGAGGAATTGGGTGATACTATTTTGTCCCTGTATGCATGATAACAGAATCATTTTAAGGAGGAACTGTGTGATAATATTTCTATTTCTCTTATAGCTTAATCATGTTAAAAGATTGTATTATTATGGGTCTAACAGCCATTTCTCTTATGAACTCAATGGTTGTAGGATACAATGACGATGTGTATGTAATATAATTGTAAAATTCCTGAAAAAAACATTAACTCAGTCATCCATGCGGAAAGGATCCAAAACGTGTACACAGGTTTAGTATTACAATTAATTAGTAAAACTTATAAACACGTATTTATGTATTATATTCAATCTACGGATACCTGCCAGATGTGAAAACATCACAATATATATATATATATATATATATATATATATATATATATATATATATATATATATATATATATATATATATATATATATATATATATGCATATTTGCATAGTCGGCTTTACACGGTTACTGCACTACCATCCAGTCACTGACTGATATCGTATCACTATTTAAACGCGTTTTTCTTCTCATAGTTTAAGATTTAATAATAAATGTTACCTAATGTAAACTTGATATCAGACCATGTATATATATAACATTTTGTTTCGGTTAAGACTAAAGCTGGAATAAGGTTAGACGTAATATAATGTTTAAGTAAAGTAGTATCGTACCTATACTTTCGAAATGAAAGAAGTATCTGCCAGCTTTCTAATTTGTATTCGTCCGTAGCATCGATTGAGCAAACCAAAACTAGCATTTCAAACAAAGTACACTGTCTCCATATGCGTAGTAAACCGATTCCCAAAGCTAGGTAACAGATAAGTTTGCAAAATATCATAACCGGACATCTCAGTAATTTATTCTCACAATAATACAAGCTTGTGCAATTAAATAATTTATTAATTTTATATTTCAACGAATACAAATAAAAATCAAGATTAGGCTTTAAGTCTCTGACAGTGACATCAGGCAGTATCTCCATTCACTATATATAGTATACATGGACGTTCAAGTGGAACAGATTGCACATTGCTTCATACTGGTTCTCTCCATAGCAGAGAATGAGCCACAGGCCATACAACGTCATCATGTAGTCAAAATAACCTCGCTGTTTGCCAATGAAAATGGAACCAAATCAAAGTCACCCTGGTCCTGCATACCCATCGTTGTATATAAAACAACTTGTTTAATTGGAGTCTCCCTTCAGTAGCGCTATATCATATTTACATAATCATGACTATTCGTGTTTTCTTATAGTTGTATATAATTAGATACATCATGCGATCTGAATTGTTTACATTATTTAGTGTTACAAAAAACATACGTCATACATTTTATATATACATTATATTTCCGTATGGACTCTATATGGCATCTAAATTGTATACATTATATTCTTTTTTTTTATTCATAATTGGATTATATCATGTATTAAATCTAAATATATGTTATTGTTCCTAGATATTTCTAACATTCATTATTATTGTATATAAATTGTATGCAAAATGTGTATTTCCACGTGTTCTGAACATACATTGTATATTGTATTTAATTACATGCATTATATTTCCATATGTTGATAACATGCATTATATATATATATATATATATATATATATATATATATATATATATATATATATATATATATATATATTATAATGTATTATGAAACATATTTGAATTCCCAATATAATCCAGTTTCATTCTTTCTACTGTTAGCTTTTCACTTGAGCTTTTTTAATATAAAGTACGAGATATAGTCAGTGCACGAGTGGAAACGTTTGCTTCTTTGATGGATTACGAGACACATATAGAAGTGTTCTTGGTTGATTTATTTATTGAAACTATCAGTTTATGTCCGAATGATGTCGATGCTGTACTATCACGCAAGAACAGACGAAAGAATTAATACACACAGTTTCGTAAATATATATTATCTAGTTATGACATTGTTTTAATCTAGTACTATTCTACGAGAAGAGTAATTGTGAGAGTTTGTATAAAACCAACTTTATCGTCGTATGGTTTTTTAATACCAATGCCATGCAATAAATATTTTTTAAAGTAATTTTGTAATTATTCTCAAAAAGAAATCACAAAGTTTTATTGAAATGAAATTTTCGTCATAGCTGACACTAACTGTCCTTACCATATAGCAATGAGATTTACTATCTTTAGTACTTGATAGTGACAGGAATTTATACTGCAGCTAAAGACCTGTAAAAGACTGAACTACATGGTGAGGCTATTGATGTTTAAATGAACATAATGGACAGGTCGCAAATAATGGATATTAATCTTATCAGAAATATATTCTTTGAAAACCATTTGAATCATCCTGGTCCAATATAAAAGGTCCAAATCGGTTATTTACCCTGTTGGGAAATACAATGTATTTCTACATACAAACGCACCTTATAGAACTATTTTTCATTACACCATGTTTATATATCTTAATTTGTAATTACGTATTGCAATATATTAGTTTCTATTCATTTTTATTTGTGCTATAATACATCACACTTTACATGTTCCGTGGGCTTTCAGTAAAAGTTCTACATAATGGCTCAAGTAGTACCTGTCAAAATAGGTTAAAAGAAATACCATATTTCGACAAAATTGCTATGCAAATGTTCTAGCTGCAAAATGTTATTGACAAGTGCTGCAATGTTTCAGTAATCTGCTATTATATGGGCACTTGTTAGAAATATTTTCCAGCTATAAACACCCCTTTAGATTTGTGGATTAACGAAATAAAATAGATGAAGTTACTATATTAGCATTATAATGCCTTCTCCATTTGGACAGTTTTTTTTCAAATACTTTTTCATGGATATAGTGCACAAAACAAAGGTAATGTAACAAAATACCTTCAGACAATATTTGCTAATTCACATTATATAATGTGACATTATATGACGCGGGTATGTGTGAATAATGGATACACATAATAATCTTTGCCTAGCACATCTGTATGTGATTAATGCCTCAGAATCTGAACATACTCATTTCTGTAGAATAATTGAACAAACCTATCATCAGTAGAATAATTGAACAGTCCTATCATCAGATACGCTTTGATAAAAGTAGTAATTCTCATTTTATTATCAACGTGATCCTTCAGTATGGCACTGATGTTTTTTCTTGTCTATATTGAATTAACCAATCAAAGTATTGAATGCAATCTCTAACATTTAGAGTGGTTGATGGACAAGGAAGAATAATATTATAATCCTTGAGCTAATGAAAAACTATATATATATATATATATATATATATATATATATATATATATATATATATGTGTGTGTGTGTGTGTGTGTGTGTGTGTGTGTATGTATTTATACTTAATGAACTTTGTGCATGTACCGATACATCCCAACTATATGTTTGGATAAAGAACTATTTTGTTACTTTACTGTATTTTATTATTCTATTATTGCTAATATTCAATATAGTTTGCACGAAATATTCTGCAAACTGCAGTTATATTTTCTCGTATCAAGTATATAATTATTAAATAGTTTTAACAACATCACCTTTGTTTACACATCTGACTTGAAGTCGATTTGCATGTTCTGCAAATATGTCTGCTTCTAATTAATAATTTGATAATGAATATTCTTGTAATCATTAATTATATTTGCACAAGTATTAGCGTCTCTAAGAGTCAATCAAACTAATACGCTGACATTATCATATATAGTTTATTCATTATTTTATGAACGTTGAAATGCTTATCTCACATATTTATTGTGTTCCGTTTGCTAACTTGAAATGTTTATTTTACATATGTATTGTGTTCCATTTGCTAACTTTTAGTGCATGTAAGCATGTAGCAAGTCACTTATAAATTCATTACATTATTTTGCAGCAGTGCAAATGAAAGGTAATGATCAATAGATACTCAAATCTGTTCAAGTTTAATAAACGAAATTTACAAGATGCGATGAGCTTAAGACAGACGTTGTTAAGACGTTGTTACTTCCCCATCATTCATTTTGTTTCATCTGTCTTTTCTAAACAATACGTTTTGCTTAATGCATTTAAGACGACTTATATTTCTAAAGGAAACAATCTTTTGCTTTTTACTGTTACCTAGTGTCATCGGTGAATTAATTTAGAACGGAGAAGATTGTTCTGTTTAAACTATTATCAACGGTGTATGATTATAATTTGTATAGACTTGTGTTTAAATGGTGTCCAAACAACTTGGAAAGGATATCTCTTTTTTTCAACTCGTATATAACCTTAAACATGCGGATGTTGAATGATGCAGATATACACTTCAAATTTATTCTGCCTCTAACCAAATGGGCGACATTGACTGTTACGGAAGATGTCAAACATCTAGTGTTGACGTTTAGGTCACCTGCTTCCTATACGGTCAGATGAGTTTATTGTATGGCCAAGCCTCTGTGATCCATCGTGCATGATCCTCAGATATAACATTGCTTCTTATGATTCTTCGATTAATAGATTTAAAAATATTGTAATCAAGTTTTGATTATGTGCTTTTATCATCACAATGTTTGATGGGTTTTAATAATGAGACTTGCATCTGATTGGCAGAGCTTTTACTGATTAGATTTGTATCGATTGTTATTTAAAATCTCTAGTTGACTTTAATAAAAAGACTTATCCTCATGTATTATTGAGGCAATCTTTCATTCTATTAGCGGAGTTTGTTATTAATATCGAAGCTATAACAGATGAGATTATGATCAAACTTCGTGTATAGGTTTATATCAATAAGATCTTGGGTAAGAAATGCTAAGCATATCACATTGATCCGACTGTGACCAAACATAGAAAATGGGACTTAATGTTAATGATTTCGGTGCATTTGATAGCGAGCAAGATGTACAAACATTAACAGAGATAGTTTACATAGGTTTTGTTCTTTCATTAGTACTTATTCCTGCATATTGAAATGTACAAGACCAAAGCTATGTTGGTGATACAGGTCCATTGAGACTTATTGTTGGACTTCATTGCCAAAAGTATGCTGAGATAGGAATCATATGGATTGCACTACGTTTTGGTCATTGTACAATTAATAGTATTATCCTTATACTATTGCAATGTCACACTGTTATTAAGTGATTTGTTTGTCAATACAGTCCTTTCTAAACATACTTATGATTGATATAAAATAGTACATAAGACAACTGAAGAAAGGCTTCGTTTCTAAGATCAGTGTTTTGTGAAAACCTGAATATGTTATGAAATATCTCAAGTTCATAGAGAATTCTAACGCACAAACGCAAACTATGCTATGCGTTTATCTACGCATGACTATTTTGTTTAAACAGAAAAAGTGTCCTTTGTTAAAACATCTACTCTGTGCAAACTATTTCTACAACATGTGTTTTTGGTGGTTGCCATACAAGCTGGCATTTTTGTTCACATCATGTACTTTCCACTCTATTAAGAATGCACTCATTTTTCTATAGTACAATTGAACTGTAATCAATGTTTTTGCATTTTTCTTCTTTGCTAATATGTAGTATAGTTCATTTGAAAATATCTTCAAACCATTTTTATAATTTACTATTATTTGTTCGACAATTTAATAAATATATATTTAGTTCTAGTGGTCAAAGACCAGAGAAACTTGCAGGATGATCGATGGTCCACCATCCTTCCATCCGTCAATACAAGTTTGTCATTACAGCTACTAACAAATTGTTTTGGAAGATTTCTGAAAATCGTGTTACCTTTACACTTCATGAACAAAATGTCCTATTACCTTGTGGGTTTTACCATGTATTGATGGTCCTACAAGCGAATAGTGCTGTTCACACATCTAATTGTATTACCAGAGCAACCATCTTGAAAATATTATTCTCACTACATGTCCTTTATGGATGTTCATATTAAAATGGGGTATTTACTAGAATTTTTACTATTTGGTCCTATATAAAAATAATATTTTCACTGAAATATCCAATATGACCGTTACAGAGACCATCTTAAAAAATACGATTACCACAACTTCTCATGAACATTGTCATATAAACATTGAATTTTATCTGAAAGATGTCTTGTGATGTATATAGTTGGTACAAAACGAAAACAGTGGCAATCTGACTGCCAATATGACCAAGACAATAACCATCCAGAAAACCTTTCTATGACTACTTCCCGTCGGTTGCTAGTCATATATGTATTATTATTTCACCAGATACGTCTCAGGAGTTAATTTATTCTAAATTGATATGGTGCAAAGCTCCATATCTTGAGAACAAACTTTATTAAATACCTCTTAAACGGAATGTTGCTTTGACATTTAGTATTAATCAGAAGAGTTCTTGTGCCGGCTTGTAGGTCTGTAATTGTGAACAATCTCAATAAAATCATATCTCCATTGTCCTTGGTGAAGAACTGTCAGCGACCGTTTAGAAGTCATGTCTGATGACCAATGTTATTACTATAATGGCTACTTGTATCAGCTAATCGGATGCAGTCTTATATATTAGCGTTTTTTAAGGAGGCATATCATCGTGGCTGAAGAGCAGCAATGTGTTCCGAACGTTTTGATTTACTTTCAGTGTTTTGAAATCTGCATTTCCATTAGTAAATTCAAAGATCGCCGAAAATTGACTCTAAACGGTTTTACATATATTCGCCTAGGACAGCGAGTATCTTATTTAGTTATGTTGAAATGGTGGCCATCATGAAATCTCTACTCAAAAAAAGATTACTATCTCAACATATTTCAGTATTCTTCTTATGATACCTAGGTTATCCTGATTTAAAAATGGGCCTGCTGAATATTCAGTATTGCTGCCATGATGACTGTTTATACGATATTGCTGTCTCTACTTACTTTGAATAGATTCTCACAATGGCATGGAGGTTTCACCAAGAGCCTTCTAAAGAATTCTACTTGGTACAATATGAAACTGGTCCCACTCTGATTCCCAACATGTAAAACGCAGCAGATAACTCCAAATTATTCAAATGACTGAAGAATAAATCAGAGATCGGATTACCACTCAGTATTAAAATGAAGAAATGGTCTAATCTAAGATTAATGGAAATTCTTGTCACACAGAATTTCCCCTCCATCTACACTTGCTATTTACTATATCAGTTGTGTTATCAATAAATAATATGACTATACTCTTCTTTATTTGCTTCTATATTTTGAGTTAGGACTGCACTGTTCTATTAAGTAGTTTCGTTTCTATTTAAGAATTTGGTAATTAATATGTCTGCAAGCACTAATTATATAGTACATAAATAAAGGCTTAATGAGATTAATGTGTTGACATTGTTATTTAATGGGATTTATATACTTCATTCATTCATTTATTTCAGTTTCTTGACCTGTTTATTTCATATGCTGTCAAATCAGTCCATAAGGACTACATTACTTATCAGTCATCTGTTCAGAACGGTCGTTCTAGCTTTCCCTTGCAAATTTTCTATGTATTCCTGTATATAATGGTCAGCCGCCCTCTGTTGTCCAAATCCAGGTATTCCTATCTAAACAATGGTTTCTCCCTGCCTTTATTGATCTACAGTGACAGTACAGTCAATGTAAACAGATGTTGTTTTTATTTATGGAGTAGGCATTGTTCAGATAAAGAAATATCATGTAAACAGGTATCAGATATTTTTTTATCTTGCATTTACTTGAAACTGCTGTTACATTGGCAAAATGTACCTCAAAGGTATCGATATATCAAATTCAAACGCGTAGAAGATTTTATAACCAGCGTAGTGGGTGAAAAACTATTCGCTTGCTGGATGGTGGTATTGTATGAGCTAAGACAATACTTAATGATTAAAAGATGCCCAAAACGTTTGGAACTAATACAACACTGGTGAAATGTATTTAAGACAAACTTTGCGAGTGAAGTACATGTACTCTAATGTACATCTAATTAAAATATGATAAATCACCTTATGTATCCATAGCATTCATCATTTATAAACGACAATGTTTGCTTTATTTGCAGTTCGGTGATACTTGTTTTTAATTGTAAATTTGTTTCCCCATTTTTCTTAAAGGAATATGTCTTGTGCATTACATACACCGTGTATTCATCAGTGTAGGTTGTTAAGTAGAAGATTGCTCTGTTTAAAATATTTGCAAAGGCGTATCAGAATTATGTGTAGATAGTTTAGAATCAAGAACAAATGATATATTTTCATTTCAACACATATCTAACCTGAAGCAAATAATACAAGGTAAAAATACAAAATTAACTTTCAGTATTCCTAAGAACACGATTGGCACTGTTACGGAAGACTGATAGCATAAACCTTTTTTTGCATCTGGTTGTAATGTCACGTGATCTTATGGTACGGCTCTGGGTCTATCGTAAGTGATGGATCATCCGCCATATCATCAAAATCTCTGTTGCATTTCGATAATCAGAGACATCAATGTTTATTAACGAGACTATATTGTATCTAATTGGCAGAATTTATCGCTATACAAACAATTCCTCTAATCCGTTTATGATCAAATTTAGAATATAGGTTCATATCGTCCAGATCTTGAATAAAATACAATGCTACGCGATATGCAGACATATTAAGTATATAACGTTGCATCAGATTTATTTACTCTGCTACCACTCCGAAAGTCGTATTTCCATCTGAATTGCATAAATTAACATTATACAGCATTTTGGCCTTACAGAATATTTGCCCTTACAAAATCCCGTTTATGAAATGATTATGTGTAAAATTATGGCCCTCTTGTTGAATTTCAATGCCAAAATACTTTGAATATTCGTATTGGAATCATAAATCGATTGCATCAAATAGCATGTACCGTTTTGTTTATATTATCATATTATTGACATGTCACGCCCTGGTTTAACTATTCGTATACCAATGCATTCAGTCACTATGCTTTTTTGTCTGGTATCCTCTAAATCGTAATTAAAACGATCAGTTGCTTCCTTCCCCTGGTTATCATTACAATATCACCACCATAATAGTATTTAGTTGTTTTTCTCATGTGACATTTTACAATATAGCTATAATTGCAATTGACCTGAAGAACGTACATAATGTATTGTTGTCAGATGTGATTGCCGTCGGTTGGTACGTTTGTTGTTGCTACTTCTCCTCAGCTACGCGAATGATTGTCATGAAACAAACAGATTCATGCTAAGGTTTATGGTTTTGCTGTTTCTAAATGAAATTTAAAATCTTGTTATCGCTTTTCCTCCTGACTTGTTGGTCACGTGACTGGAAGACGTCTCATGATGTCTGTGTGGTCATATTGGTGCTGATCTAGCAATCAGTTTGGTCACAGTGGCAGACATCTTAGAGATATTGTCATCACTACTCCACCTGAACAGATAATCATATTGAGATTTTGAAAATCTTGTTGTTACCCCTGGTTTACAACCGATTTCGCGAAATCACTACCTATTATGTCCTGGTTTTCAGCCGATGCGGTTTTCTCGAAATCACTGCATATTATGCCCTGGTTTTCAGCCGATGCGGTTTAGTCGAAATGACCGCCTCGAATGCCCTGGTTTTCAGCCGATTCGGTTTTCTAGAAATCACTGCCTATAATGCCCTGGTGCTTATCAAAATACTTTCTTTTCATTATCTCATATTACATACTTGTAAGTTGTGTTGATAATTGTAATCCTTTTTGATGGTGCTTGATCTTTCTTCTTTTATCGTCTCCATCTTCTCTGGATTATTACAGAAGAAAATCTGAAAGATTTCATCAGTTCACCAAGGAATAGTTACAAAGACGCAGAAAAGAAAGGAAACCAAGTAAATGTGCTCTTTTATATTAGTAAATAATGTTGGCATTCATATTCTAGCTATTTAGCATCAATGCGACACAAATCACAAAACTATCGAACGATCTAGATTCTTTCAAGGTACAACACAATAGGTTGCTAGGGTTGGGGTGGGGTACTCCACATATATTATTTAGATTACTATAGAAGTCCCACATATTCTTGATTTTGTAGGAAGTGAAATTATTGATAGAGAAGTAAAGTTCAGAGTCCCCAATCAGCAGTGCCGACAGTTAAATTAATGAGTACACACAAAGGTGAAATTCAAATGAATAAAAATTTTAATACAATTCATATTCAAATAATTCCACAATCACTATTCTTCCTCTCGACCAAGTGATAGCCTAGTGCATCAGATGATTTATAGTGAGATAGCTGTCCACATGTCCTTGTTCTCTACTCGTCTGCATCTCTCCTATCTCGCTAATTCCTTCTCTCCTTCTCACTAAGCTTTTCCACCTGTCCTTGTTTTCTACTCACGTCCTTCCTGACAGAAACATGGCGAAAAACATCAGGCGATGAGCCCTAGTGCGCGGATCTAATACCCACCGGTTACTCCATCAAATCGTTCCCCCACCACTCTCACAAAGGTAGAATTACTGTCATCACAAAGAATCTCATGATAAAATGTCATAAACACATAACAACGTCCTATTTCTGCCACACATCATTTGAACTACTCCAAACAATACTAACACTAGAACAAATGTCAGTCCATTTTCTCTGCCTCTGCCGCCATCCTCCTAGTAGAAAAAACAAGCTGTCCGAATCTCTCAATTTTGGAGCAGTTTCCGAATCTCCTGGAGTATGGAAATTAAATAGGTGGCAACCTGATTATTCTTGGAGATGTTAACTTTGACTTTGATTGTCCTGGAAACGTATGCACATCAAAGCTTCTAGATTATATTCATGTGCTCAACCTTAAAGAGTCAGTTAACTAACCCACCCATAAACATGGTCACATTTTAAACTGAATACTTCATAGGCCTGATAATAATATTCTACAGTCCACCCTTGTATCCCACGATCGGGCATCAGATCACCTTTGCATTATATGCCATCTGGACGTATCAGTCCTTAACCCTCCACCTTTATGTTATACTAAGAGAAACCTCCGTATGATAAAAAGAACCAAACTAATGCATGACATCCAAGCAAACCTAACAACTTGATTACCTCCTACAGCAGAACAACTTGATAACTGCCTGCGTTCATAGCTTGAGAAACATGCTCCAGCCACCAGGTGCAGAGTATAAATTCAAAAATATTCTCCAGGTTATAGCAGCGTCGCAGAATATAAACCGAGTGGGGTTAGGATTAAATGAATAACTCAAACACATTGTGTGAAAGATGACAATTTATACAATTAATTAAGAAAAATATATGATGTATAAATACAATGATTCTCCCACGCTCTCAACATAGGATTGATTCAATCACTCTATACAAACATTCACACATTGAAAATACAGTAAACCAAAAACATTATATCAATCGGAAATACAGATTTAAGAAGCCTCATGGATTTCATATACGTTTCAAATAATAGTATGCACAGCAAGGTATTAACATAATTTCAAGTATGGACTACGATTAAGATTCAAACAATCTCAAAGTATTCAAATATGTTTCAAATGTTCTGCACTGTAAGTGAGATTCACAATTTCCTGGAATACAACTAAGATTCAAACTAATCTCATGTGAATGAAACAACAATTGGACCAAACATTCGCTTCTTGATCCTTGTACAAGTCGTACGATTCATAAACTGATAAATCGTACAGTTTCACCGAGTACTTGGGTTGGCCGTTACTTGTATCGGCCGCTCGCACCCTTCACGGATCCGCCACATGTACAGTCATACGTATACACGTACAGACAGCATACAACACCCTTGAATTAGCTACGTCTACAGTCGTGGCTCCACCACATGTCCAGACATGAGAACATATAGACAGCTCTACGCGTCAGTTACAATAAAACCAAACTGGTAATAATAATGAGTTCTGGAAAATGCTAATACATTAAATCCTAATAGCAACTTGTAATTCACAGTTTACAACATTTCAAATCTGCGTTGTAAAAAATGAATCATTACACGATATGACATCACAAACTCAATAAGCTTCGCATATCAAATGAACTATAATTTTAACACTCACCCCTATGACTTAAGAACACACTGGAGAACGTTCACTCCTCGACGAGATCCAAAACGATCAGTGTGTCGGTTATAAATGGATCTTGCTTAAATCCATAAGACAATGAGTAATATTCAGGGTAAAATATCCGTGCATATCATGATTATTATGTCCCTCGTCGTAAGTAATTTCCGTCGCTTACCTGGATCAACACTTATTCACTCTAGATAAATTTGTACGCATGTACAACGAAAACTATTTCTAAGGCGTAACCAATTTTGTTTTCCTAATTCTGTGACACACTGTTAACAAAGACCGCAGTAAAGCGGACAGGCTTTGGCTTTCCATCGAACTCAATATTCAGAAGCAAATATATGAAGCCACTAGGAAGAACGTCACATAGTCCATGCAGCAAAATTATTCCACTACAGTACTAAGATCACGGAAAGTTTCAGCTGAAAGAGCTCTTCGAGATTACTAACAAGCTAATGTCAAGCACCACATGTACACCACCTCCAACTTTCTCTCCAGTCGACATTCCGGACATGTTTGCAGATTTCTTCCGTGACAAGGTACAAACCATTAAAGATAAGCTTGATAACACAATTTTAACAGACTCTTCGTCACTATACATTTGTGATGCAGAATTTCCGCGGCAACCATTAGCAGCATTTGAACCTATCTATATGGATTTAGCATGAACGAAGTATGCACCAAAGTCATGTGAACTTGATCCAATTCCAGCATCACAGTTGACTATGTGCTTTGATCCAATATTGCCTTCACTAACTGATATTATTAATACCTCTCTCTCGTCCGGGGAATTCCAATCATTTTTCAAAACTGCCATTGTAAAGCCTCTGCTGAAGAAACCACCATAACGATTTAAAGAAATATCGCCCAGTTTCTAATCTCCCGTTCATATAAAAGTCTTAGAAAAAGTTGTTCTAACCCAGCTTGTATTACATCTGAATTCAAACAGTTTTTTTTAGCATTGTACATTCTCCATATCGCCATTGCCACAGTACTGAAACTAATCTTTTGAAAGTAGTTAATAACATTCTCTTTGTTTGGGATAGCGGAAAGATTACATTACTCACCCTCCATGATTTGTCTGCAGCATTTGACACAATAAACTTTGATATATTACTTCACCGTCTCCAGCATGTATTTGGCATTTACAGTACAGCATTACTGTTGTTCAAGTCATACTTTTTCAACAAGATACAAATTGTAGCCCAGCTGATCTATGTTGTTGTGTTTCACATGTGTCTGTTCTTGAACCTGGTCTCTTAAGTGTCATTGATCATCATCCAGTATCTCACCAATGGTACGCTGTGACACCCAAATATACAAACCTAGCTACCCAACTGAAGTTGATGCTACCATCCATTCAAGGAGTAGATAGGTGCATTTTTTTATATGAAATCATTGATGATATTTAACATGTTGCAGATGAATGGTGATACAACCGAGGCCATTCTGATCACAAAACAAAGACTTTCTCATTCACATCCGTTACCTCAAGCAGATAAATATCAGCAACACCAACATTAAATTCACACAATCAGTACCAAACAGACGAATCAGCTCCATTCGAAAATATCTTTCAGTTGATGTCACTAAAACACTTGTGAGTTCATTAGTACTTTCATGACTGAACTATTCTAACTCAGTTAGGTCTGGTTCGTCTCAATATGTACTCCAGAAAATTCAAAAAGTTTAAAACTAAACTGCTTTGATCATCCTTAGAGTACTACGATCAGAGCACATCTCACCGCTGCTCTGCACCCTGCACAGGATATCCATTCGATCCAGAATCAAACACAACGATGTGAACACACCAGCAAGATACTTACGCTCCTCTTCTGACAATCGTATACTCATTATTCCAACTATGAAAACGAAGTCGTATGGACAACGTTATTTTGCATACCACGGCACATCAACGTGAAACGAATTGCCCATTGAAATCAGACACAAAGACACAGTGATCCGTTTCAAGAGTGCTCTTAAAACCCACATTGTTTGACTGCAAGAACAAACTTAAAGACCTAATAATGTTTCCTACCTTAACTTTTTTCAGCATATCTATATGTTTTCTAATTTCATGGTTCTGTGTAAAGCGGTTTGAGCTGTTAAAGATTAGGCGCATTACAAAGTCCTCATCATTCTAATATAGCCCTTGTGTGATTATGGTGTAAGCCTAAATCTGAAAGTCATCGTACATCATCCTTACATCTACAATCGTTTTCTACCATTCTGTAGGTCATACGTATTAATTAAGTATTGATCAAAATTGTAATACGGACTGATATCAAAATCTGTGACGAGCGTCGATAATCTAACTTATCCATGTTTATTCATGAGGTCATCTTGAATTTCATTACCAGATCTTGTTAATAATATGGCTACCATATGTCTGATCCAACTTTAATGAAACATGAAATATAAGTCAAGATATTGAATAAGTGTGATAATGACAAGATGCAAACATATTAATGAGGTAATCTTTCATCAGACTGGTTCAAATGCATATTTATAATGAGATTTCTCAAAAGACCTGGAATATATGTTTTCAAGTCTTCAGATTCAATAATATCCAGATATATTTGTAATATTAATGACGTAACCTTGCATCTGATTTGCTGATTTTATTGCCACTCTGTTAAACTCCTCCTAAATAAAAAATAAATCAACAATTTTTACCAGAAGACTAGTCATTATATGTATTTGACCATCAATGACAACGTGGCAGCCATATTGAAAATTCTGTTCCTAATCCTAAATGGAATATCGTCTCGACACGGGTTTTCACTAGACTTCTCACGATGTCTAGCTGGTTCCAAAACCAATTGATGACAGGTAATCTTAGCAACCTTGCTATTATTGTTCCGAAATAAAATGATTAGGATACTGACGCAAGGATTTTATCAAACGACTTCTTATGATGTCTTGTTGGTTGTAGATGAAAATGGTAACATGCAGGAAATTACTGTCACTACTTCATTTGTTTATCCTAAACCTAACTGTACCATATTTTGCTTCCTATGTAGCTGTCACAATGCCTAATTTGAAAATCATATTGATGAAGAACACGTTTCAACACTCAGCAGTTTAAAAAAATAAAAGAAATGACCATATCTTGAATTCAATTAAATTCGTTTCAGACAGCAGAGCATCTGTTTATTCGAAGGAAGCATTTATAAATAAAATTATGTCACTGAAATTTCTGTGGCTAATGTATTGCTTAGATTTTAAACAGGCCGAGTCTTTATGACAATAAATGGATAGGAATGTTAGTGGCGAGCAAACCGCGAACGTTTAAATATGGATATGTCCTAATGCAGATAAAAAAACTCAGTCATGTTTTTTGGTTATATGTTACGATACAACTCAACATCCTCCTAATGTACATCAATCATTAACTTCAAGAGAGTGCTTTCAGTCTCATACAATATATATCAAACTCAGATTAGATCTAGGACTTATCCTCCTGATAACCTGTACATAATTCATAATGTGACATCAACTTCAACTGTAGTCTTGATTTTTAAAACCCATATATGTCTTATCAATTTGCAAAAAATACAGAAGTCTGATAAGACCAGTGGTAATGTCATTGGAGCTGAAAATGAGTTTTTTCTGCACAAGTCAAGTTCCCAAGGCCTAGTTCTTAAACCTATTTTATATCATGGATAGGATGGAAAAGGGCTGTGACACCTGTCTATATATTCTAATGCCGAGAGGTGAAAGGTCACTGTCACTGGAACCGACATTGTAATATTTGGGTTTCTGATCAAGAAACCAATTTTCTGGAATCAAATTTTCATCTAGCTTCATAGGTAGCTACACATAGGGAGAGACACGTGCATATTTGTTATTGAGCATATAGGTCAAAGGTCAAGTCACAGGTCTTTAACTTGTTGGTTTGGATCCTACATGATAAATCTACTTTCCTAAAGCATTTCATACTCACTTTGTTTGAACTTCATAGTTATATTGTATTTAAGGACGTATATTTCCCATAACTCAAAGTCGAAAACGTATGGGTTTTTTATCTACCGATGGGTATGTTTGTCTAAGGGTGGGGGTGATCAAATAGTTATTTTTATTCTTGCTGTCTATCCACAAACAATAAACCAAATATAAAAGATATGTGAAAGTGAATGTCATATCCATAAGCTCACTTGGTTTTTTGTATTTTGAATTAACCTTTTAGGTTTGTGGTTTGAATGTGATGCTCGGAACGTCTATAGTTCCTATAATTGCTTTGGAATTAAGCCGTACATTGAATTTTGAAATCTTTGGTATCTCAAGCTGGTGCCAATTTACATTTTGGTGGGATGGAGTCAAGAAATCTGGATCACTCGAATGCTTTATGCAGAAAATATTTTCAATGACGTTGCTTCATATATTATGAAATTAACCTTTCAATGTTGATTATGTTTTTATACCGTATTATCTTAAATGTGCTATCCATACACATGGAATTTTATGACGTGATGGAATGTATAAAGCACAATGATTGAGCCAAAAATTGTAATGGTTGGCAGATACGGTGTGCATCACATTAAAAATTTAAAAGCATTTGATACAAATGGATTTTTGTCAAATTTTTTTAAGTGCCTTATCAGAAGAAGTCATTCAAGATATTTTTTATATTTTAGTGATAGCTGCTAAATTAGCACAAATTTTACTGCCCTCTATGCCAGAGTGCTTGCTAATAAATTTTGTCAAACTCTGTGTAGTATTTTCTGTTCAGATTAAGCTGTTTTATTGGCTAGTCTGTTTAATAGCACTGTCATATTTGTTAGTGGATAAGGATTTATCTAACTTACACCGCCCGTTTCGCAATTATATATAATAGTTCTGCTCAAATTTGGTCAAATATTGTTCAGTGATTTTGTCAGGAGTTCACTTCAATGTTTTCTATTTTCAGTATATAAAGGCATGTTTGCAATATTTCTACAGATATGGAACACCCTTTAGGCATGAATGATTTCGGTCAAATTTTATCACATTGTCTTGAGTAGTTTTGAGAAATTTGTCAAATGTTTTTTCTACCATATTTGAACTGGTACTGGCATAATTTATACAATCTGAGGCCACTTTATGGCAGACCCAAAGGGTCCAAGTACCCACCATTAAGACAGGCTCCTATTGTTACTGAATAAATTGAAAGTAAAATATTATCAGATAACATATCAGGCCATGTTCATGTTTATATCTCATATCATCTTTTCTAAGAAATGAAAGTTGTATTTTGCATTGTAGTTATTTATTTTGGGGTCATCTCTCTGAATTTGTATGTCGTCTTCCCTGAAAAGTTGAGAGAAAACAGAATCTTAAATATGTCAGCAGTTAATGAGGAAATGATTTTACAAAGACAGAGAAAGAAAAGAAAAACAAGACGTAAATATGTTATTGTGTTTTAATAGATTATGCTGACACGCAAATTTTAGTAACGTGCAATATGAAAAATTATAAAATATTATTGTTCCCATCTTGATACATCACAGCCTTTGGTCCTACTGAAAAAATGTATTTTGATGCAACAAATCAATGTTGTGGAGTAAATATAATCGGGGATGGGAGGGGTCCACCTTAAGATATCGGAGTAAATGTTCACCCCGAAGAGTTATTTTCCACTGATCCATTAATGCTGATTGGTTGAACAGCTTACTGTAACATATATTACTACTAATGCCAATGCAATATGCTCTACACAAGGTTTATTAGGGTATTTTACGTTGGAATGTTGATGTTAAATTTGTAGTATTGAAAAATATTAAATATTAAAATTTTGGGTACAATTAACAACTTTATACTACTGATGCAAAATAGCACAATAATACAAATTTTAAGGTATGTAATTGCTGGTGTTATGAAAATATATTTAACCAAATATATATATATATATATGAAACATGGGTCACAGGAAATACACAGTAAGAGATAACTGGATTATTACTTTTATCTTGAATATATATAAAGAATTTAAACTTGGCAAAATGTAATAAAGCTGACCAATCTACAAATGTTCAACAAATAGACGTTGTCTATGTTTCCAATTATACCATTTTCATGGTTTAAAAGTTGCGGCATAGTTTCCAATTATCGCCCACAATTGCCCGTAAACGCAATCTTTTAGAGCATAAACGGTTGAAATGATTTTCTTTAAAGACATTTTGTAAAATGTTTAATATATTTTATAAACAAAAGAAGAATAAATGAAGCTTGCTTCATGCGAAAAGCCATATAAGAGTGATTCGTTTTGGAAAACGCCTCCAATGAAGCGATAATTATGAACAAAAGCCTCGAAGTGAAAAACAAACGATATATGTAACACCGTGTACACTGTATTGAATATGCTTCGTTGAGTAAATACTTTTAAAAAATGCAATCTAAGTGATTGGTATTTCTTCCAAAAGTAGATAGAATAGATAGAATTTCAAATGAACTCGATCATAATTATAAATAACTGTTGCAAACATAATATCACAATGTGAAATCCAAATATGTCATTCATTACAAACAATATACAAATTATTCATCAAGATGCAAATATTTACATTTTGTTCGCTCAAATATATCTTTCAAAGAAATATTTCAAGCACACAATTTATTTGCATGCCTATGTCACAACTGTTATAAGGCCTAGTGAACCTGTAATATGGTCGATTGTGTGACATTCGTTGTGTATTGTAGACTTAATAACCATTATGAACAGATTGCATGCCGGTCCCTCATTTGTAGAAATCTGGTAAAGAGGGTTGATTACCTCTTGTATGTTTTAAGTAGTTTTTGGGAGGTGATTCTTTGCATTGCAATGTCACTTTTAACACATTATTGGCTATATCATGATATGGGAGGTAACTGCGTTTTCTATATGATATGGGAGCTAACTGCGTTTTCTGAGACCAAAATGAAACAGCTGAACCAGGATGGCCAATGCACGTTTCGAACCAATGATTTTTAGATTGCGAATCCATAACGCTAACAACGGACATGCCACGGCTCAGCCGTGCTTTTCTTTTTATATATTACTATGTTTTGCAAATCAGCACAAATTTATAGTAGTTAAGGTGTGGGCATAAGTATTCAAACAAAGTTTAAATCAATTGCCTAATTTCTATGTTGCACTTCTTAAATTCGTCGTTTTCGAAATATCTTCTAACATCAATTGATCACAGGCAAAATTAAAGTACAACAGTAATACCTACGCTGCAATGAAACTCTAGCGTATTATTTCTTGGAAATAAAATGTTACGTCAAATATGTAAGGCAGTAACGTTATCTAGATTGTATTTGTACAGTCACTAATACTGTAATCCACAATTTTATGTAAGAATACTAATTTTGGCTTGTTATAAACCATAAAGTTAAACGCTTGACGGACTATAACTGTTTTGTGGAAAGAACAAATCCCTACATTAATTCATAATCTTTACACTTGAGGAAAAAATTATTATTGCATTTCCAAACAGACAGCCATGAAAATTAATGAATGTACAAAAAACAATTTTCCTCAAGGCATAATAAAATTGCATATACCGTGTAAATTTATTTGTATCAAACGAAAGTCACAAAATATAAAAAAAAATATAAATATTTTGATATCAAGTACTTTCACTACTTTCATTTGTTTAATTAAAAATACAAGACACTTGAAGGTGTTTTGAGGGACCGGCATGCACTCTGTTCATAATGATTATTAAGTCTACAGTACACAACGAATGTCACACAATCGACCATATTACAGGTTCACTAGGCCTTATAACAGGTGTGACATAGGCATGCAAATAAATTAAAATGCAAGAAGTATTACCGCACGTGGAAGTTCCATTATAAACCAGCAGTTAGGACAAATTCTGACAAAGGTTCAAGATCTAAATCTGTAACATTTGTAAATATCACAGTTTAATTACATTTTACAAAAACATGGAATAGAAACAATAACGTAGTTATAGTGTATATATATATATATATATATATATATATATATATATATATATATATATATATATATATATATATATATATATCTGTATGTATGTATGTATGTGCGTGTGTGCGTGCGTGCGCAACTCCAATCCATGCTACAGTATCATAACTTGTCTATGAGGAGATTAATAACATTTTTCGTTTATAATATAGACTTCGCATTTCAAACTTCTCTACGTTTTAACTATATCGCCATACAGCTCTATATCTTTTTTGGTTACTTTATGATGATGACCGGACAGTGTGCGTGGTGCAGAACGTAACTGCTGACGCTTCCAAGGATAGTTCTTCGTATTTTGCCCAAACCTCGAGTTCCCATGACAATAATATTCACTTTGTTGAATTCTGCAGTCTTTACGATTTTCTCTCCCGGTGAACTGTCACCACAAGCCACAGTGTCAGCAGTGCCCTTAATCTAAAAGATTTAAACAATCAAACAATCAAACCAAATACATACAAAGGTGGCGGTAACAAGAAATCGTGTTACGGCTATATGGTTCAAAACTAACTAAAATACTAAGCAAAACCAGCAAGTTTTTCACACTAAGCAAATATTTTAATTATCAATGTTATGAAACGAAAATTAAATTGGAAACTACATAATAATCATGACAAGGTTCTGTCATAGATAGAAAAAAAGGAAATGCTCTGTCTAAATTTCAGATCCGGAAATGTACTGGTCCGCCAAGAGTCGTGACGCTATCCAAATGACGTTGTCCAGAACTCCTTTGAACTCCTTAAAGGTGATAGATCTTACTACTCAATCGAATATTTCAATGTACCTATTCATGTAACCCAACCCATCGAATGGTATATGACTTAATTATTGTAAGAAGTTACCTGACTTAAACTCTCTAATGGGAAAAAACCACAATCTAAAACACTTGTCATATTATGAACATTATTATTAATAGTCGTAAACACCTAGACACCAGATGTTTATACATCTTAAGCAGCCTACACCCTTAATATCTTAAATTATATTTTTATACTAGAGTTAGAAAACAAACAATTCAATACAATGCTTTGAGGGTGCAAATTTCTGTCGATCTATGAAGAGTACATTAATTTGAGCCAGAGAACAATTAGATTTTTGGAGGCATGCGCTTGTTAAATCGCTATCCTGCAATGATTTCTAATGTCTGTTTCGGGAGAGGAAGATATTCTTATTAAGCCTTTGTTTATTTAACCGTCTCAGACAAGTCTAGGGAAATGTTAACTTCGATTTTCAGTGTCGAAAATGTCAAAATTGAAATTTTCCAGAATCACTTATTTGAAAATCAAAAAATCAGGCTGATCGCATATTTGGAACCTAGTTATAAAAGACTCTAGATATATTTAATCCTGATTGGTTACACTTAAAAGGGGTGTGTTTCCCAAACGACATTTTCTAGTTTTAAATAAGACCCATGGGAAAATATAGTCAGTCCACGTTTTTCCTGCAAGAGTGAAATTAATGTATTCCGAAAGTGAATTTCAAAATAAATTATATCGTAAAACATTTGTCCAGGGGACCGGATGTCTGAAAAGTCGAGAGACACAATTTAAAAAGTAGAAGTGAACAAAGCTTGAACGCATTGTGCATTTGCGACAATCTCATGTAAATTCGTTTGTACCAATATCATAATTTGCTTGCATTTATGTGATTATATTTGCCTGACTTTATTTGCTTAAATTTGTAGATCAAAGTTCTTGATATGAGTATAACTGTGTTGAGTTTATCTGCATTCGTACAATGGTCTTCTTCATATATAAGGTTGACGAATTGCTTGAATCGGTCGTCTTGTTTGGTTAGGAATTAGAAAATTTTAAGATTTCATTCATTACTTTAGTGGATATGAGTTACGAGGATTTGTGTGAATTAAGATCTTAGATGATTTCACGGATGTTAAAGACTTGAGTGCATATTGACTGAAATAAACATTGCCTGAAGTGAAATTGCACGTATGCTAAAGACTTGAATGTGTGTGTTCGCTGAAAGTAACGTAGTTAAGCGATGTAATAAATTTCATTACTTTGTGTAATTGAGACGAGAACGGAACTGTAATGACTCGTGTGGTGTTAAATGTTAGTCAGTTGTGAAATAATCTTATGAAACTAGGCTTCTTTATGGTCTGCCACATTTGGCTTGACTAAAATAGCTGTTCGAATTCCGACAGTACGATATCTGACATAACAAAATGGGAGTATAATCTATTCCCAGTATGATAATTGGCAGAAACTTTAGGCTGCTTCTCTGTTTATTTTGAAAGGGGATATATCTGTCCCGAAGTACCTTCCGAAGTAAGTACTGAAGGATATACGTATTACGTACTTACGTATCCACCTACCCGCACAAAGTTTGAGGGACGAAAGGAGGCAAGACAAAACACGAGTTTGGGAGAAAAAAGCGAAAAGGACTGAGAAGAACAACCGCAGTGCAGTTGGAGTGATTCTGAAAGAAACAGGTTATGAAGTTGTACAATGCAATGACTTCGATTGTTCACTCGTTTCTATGATAAACTGATTATATCATTTAAAACAGAGCGGCTATTTATATAAATACGTTTGTGTTTGAAATTCGGTGAATGTTTTATTTTAATAAAAATAAATGTATCGTCCTATATTAATGTATTCTCACAGCCGTTTATGTAATTGATTAAATTGTTTTATTTTATGTCATTGTGTTCTTTATATCTGCTTAGATCCATCTTGATTCTACACGTACGTTCGACAATTTCTAATAATATTACTCGATCACGGCAATAAAACTGAAGGCGATTATTCTCTATATAATGAGAACCGAATAAAAGGGACGCCTTGTAAGAAGGTACAATCAATCACCATCCACCCACCCACCCCCCTCCCCACATGATTATACATGATCATTACAATTTATAGTTACACATATAAACTATATATAATATAGACACAATCATATACTAGGAGCTACGCAAAAAAATAGCAATTGATATACATTATTGTTGCTCACTCACCCTACTAATTCTATAATGTTATTGCAATTATCTTGAAGAAAATCTGCAAAAATATTGAATTATTCATTTTCGTTTTAGAAATAATTTCAAACTAGAACACTAGTGAATAGTTTTGATATTTTCAAACGTTTTGCATATGAGTAGAATGGGGATTTTGTTGCTGATTATCTTGTGACTTTTAGACTTTTTTGGTTGTAAGGATATACAGAGCGCAAAATTTTGGTGGTCATGTGACTAGCAGTGTTAATGTTTAATACAAAGTCAATTAATTATGTAGTTTGTCACGTCTATCTGCAACTTAGACACAACACATGTTATGTACGCAATTCTAAGTAGTCTGTTATCGTCCTACTGGTTTCACGCAGGTATTGTTCATTCTAATGACGTTTAAGTCTGCTATACCAGATATTAGTTCTTTTTCGTGTTTATGTTGTTTTAAGTTTAGCGCCATTTCTCAGTGCAAGATTGGCTACACATGGCGTTCAGTAAAGCTGGCGGAGGAATATCCCGGAAATAACCACCGATCCACCGAAAATTGCTGGCAAGCTATCTCACATACCCACATTGACCGAGCCAGCGACTCGAACCCAAGCGAACAGTCGTGAGATTGCAGTAATCAGTAAATGTGAACGCGTTATACCACTCGGCTACCCAAGGGCCTTCTCAATGATAATAAATGATTACCAATCAAATGCAATATCATCACATTACTATGTATACATGTGGTTCAAAACTAAGCTTACATTAGATTTGGATTATATAAACTACCATACCAAACTGTATCAAAATCAAATGCGAAATATAGTATCTAAGGTGTTATCAGTCTCAGCCAATCAGATGCAAGATCACATCATTAATGATGCAGATATGTTACTCATCATCAAAATTATATGAGATTTTAATGATGTAAACTTACATGCCAAATCTTACCAGAAACAAAGCATGAGATTGCTCACAAAGTGATGACTGACTGAAGACAGAAAAATAGTCATACCATCAACTCACTCCACATACTATGGACATCTGCAACAACCGAAACTCCATCAGAAAAGGGATCCCAGTGTCTCATCAATACTTTTTAAGCAAGACAGAAAAGACAACATTCGCTATTATTGGAAAGGGGGATAAACATGTTAAATTGGGAAATAAAATATATATGCAAATTTGTGGCTAGGCAAAGACAACTATATTGTAGAACATGTGTATTGCCAACGGCAACAATTTCATGACAACTGGATAGGCCTAGAAGACCAAATTCATATATTTATTGAAAAGAGACATATTACTTTCATAAATATAAAACGTCATGATATACCTGTCAACAATTTGGGGCTTATTACTGGATTATACTGTATTGATCAGCCAATTGAAGGGTTGTTTCTTTCATGTTCACAAGTTTCTTTTATGCTACAAAAATCTAATAAGGCAATAAGTGTAAATAAAATGACGTCTGGAGAAGACAAAAATTATATGTGGGTGCAAAATATTGTCAAATTTGCTATTTGCTATCAAATTCAGCATAATGTCTATTACTGAAACTGGTTCACGTGCAATGCTCGCAGATTATTTTAAAATGATCTGATTTTGTTATGAGTTGAATGTGGGCATTAGACTATTATGAAATGAATCCAAAAAATCCTGGAAAAGTTTAAATAAAGTTCAAAAAATGAAACGTTCTGTCTAAATTTCAGCTCCGGAAATTTAGTGGTCTAACCAGAATTCTGCCGTTTCAAAACAGCGATGTCCAGAACTTCTTTAAATAACTCACAATAGTTCAAAATTACAATTATAATCCAATGAACACTTTATGTTTCCACTGAATAATCAAATCAAATGCTGTCCCTCTCAAATCATATCTAAATATAACACAAATATGTCTTCAGACTTGATGTTATAACAGAGAAGACAAGAAAAAGAAAACTGTCCA
This sequence comes from Unio pictorum, assembly GCA_030141615.1. Classification (NCBI taxonomy): domain Eukaryota; kingdom Metazoa; phylum Mollusca; class Bivalvia; order Unionida; family Unionidae; genus Unio; species Unio pictorum. The sequence goes on from JARLTB010000001.1 coordinate 20,077,882, forward strand.
TTCCTAACGAGTTTATATCAGGCGAGAAGCCAAAGCACGCACGTGATCACTACTACCTACGTGACAAATCGAAAGAATTCACATGATTTATCCCATCCTGTGGAAGTTACTTAAATTCATCTAAGGTACCACCTGACTGACCTCTCCAATGGAATAAACCCTAAAGTTGTAAACATATTTATCAATAATTATATCATTATGATTAGCTATCATCGACACGTACGTAATCATCTATTTATAGATCCTATGCAATTTTACATTCTTTAATAGCTTCAAATAGAACCTATACACGTACGCCAAATCCAGCTAATGACAATCACTACAATTTGGTGTCATAAATAAAATTTATAGATATACAAAACAATTGACAATGGAGTAGATGTTATTTCATGCACCGTCATAACACGATAATCTTAATGAATGAAAGAATATCAATCACTGGACACATAGGGCCATTTACCAAGGGTGCGTGAAAAGCAACAAAAAAAAAAAACGATATCCACCAGCGTATTAAACAAGTCAAGAAGTTATAGAAACTCTCTGACTGACATTCATTCCTTGCAATAAATCGACTCCTAAAAAATATATACCACATATACATGAGAGAAAGGCATATTATATAGAAACTGTTAAGAAAATTAGGTGTCATCCTTGAGGAGCTAACTGAGATCTTTCACCCAGCTGAGATTTATATTCCCTCACGGCACTAGAAAAAGTTTGCAATAGTACCCCCCACTGCCCATTAGTTGAGTAACGAGCAGATCATCCGTAAAGTATCTGTCTTTCTGTATTTTGATGGAACAGGGAAAGGGATAATGAAATTGAAAGAGGGTTAGTGGATAAATGATACCCTGAGCAACTCCAAAATCATTCATCTGCAATAAAAAGTCAAGACATTGTAGCTACAAAATGAACAAGTATGTCGCCAAGAGGCAGATAATTGGAGGATAGTAGGTGTGACAATTCATCCGGTAAATTTTAGATGCTGGAAAAAGAAGAAAGTTTGCTTTATATTGCCTTCGTTAATTGACTCCAACATTCTAGGGCCTGTTGCTTCCATATGCTTGATAGAGGCTGAAAGTGCTGCATGGGCGGTGCTTTGCCTACGCAGCTGATTATTAAGACTTATATGGTTTAACATGCTTCACCTCTAACAATGAGTTGACATCGACCCTATTAAATAAAAAAATATTTACCTGCAATCATAGCCAAAGCATGCAGTATTAGTTTTTCAAATATTAGTAACATAAGTACATATAATGAATTTTATTTAAATCACGTATTGTCCAGTATTTAAGCACTTCTGCGTAGAAGGACCGAAACGAAAATCTTTTCTAATACTTCTTAAGATTTGTTTTCAAATATTGCATCAACTAAAACAAAAATTAAATTTTAATGTTTAGTAGAATCAGTTTAGTAGTTTCTGCAATATTCTGGCTCAACTGATCCAATACAAAGCATTTTTAGTCCATCTTGAGCTATAAGTTGAACCTCATTCTGCTGCAAGATTCCGGTCTAATCTGGCTTATTTCCCTTTGACCATCAGAAATTCAACAACTCATTGCTAAGCAAGACTGACTGGTCTGAAGTTCTTATTCAATGTAATATGATATTTTCGTTATGTTCTATACAATTTCTATGCAAGTGGCAGGACATTTACTTGCCTGGCAAAGTTTTCAATTTGACTAGAGTTGCAGGACAAAGGATTTTTTCCACACGCGCGTGCGTTGCTTGAAATTTGTTTAGCATTTGATGTAAGAAAGTGTATATATATATATATATATATATATATATATATATATATATATATATATATATATAATTGTGGAAGCTACAACCAAACATTTAAAGACCCAACAAACAGTTATTCTGTGGAACCAACAGGATCATCTTCCCAAATCCACAAATGCATAAGCAATGAAGCTGACACATTTAATAAATCCAAATAATTTCAAAATTGAATTCACAGTAATTACCCCTTTCTCTCTGATTTTTTCGGCAAAACTAGACATAATTTTATCCCCCGCTTGCTTCGTTTGTTTTAAATCCTTCACAATTGCATCTGGATCTGAGAGAATTCCAGCTGAAAATAATAATTTTAATAATAATAATAATAATAATAATAATAATAATAATAATAATAACAGCAATAATAAAGATATTTAATCTATAGAAGACAATTTCGTTCTTTTGCTAATAATGTAGATTTACCATTATGTGGTGTAACAAATGTATAGTTTCAACTAACAGCAGAACCACAATCTAACATATATCAACTGTAACACAAGATTAAATATATCCTGTATTTTTGTTTGAAAATAACATTTTCATTTTACTGTATACCAGAAATGTTGACCTACATCCTGACCTTTATTCAAGGTAAGTGACAACCACATAATAAGGTTTCTTTTTTTGTTTTAAAATGAGTGGATGTTGTCAAGGTCAAGATGAGACTAGAGATAAAGTAAACAACTATTTATTCTTCAGGCACAAATGATTGGTTTTCGTCATGTTACGAGTACGTGATATAAACGATCACGTGACTCCTTCCCTCCTAACGTGATTTCGCAATTTGGAGATATTTTAAACTGCGTAGTAGAAGAATACGATATAATCTTTGTTTTAGTGAGATATATTCAGTTATGAGCGTTTACAAAAGAGTATTAAGTCATTTTCTTTTGTTGTACCCAAGTTTGTCAATCCATGTTAACAATATTTCAATTTATTTGGATTTTAAAGTATTTATTCGTATCTCTGGAAATATTTGTTGTGCTCATACAAATGTCTTGGACAAAGATGGTGTATCAAAATCTTAATCGGATTTCCAAATCTGAGTGTTAAATCTTGTGTTTCTACAAAGATCTATAGATAAACACAAAACAGACTTCGGCATTCGTCATCGTCTTTAATCTTGCATTTCCCAACAAGATTCGAACTTGAATCTATTAGAACATTTCATTACTATGACTTTTGTAATTTAATTCGTGTCGTGGATTTTTCTTGGATTAGTTTTGAATTTGATTCTTAAAAGTGAAAGTTCTTTTTCTATTTTCACACTCTTTTACCAGAGAAATAAATTATTTGTTAAATTTTACAAAGCTTGTTGTTTTCACTCTTTGTCACCGTTTATTATATCATAAACTCGTAACAATATATATATATATATATATATATATATATATATATATATATATATATATATATATATATATATATTCAGATATATGATATGTACTGTTGCTAGGGTTATATACCCAGTAACACAAGTGTGGATATATGATCTGTACTATTGCTAGGGGTATATACCCAATAACACAAGTGTGGATATATGATCTGTACTATTGCTAGGGGTATATACCCAATAACACAAGTGTGGATATATGATCTGTACTGTTGCTAGGGTTATATACCCAATAACACAAGTGTGGATATATGATCTGTACTATTGCTAGGAGTATATACCCAATAACACAAGTGTGGATATATGATCTGTACTGTTGCTAGGGGTATATACCCAATAACACAAGTGTGGATATATGATCTGTACTGTTGCTAGGGGTATAAACCCAATACATAAGTATGGATATATGATCTGTACTATTGCTAGGGGTATCTGCCCAATAACACAAGCGTGGATATATGATCTCAACTATTGCAAGGGGTATAAACCCAATAACACAAGTGTGTCAACAAAATGCAGCATGCCATTTGGAGGTTCTTGGAAAACACTTAAATAAAATCAATATTCAGCCACCTGCTGGGTCCACATTTATAGGTACTCAGCCTTATGAAGATCGTTTGCTTACTTAAGTTAAAGGCTATAAACCTGGCGTAAAAAGTGAAACACTTGTCTTGTGAATTTGGAACATTGTTTTTTTTTCTGTCATCCATATTTTCACTGGTTTTTTTTTTTTTTTTTTTTATTTTATTTTTTTTATAAGTTTATTATCCCCGTAATAGGTAGACCACTGGGTCGGGGAACCATCCCAAGGTCACCTTACAATGTAACATTTATAATAATCTAAGGATAATAAATATAATCTACAGCAAATGAAAAAAAAACAAAAAAAACACACACACGTGCATATGATCAAGATGATATTGCAGTATTATGTTCCTGTTTAGCATAAAATGAGAAACCTATTACATATTGATTATAGAGGTCCACTTTTGAAGAAATTTGTCTTCTTTTTTATTTACTATAGCAGTGTATTTTTCTATGTTTTTATGCATTGCAACTATTTGCTTAAAAGCATACATAGAAGGATTTTTCATATTGAATCGGCAAGTATAAATATAATACTTTGCCAAAATAAGTAAGAAATTACACAAACAGTCCAGTTTTTCACTTCCTAGAAATATTTCTTTCTTGGATAAATGTGCAATATTTGGGTAAAAAGTTGCAAAATATTCAATAAAACGGTACCAAAACTGTGAAGTAATATTACAATCATAGAAGAGATGCTCAATGCTTTCATTTTCACTCTTACAAAAAGTACATTTGTTGTCTTCTAATATATTAATTCTTTTCAGAAAATCATTAGTAGCTATTATTCTATGGATTAATTTAAAGTTAAAAGCGATCATTTGGTATCCTTTGTACATGATTTCGCTCGGTTATATATTTTAGACCATTCTTCACTACTTATACTTTTATTAAATACTTGTATCCAAGTTTCATGTTTAGCAGTGTGTTGCCTTTTATATTTTTTTAAAAGATCTTTGTAAACAAACTTCAGTGAATTTTGCTTTTGTAAGTTCATTATTTTATCCTCCTGCTTTTCAAACTTATTTTGTACTAAATGTTTTTTTATGGCATCTTTCCATGCTTTTGGAATTTTGGATATTAAGGAGAAGTATTTTAGGAAATCATCGCTTCTAGTTTTTTGTTTTATTATTTCAAAAGATATTAAATTGCCATTATCATCTATTAGATCCTTCAGATTTTCAAAACCCGCCTCTCTCCATGAATTGTATTGATGGAACAATTTAGTAGGGACAAAATTTAGAATATTCATAGATAGATACTCATTTGGACCCTGCGGTTCCTCTTTCCAATTGGCTATTGCCAAAATTACATCTCTCCAAAAACTATTTTTAATGAGCTTACTAAGTTCTTCTAATTTCCTTCTCCCCAAAATCCAAATATTCTTTTTATTTCTGAATACAGTTGAATTGACTAAGGTTTGCCACACTCCATTCTCCCCTTCCAGCAATCGTTTTACCCATCTTATCTTAATATATCTAATGAATGAAAACATGTGTATCATATTTAGTCCTCCCTCGTTTTCTGGAGATACTAGTATATCGCGTTTTATTCTCTCTACTTTTCCACCCCATACAAATTTAAATAGTGAGCGATTTAGTTCTGCTTCAACTTTTGCTGATGGATTTGGAAGTGCTGAAAAAAGATGTATGAATATCGGCAGAACAAGAGTTTTTACCACAATTACCTTACCAACTAACGACATATGTCTTTGACTCCAGCTTGCCAGTGTTCGTTTAGCTTTTGTCAGTTTCTTCATATAATTAATTTCCACCATTTGTTGTAAGTCTAGAGAAAATTCTATACCAAGTAGTGTAAAATTAGAATAGGACCAAGTTAGGCCCATTTCTGGACATATTCTTTCATTGGAGAATTTCCTGTTTCCAATCCAGATAGCTTTTGTTTTTGTTATATTACATTTAAGTCCAGATAATAGATAAAAACTCTGCAAGATATTCATAGTTGTTTTAAGAGAAAGTTGAGATCCATCAAGAAGAATAAAAGCGTCATCAGCATACTGACCCAATTTATATTCAGTGCCGTCAAAGATCAATCCCCGTACATCTACATTTTGCTTTAACGTTATAGCTAAAATCTCAACCCCAATGATAAACAAATAAGGAGCAAGGGGATCTCCTTGACGACATCCTCTTTCTAGTCTAAAAAATGATGACATATGCCCATTATTTATAACACAACTTTTAGAGTCATTACAAAACAGTTTAAACCACTTACAAACAGAATCACCAAAGTTAAAAGATTTTAAAGTTTCTTCCACAAAGGTCCAGTCAATGGAGTCAAAGGCTTTTTCAAAGTCTATTAACAATAGTAAACCATATCTATTTTCATTCTCAAGTTGATCCATGATATCATATAATAACCTGGTATTTTCTCCAATGAATCTACCTTTCATAAATCCTTTTTGAGTATCACTGATTATTGATGGAAGAACCTTTTTAATTCTGGCTGCAATGGCTCCCGAAGCAATTTTATAGACAATATTTAAAAGTGATATCGGTCTCCAGTTTTTTAAATATCTTCTATCTTTTTCTTCCTTTGGTAGGCATGTGATAACTCCTTGAGTCTGAAAATCTGAAAGTTTACCTACAGTATATCCGTAATTTATTGATCTGCATATAAATCCCCCAAGATACTTCCAAAAGAATTTATAGAACTCTACAGTGAATCCATCTGAGCCAGGACTTTTTCCATTTTCCATCCGTTTTAGAGACATACCGACTTCATTAATTGTTACCAGACCTTCACATGATTCTCTTTCTTCATGGCTAAGCTTAATATTGTGATTAAGAAATCTATTTAGAGTTTCTTGAGTAACCTTGTCATTAAGCTGAGCAGTTCTACTTTTATACAATTCCATATAAAACTGTTTTTGTGCTTCTAAAATATCAATTTGGTCAGATATATTTGTCTCATCATCTAAAATAATTTCCTTTATTGTTTTATTGACGTAAATTCTTTTTTCAAGACTTAAAAAATACTTTGTGCTTTTTTCCCCATATTCGTACCATCTAGCTTTAGATCTTAATATAACACCTTCTATGTAATTTTTCCTAGCTTCCTCTAATTCTAACTTTTTTCTTTCTAAATTTTCTAGAGCTTTCCCTTCTATGTTATTCACCAGTCCCCCCTGAATTTCTATTATTTCCTGTTCAATTTTCTTTAATTTTTTCTGTTTTTCTTTTGTTTTCTTAATAGAGTAACATATAGTTTCAGATCTTATTTCATTTTTAAAATTTCAAAGAACATTTGATCATTACAGGATAGATAAACATGGAGATAGTCATCTTTATTTCCCTTTACATAGTATTCATTTACCAAGTCAGTTATACACTTTTTAACTAAATCAGTATACTCAATGTTCTTCAACAGTTGGGCGTTAAATTTCCAATATCCTTTTCCTCTTGGACTCGTTGAGAATGCCACACTTAACACAACAGCTGAATGATCAGTCTTATACCCTGGTAATATACGCACATCAACTGTATTCATGTGAATGTCATCTGATACAAGAAAGTAATCTAATCTACTTTGTTTCAAGGGAGACTTTTGCCTCCAGGTATACATCTTTAAGTCTTGATTGCAATTTCGCCAGGGGTCAATTAATTCCAATTCGTTTTTGAGGTCTTGAATCGCTGCCCTGGACTGTTGGTGTTTGTCATGTAAAATGTTATAAGTATCCAAATCTAGGTCTTGAACAGTGTTCCAGTCTCCACGCATAATAATTGATGAGTTCTCAAAAAATAAGATCTCCTCTTTTAGCTCTCTAAAAAAGCTAGGATTATCATCATTATAACCATACAAATTTACAAGGGTTATTCTGTCACCATTAATTGTAATATCTAAAATAATAAATCTACCTTGACCGTCACATCTTTCTCTATGAATTATGAATTCAAAAGTATTTCTAAAAAATATTGCTACCCCAGCACTATTGTTAGAACAATGGCTAAATATACATTTGTATCCCCATTCCGCTGCCCAATAAGATTCATCACTCTTTGTACTATGAGTTTCTTGCAAGCATACTATAGATACATTCTTTTGTTTTACCCAGTGGAAAATGTCCCTTCGTTTAAAGACTGAACTTTGCAGGCCTCTAACATTTATAGATATAATTTTTATGTTATTATCCTTAACAACAGTATAACGTTTACATATACATGTTCTTGTACAGGAATGTATGAGTTAATTATCACCTTAAGTTTATCATATGCATGCCTTTCACACTCACTCTCACACAGAAAACAATCATCCATAATAAAATCCTCCATGGTGTTAAAGTACATGCTGTAGATTTGGCGGCAGTTAGTATTTGATACAGTATACGATAGACAACAGCTTTGCAAACCAATAGACCCAGATTAATAAGAGCATAAATTACTAATTAATGATTGAAAAACATAGTGTTCAATTGAAAGCATACATGAAAGTGGTGGGTGATTGAACACGAATGGGAGACTGAAACATACCATTAACGTTGAAGAGCAGTGTTGAATAAGGTCAATACACGACTGAGTAGATGAGTATGTATATGAGTGAAAGATGATATTTGAACTAATTGAATTGAATTTATATTTTCACTGGTTACTTATAATTAACATTCACTTTTACTTTTACCTTGAGAATAATTGAAATTGGAAAAATGATCTAAAGAAAATGCATCCGGAGGATATTGACAGAGCGGTTTGACGCTGGTTAACATGACGTAATGAAAAATAGCATTGCTTAATTTGCACATTTTGTTTGAAAACACTCTAACATCTAACTATTATGTTGCCAAGTATTGGTATTCATACATATTAGAAACTGGAGAAAACACTGATTTTCATAACATCAACTCTTATTTATACAAAATAAGCTCACAAACAACATTTCCTTTAGGTAAAATGGTTAGAGAAGCAAATAAAATGAAACAAATCCATTTAAATGTATTTCCTTTTTCACCTTTAATAGAGCAGTTTCAATGCTGTGTCAAAATAGTTATAAAAATATGGCCCCTTGGGGCATTTTAAATTCGAGTCAGAACAAATGATTTTTCTTGAAGCCATTTGGTTGTTAGCATGCTGGATTCCCGATTGAAAGGGTGCGGGTTCAAATCCTACCATTAGACTGTCCTGTGTGAGCTACCAATCAAAACATGTCTTAAAGTGTAAGTCGCAGTTTAGTTTAAGCATTATCTGTATAATTACAAGGAATTATCCATTTGTATACACGTGCGATGTCTATACCACACAATATGCACCTTTAGATCACTAATTCCCATGTCCGAAGTCCGTACCATATAATCGACACCTTTGATAAGAAAATGTTTGCAGAAACAAATGTAGGAAGTTGATTACTCACAACCTCCACGCAGAGTTAATCCTGTTACATACAGAGCCATGCAGTAATCCCCAGGCTTGTAGACATTCTTGTAATACCCTGAAAATAAATGGGAAATCACGGTAAAGTCCTACATAAGTAATTTAAATAAAATATTATTTAGATTTTGTAGCATCAGTTGTTAATTTATGTAATTTCTTAGAAGGGACGATTCCATCAGTAAAATTTGGGAGTAACAATCCTTAGAGTTGTGAACTTTCATCGTAAAATAAGTATTCGGGGGTCATTTATAATACAGATGACATATGTTTATAATACCCTAACCCTCTTCATTTGTATTTAATTTTTCTTGCAATTTATTGTAATTTATTGTAATTTATTGCAATTTATTGTAATTTATTGCAATTTATTGTCATTTATTGTAATTTATTGCAATTTATTGCATTTTTTTGTACTTTATTGCAATTTATTGTAATTTATTGCTAGATGCTGCTTTATTGCATACTAAAATGCTAATATTATACGGAGATGTGTATAAGATAAGGAACAATTCAATGATTTAACTGTGTTGCCTTATTTTGTTAAGGTAGCAGTAGCAGTGGTTGCTGTTTTCTTCATAAAAAAATAAGACAACTACTTTTCATAACAAGTCTCTAGCACCAGAGTGAATACCTGTAGAAAACGCATTTTATCTGTTTTCATCTGTCACAATATAAAGTTAGGTTACCTTTAAATATTTTTCATTAGAACAATGGTGCTCTATGATGTTATGTCATTGTTATCTTCACATCAAGTAAAAGATCTATCCCATTTTAAAGTACTGAAGTCTTTTCAATGTATTTGACTGACACAAAAATTACAACAATAAAAGGAAGTATATTGAGCACCTTAAAATTATATTCCTTTTTCATTAAGAATAGCGTGATACAAGATGACTCATAATCCATATGCTTATAATCAAAGAGAGCTGCAAAGATTATTTTGAAGTTTCAAGCTAGACCACGGTTCCACGGGTACCATGGTAAATTAATATTTGGCCATGTAGGAACTAAATGCAATTCAAAACACAAAATGTGTCATCAATGAATAATGTTTATTCACAAACAGTTGTTCTAAATAAGTAATAAATATCCCATGATATGAACATGGAAGGCTGACTTGTCACTTGTTTAGGTCTCACCACTCCACAGATGTTGGACAACCTGAATATTTACTAAATGCACTTAGAAGCAATGTCAAAATTCATGTTACGGAACTGTCAAATTGTGGTTCTGTTCCAATAACACGTAATGATATGAATGGAATCCGTGAAATGTTCTGTCAAACAAGATCTGCTAATTTCTGATTCCGATATTTCAAAATAAAAGTTTTAGTTCAACAACAAAAATTGGGGTCAGGAGGCAACCTTATTGAATACAACAGAAACATCTCTGCCTGTACTTATCAAAGCTGACCTATTTCTAAAATATACAAACTATTACTGACCAAGTTTTATATGCCCAACCTTTAGAGACGTTGTCATTCAAGGACATTATAGACATATGTATGTAGGTAGGTAGGCACGCACGCACGCACGTAAGTACGTATGTATGTATGTATGTTGGTATATAGGCATGTACGTGCATACGTACGTACGTATGTACTTATCACAAGATCCTCACTCTTTGAAAGCACAAGGATAAATTACTCAGAAATTGTGAAGATGTATTATTCACACAGCATAATGACTTAAAGGTAAGCTCTGCTATTCATCTATTATGCAGTTTACATATTCAAACCTGTCTTCCGCTGTTTCTTCTATGAAATTAAAAAAATAGTCTCTGAAAATATCTGATTACTTAAAGGCTGTTCATTGTTCTGCTGGACCTTGAAGAACAACCTGTTAAAGACATATCCTCGGGATTATTCCTCAATTTAAAAAATAAACAAAAGGTCTAGGATCCATAAGTTGGAAAACATTATCTTTTAATAAAAACTGCAAGTTCACAGTCAATTTAAGGTACTTATGTCTCTTAAATAAATGAACGTCCCCATCAAATAATATGTTGCATAATTTCTTCAAAATAGAGCTAAATAATAAAAGACGTTTATACAGTATAATACAGCCTGACATTTAAATAGCGTAATACAGCCTGACATTTCAAGAGCACGATACAGCTTGACATTTAAATAGCGTAATACAAGGTGACATTTACCGGTAAATACCAATATACAGCGTGACATAAAGAATCTGTATTGGAGTTTGGACCGGGACATATATGTGTATATATATATATATATATATATATATAATGACGGGATAATCCAACAAAATAATTCTACCTGCTGTGGCAAGAAGTCGGATATGTCTCCCAAATCAGTCAAGCATATAATTTATAGAAAACTCGGAAAGCTGATATTTACCATACCCAAAGTGAAATTTAAACAGCTGTAATTTCATTTGCAGCAAACGACCATCTTGAACAGGTAGTTTACAGTTCAAGGCACCATAATGAGATCTTGACAAATTACACCTGACATTATAGGCAGTGTCCAGTGAACCCGACGCGGTTATACTACTGTATGTCTATATAGCTATTTGCAGCATGAATAACCCGGTTGAATGTATATTCAAATAGTTATTTGCTGCGTGATAAACCTATATTGTTGGTATCTAGAGAAAGCCTGTTGTGATTGCTGAACACAAGTGATTAATTAGCCTTTTGAGTAATTTTCATCTGAACAAATGTAATTCACATTTTAACATAGGACGAATCTACCTCACAAATTATTTATCAGTAATGAAGCAGTCCGTTTTAAAAGTACTTCCCTAACCGAAGCCACTTGTCATTCACACCAACTAAAAGAAAAAATCTAACTAAAGCACTACAAACATTAACTTTTTATAAACAGTAAATTGGTCAGCGCCAGCTGCTGAATGGAATTGCTAACTGCATAATCATTTCTGATTTTCATTGTTCTTAACCCTATGTACAATGCATTGTTCTTAACCCTATGTACAATGTATTGTTCTTAACCCTATGTACAATGTATTGTTCTTAACCCTATGTACAATGTATTGTTCTTAACCCTATGTACAATGTATTGTTCTTAACCCTATGTAAAATGTATTTACAGTGAATTTACTATACACTGTCGTGATGATAATTTAAGTACTGCAAATAATTTTTTTTTAAAAGTCTGTGATAGTCATTAGGTAACTTTTCACAGTTTCAACTGGTGCAGTCCCTTTATCGCTAAGTCTGTGAGAGTTATTAGGTAACTTTTACTTCTTGAACATCATGAGCGAAGCCATGGAAAACCACTGTGGGACAGTCAGCATTGGAGGGCGTAACATCACCAATCTCCTCTTTGCAGACGACAAGCATGAGCTAGCAGGCAGTGAAGACGAGCTTTTTACCATACTGAAGAACCTGGATGAAACATCTTCCCGATTTGACATGAAGATAAGCGCTGAGAAGACAAAGCTGATGACAAATAGTGGCAAACAAACCTTAGCCAAGATTAAAGTCAGAGGACAGGAACTGGAGACAGTGAGCCCGTTCAAATATCTTGATTCCATAATCACGGAAGAGGGATCAAGAGCAGAAATTTTGTCACGAGCAGCACAAACAAAAGCAGCTATGTCAAAGCTAAGACCCATCTGGAGAGAAGAATATCGGTCTGAAAATTAAAATCAGACTTTTTAGAGTACTACTCATCTCAGTCTTTTTGTATTCATGTCATGTCTGGACTCTGACAGCAGAATTACAACAAATAATCCATACACTTAAAATGAGATGGTACAAAACTATCCTTGGAATCTCTTACATGGACCACATCACAAATGAAATAGTGCGTAACACCATCATGCGCAAAGTAGGCCAATATGAAGACCTCCTTACCACCGTCAAAAAAAAGAAAAGGTGAAATGGTATGGCCATGTCACTAGAGCCAACAGTCTATCCACAACAGTACTGTAGGACAGCGTCCAGGGTGGCAGAAGGAAAGGTAAACAGAGAATAAATTGGACTTACAACATCACAGAATGGACCAGGAAAGGTTTTGCGGAGATACGGGCGTTGGCACGTGATCGAGACAAGTGGAAAGAACTGGTGAGATGTTTAGCAGCACAGTACCTCAACAACCATACTAGGTCAAGAGACTGATGATGATGAAAATGACTTCCCATCTGGACAAACTACCCTTTTATGCTTTGTAAGTTTGTAGTTGTTCATGTTGAGGAAGCAAAATAGGTTTATATCGAACAAGGGGGCTCTTGATGTATTCTTCTGCAGACTAGGAGGAGCGCGGCCATGCTCCTTTGTTATCCAACAGAGCAGGAGGACTGAAGATAATTTGTGGTCATCAAGTGAACGATACAAGTTATATGTTTTATCTTTTCTTAATTTATCAGTATCACTATCAGAGTGAAAATGATAAATGCATTCAATATCACCACTAGAATAATATTGTATATATTTGTATACGTCACACGTGTGGATCAAATCTTATCTGTTTCTGTACAAATTACATACTTTATTCACCCATGGTAAATAACCGTCACGTATTCATACTTTGATGCCCTTTGTGGTAAATGAAGCGCTCTTTATTTTTGTGTTCACTTCTAAACATTGATAATCAATGGTGATAGATCCATAAGTTAATCATATCTATTTAATAAATTATATTCATTAACTGGTGTTAATTACTCTTTCAATTGTTTTAAAACTAGTTCCAGTCTCCTGCTTGTGTGCTTAGATCCAATATTGCCTTCACTAACTGATGTTATTAATCTCTCTCTCTCTCTCTTTCTCTCTCTCTCTCTCTCTCTCTCTCTCTCTCTCTCTCATCTGAGGAATTCATCTCATTTTTCAAAACTGCCATTCTAAAACCGACACTCGACCATAACGCTTAAAGAACTATTGCCCAGTTTCTAATCTCCCGTTCATATATTAAAAATCTTAGAAAAAGTTGTTTTAACGTAACTTGTATCTCATCTGAATTTTTTAAAAAGTCGTTTTAGCAATGTACAGACCTATTAATTTTTCCTATCTGAAAAAGTTTCAGCATTTGTTTATGTTTTCCAATTTCATGGTGTTTGTTTTGATTTCTGCTTTTTACCCAAGCGCGTC